>NW_019775425.1:183251-252134 GCF_001039355.2 Lingula anatina
CCCCCCCCCCCCCCCCACCCCCATCGATTTATGACAAAGTAACTATGGGGTAAAAGAATTGATCACATCATTTTGTAAAGTGACAGTATATAGGAATAGGCCTATATGGCGATTTCATGAAATTCCTTTTAAAACGATTTCCAACTCCAAGCATAAAAACAACGTGTTTTTTTCCTGCAGTCAATCATAAATCTTTCCATATACCACACCAATACTAATGCATTTTTTCCTATTGAAAAGAAGTTCCTGAAATTTAGGTCTCGCTCCTAGCTGGTGAGCCATCGCCTAAAGATGTTTTATTATATAATATCGATAAGGGGGGGGGGGGGGGGGCAATGATGCCGGTCAAATCAAGTTGCATGGGGGGAGGGGGGGAGAAATTGGGGGTGAAATTGTATTGTTTGTAGTTTATCTTACTGTCATTATAAAAGGTAGACAGTATAAAAGAGAGACAATGATAACGATTTAAAGCACAACTACATTTATCTCCAACGCGACCGTAGGAAATGGAGAAATGTGCCATGAAATAGCCAAAGACATATTTGTGAATATCAAGTGAAAAGCAACCCGAGGCCGTGATAGAGGGTAGTTATGACGTTGGTTGGAAGATTACGGAACAGGAGTTTCAGACAAACAATTATTAATATATAGCCTAATTCCGTAGTAATTACTAGGCAAGGTAGGCCTACACCTTAATTACACACGTTTAAATCGCTTGTTTTTGGCAGTACCTCTGGGTCATGTAACAAATATGGAGGCAATCTTCTTATCGTCATCGGAAGCGACGCATTGCATTACTCATTATTATCTGGTAATAGAGATTGACAACCGGGATATTACTAATTAAACACCACAAAATCCCTAGAAAATAATACGGTAGTTAGTCGATCTTTTCAGAGACGGGGGGTGAATTTTACAGATAATGCATATTCTAAGTCATATTTTTAAGATTTTTAAATGTTTAAAAACATTCCTATTAAGTGGAGGCAACTAAATTAAAATGTAGACTTCTCTTTACTACTACTCCTTGCAGTAAAAGCACTACAAATGCTATAAAGAAATATAATTTTTGAGATTATAAAAATATATATCCGAAAGTTTGATGATTTTTGCCCATTGAAAATATGCATCGCAAAATTCTAAATAAGCTATCATGATTTGGCAACTGAAAAGGGCAGACACTCGAAAACCCCACCACAAGAAAGAAAGCGCAATCACTGCCACAATGAAATTGAAGAAAATGTACGCTTCAGAAGAAATTTTTATCTAAAAAGTCTGATTTGGGAAATGGTGACTTGTTTAGTTAAAGGGAAATAATAATGAAAAGCACTCCGAGAGCGCATACCTCCGCCAAGGCAGCAAAGTCTCCACCCAATGCCGTTTCACCCCTAAATTTTCATTCTATAATGATTTATTTATTTATTTTTTTTTCATTTTTGATTACTGATTGATTAATGATCCGGATCACCACCAAAAACAGGGCCGTAGCCTGAGCAAAATGTCAGTGGGGGCAGTAAGCGGACACGAGGGGGCGAAGCCCCCGAGGGGGGAGGGGTTGTCCCCCTACCAGTGTGGAAAATTCTAAATCCCAGGGGGGGGGCGGATGCCCCCCCTGCCCCCCCGGAGGCTACGGCCCTGAAAAACTAATCATCTGTTCCTTGGCCCACTTCTGACAGTTCCTGAAAATTTCATCAAAATCGGTCCATAACTTTTTATGTAATGTTGCTAACAGACAGACAGACAGACAAACTAACGGAACCAAAAACATAACCTACTTGGCGGAGGTAATTATCTCTCGGCCGTGCATGCAGTATCACATGTAAATACACTGCGAATAGCAAAGTACTGGCGTACTATTTGTATCTCGTAATCATTCTAGGACACATGATGATAAAAAACTTTGTCGTTTGGATTTGTGACTGCAATAATCAAATTAACGACTTTCAACGAATTAATGGTGATAGTTTAGATAAACAACCGCTACTTATGAAAAAAACGTCTGATTTGGGAAATTATTAAGTTATACTAATACGCCTGGTGTTTTTATTCACAGTTCATACTTGTAGACGCATCAGCTAATTTAATAAGGCCGCTTTAATTACACTATAGGCGCATTAACTACCAAAGTTAATCCGCGGACTAACAGATTCGCTAATCAAATATGGCCGAACCACTTGAAAGCTTACCGCGTTATCCCTGCGGGGAATCTATTCTACTAGGGAATTATGCAACAAGCTTCCGAATAGGTCGGCCATATTGGATCTGCGGATCTGTTAACTCCCGACCAATTTGTTCTGAATGAGGCCTATATTTAAACTGTTTTTATAGTACATATATATATATTGCGTGCACTTTTCCATTTTCCAAGGCACATGTGCACCTTACAAGTTATCTGATCTCGTGTACACTTCACGTAAAATGACAGAGGGACAGAGGGTCGGCTATATCAGTCTGATGATCAGATAATGTCACAAAGCCATAAACAATCTTTTCCAATTACCAGAAAATGGGGATAAAATAAAACAATCTGTTCCCCTTGATGTTCAGTTTTTTGTAGTTCATCGACTGGAAGTAAAGCACTTAAAGGGATAACATCTGTTCGTTTTGGCCAAAAATTGAATTTTCCTGGAGTAAACAACAATTTTCCATACTTACCAATGGTTAATGAATCCATTTCTACATTCAAAGTTAGTCCCTGTTTCTTTTTTTTTTCTTAAAAGTTTGTTTGTTTTGTTATAATCTCTTAAGGGATTATAACAGAGTATAGCCATCTATGGAGGTCACGTGGTCCGATGACAAGTTCAGAAATCAGAATAATAGCTATAACTGCCGTTATTATATTATATATATTATATTTCTATGAGTTGTTTACAATGTTTTTATTGTGAAATATAGATCTCATACGAAGAGCTATTATCCAATTTATTAAATGAAATTGTTTTCTGCAGTTTCGGAGGAACTGTCTCTTCGTCGGCAGTAATTTGCAATATCGTGAATTAAAGAACTAAGCCTTTTCCTAAACACGTAGGACCTCAGTGTGTATATGTAAGGATTAGCGCATGTATTTATAAATCTAAATGAACTTGCAATTACACCGATAATATACTGATTTATATCAAGACTTGACGATTGTGATTTAAATATTATAAAAATAATGAGAAAAGGCAATATACTAATTAGAAATATGACCAGTAAAAGTAAACTAGACAAAATAACTTGCTGGTCTTTCTGTATGATTTTTACATAGTGCATGTCCGAACCTGTTTGCACCTCCATTACGTCGGTTGTTTCCTGTGCAATTATGTCTATAGTGTCAGGGCTCACGTTGCCTCTTGTCCACCGAACTTGAGCATTCGTGTTAATTTTTCTTTGGGAAAATTGCGGTACATCTGTTCGCTGCGAGGTGGAGCAAGATGGAGCTCCGGATCCTGGTAGTTCCTGGGCGTCTCTGGCTGAAATGGCTTCTATTGCGGTTGGCGCGTTTCCTGTAGATTTTGGTATACATGTATGAACACAATGGCTTTGTTGATGCTGTCGTGAGACACGCTCTATAGGAGTAAAAGTCGGAGAAAGTGATTCGTCTGTGTTGTTGCCACCATCCGCCATAAACATGTTGGCGACATTTGCAGACACTGTGTGTACGGTATGTCCAGTGTAGTAAGGTTTTACCAACTGGCGTTGTTTTAAAATTTTTTTCACGACTGACAAGTAAGATAATATTGTTACTGTAACGCAGGTCATTGCAAATGTATAAGCAATTTTAAATAAAACACTGCTAGGTTGTTTTCCGTCCTTCTGACATTGCAAAGGGAACACAAATTCCCTGTTAGATTCGGAAACAAATGCAAAGAATATGATGCCTAGAATCCAATGTGCAGTCAGGCATATTTTGAAAACATGCTTTGGGATAGTCAGAGTAGGCTTGTGAAACTTGGCTGCTCGCAGGACACTTATACTGGCCAAAATAACGATATTCATAAATGGTCCTAGGGCTAAAACACGCCCTATAGAGCAATTGATAGAAAGTGTCGATTCATCCCATGACCAAAGTGTCATAACGAATAACGGGCACCCAATTAAAGACATAAACAGATCAACGAGTGCTAAGTTAATGTGGAATGAATTCCACCATGTTTTCAGAGACGGAGTACTTCTTGTGATCATAATAACGCAAATGTTACCGAACGCTCCAAACACTGCCAATATAGCTGTAAATAGTGTCACGGTGATGTGTGTCCATCTTGTATCATCAAAAAATCCTGGCTGATTCCACAAGCTAGTGTTTTCTGTGGCGTTGTATCCGCTGGACGAATTCCTCATTTTGTATATTGGTAGTGGTATTTTTTTTTTTACCGTTTTAAATACTGGTATGGCTAAAGAAAGAGGTCCAAATGTCGTCAATCCAGCCCGTTCGATATGTTCCTTCAATAATACGATATCAAGACGTGTGCCGACAGAATGCTCCACGTCATCATAATTACTGCCGCGTATAACATCCACAAACAACCTGGCAACGCAACTTGAATCCAGCCAGAATCATTATCAAAGCAGACCTGGAACAATCTTTACAACAGTGCTACAGACATCACGCGCGAAAAGAATACAAAGTCATCCTACATAATTTCATTATGTCCTTTAGACAAAAATTCCAGTTTTAAATCTTTTCAAAAAGCTAAAAAGAAAATAAAGTCGTTTTGAAGGTGATGTGTTAGAATATACTAGTACATACAACCCGCGTGTTTTCCACAAGCAGTTCTCAAACAACAAGAGTGAAAATGGTAATTCGGAACTTAATATCGACACACTTCATTATAATTTTCAAAACATGATGAGTGGTGGATTTTGAAATACATGAATTAGACTATAATGTAGATTAATATACAGACACAATTTCAAAAATAATTGCGATAACCACCGTTTTGGTGGTAAAATAAAATTTATTTTATTTCTATGAGTTGTTTACAATGTGTTTATTGTGAAATGTGGATCTCACACGAAGACTTGTTATCACTTTAAGATGCTTAAAAATAGGCTAGTGGCTTGGGTTAAAAACAACTGTATTAACGTCACGACTAATATTCATTTCGGATCTAAATCTGGACTTAGTACTGATCATGTTTTCTGCTACAACGATTGATTAATAAGAAGCAGTATTGTGCGCTTATAGACTACAAATCCGCTTTCGATTTAAAATGATAAGCCGGGTCTTTGGGAAAAATAATTAAACTCGGTGTGCAAGGGAAATGATACAAGCCGTCTTTATAGCGGTGTTAAATCTTGTGTTAAGTATGAAGGCAACTATCAAAATACTTCCAAATATATACAGATCTTGTACAAGGAGAGGCCATGTTCACTCTATTTTAGCCTTTATATGTAAATGATTATGAAACTCTTTGTTTATCGAAATTTTGTGACTGTGTAGAAGACATCTCTTCTTATTTGCGTATGCTGACGATAATGTACCCTACTTTTTTCAAAAACTCCTCAAGGTTAACAAAAAACTAATAGTTACCCTACAGAAATACTCACATTGGAAATTTACAGTGGATATAGTAAAAACAAAAAGAATATATGGTAACTATAGTGTGGTTAAGGGCTGTTTAATAAAGGCTGATGAAACATGGACGTATAACGATTTTGAAAGGGTGAATAGGTTCAGTAACCTTGGTTTATCGGTAAGTTTTGTTAAAAACATATTGCAAAGCATTTTAAACTATGCATCGGAAATATGGGAGGAGATTACGTGAATAAGGAAAATAATGTTGAATTTCTGAAAAAACACGGAACGATTTTATAACTTTGAACAAATCCCATGCGATTAAAATCCCGAAAATCGGAGATTTTCCTGCCAATATCACTTTGAATAAGCAAAAGTTTGTCAGCAAAGGGTCAAGAAATCATAATGATAACTGAAGCAGTCTTGTTTTTTCACAGACGCGCTTTGAATTTGTTTTATTTTCAGTGTATAAATATTATAAAATACAGGGCCATAGCCAGTTAATTTAAAGGGGAGGGGCATGGCGAGGGGGGGGGGGTCTTTTTCTGAAAAAGACGACCTTTTGCCATGAAATCTTATGGAAATCTTCATCGAGTTTTTACCCAGAACGGACCTTTTCCCGGCACCCCCCCCCCCTCCTCCTTTCCAACTACGGGCCTGAATTTTTTATCTGAGAAACCTTTTTACTTCAAAACCTAGCTAGGCCTACATGTGCTTTGCTTTTATTTTATTTGTTTTTTTCATAAAGGAAAAGTAAATAGATCAAAGTTAATTTGACAGACTTTAAACCAATATTATATAGCACTTTTTCTGAAAAAGTGGACCTAGATCGATTTTTACCCACAGCAGTCCTTTTACAGGTGTGACAGGAATGGTAGTCGTAGGAATAGAAGTCCTATACGCTTAGTACAGGTTAGGGTTAGTTGGAGTAATTAGGGTTAGTATATGGGACGCATGTAACCTGGGAAACGGGCATCGGTTCCTAGCGGACTTTTATTCCTGTTACACCGGGCCACTTTACGGAACTAATCGTGTAGCCACTTCGCGCCAAATAATAACAAATAGGTCAAACCCCAGGTCACTGGTATAGACTCGTCTATAATTAAAGAGCTGCATGTAAAATCAACGTGCAATATCGAACGAAAAACAAAAAACTTTCACATGTTGGATCAAAGAACGAAAAATGTAAATAACAGATAGTTTGTTAAACGTAATAAAAGGATATGTGCAACAGAAATAGAGATAGATTAACGCAGGCACAGGTGCTGCTATCCCCTACATTTGAACGAGTTCATTAGGCTCCATGTGCGGCGGCTTTAATCCCAGTGATGTCGAAAGCGCAGAACTCGATCCTTTCCTACTTTAGCAAGACACCAAAGTCTGAAAAAACACAGAACAAGGAAAAGAATGTCCTGACACCGAAACAGACGCGATCCTCGCCAAATAGGTCGGGAAGTCAGGGGGACAAGAAGGAGAAAGCAACTGGGAAAGTGGGTCAGTGTCACTGTCACAGAGTCAACGTAAACATGGAGTACAGTACCCATAACTTTATTATGGCCAAGGTTTAATGATAAGCATATATATGTACTATCACCAGAACTTGTTTTAACTGTTTTTAAATCAAAGTTCTCGTCGGTGCTTGGGAGACGTCGATATGTTAACAAAACTTGATTGACATGTACTGTACCATCTACCATGCAGGGCCGCTAGCTGTTATTAATTATTATGTTGACATTTTCTCTGAGGCGACAGTACGGAGAATGACCGTCAGTTTAATCAGAGACATATCTGTGAATATCTAGTGAAAAAATCAATCCGTGGCCCTGGAAGAGGGTAACGGCCATGAATCAAGGAATCATGTACTGTACAGTATTTTCTGGGTCGGAGAAATGAAGGGGGGGGGGGGGGGGGGAAAGGCAGTCGCACTTACATGTTAATAATAATTAATATTAATACTATGTTCCTTATGGTGTCCGGTGAGTCTAGATCAGACTTGCTATGATACTTAATAAATAAATTATGATATTTTGATTGCAGCACCAGGAGATGTGGTCTGGGCTAAGCTGGAGGGGTATCCGTGGTGGCCCAGTTTGGTCTGTAACCACCCTACCTTGCACACCTGTACCAGGACCAAAGGAAGAAACACGGACGTACATGTGCAGTTCTTCGACAACCCGCCTTCCAGAGCCTGGGTGAAGGAGAAGTGAGTCAAGACTCATTTGTAGGGTTGTTTTATGTGTCAGGTCTTTCTCCTGACAAACACCTAACATTTGGAAAACATTTCCAAAATGTTGTCACCATAATGTGTTTGCATAACCTTTTAATAATATTATTAAAACCTTTTAAACATTTGCAAAATGTTGTCACTAAAACTTTTTATGCACAATGTTTAACAATATTATTTAAACATTTCACATTAATGTTTTTAAAACATTTTGGTGAAAATGTTAACATTTTCTAAAAGATTTTTCAAATAACAACGTTTTCAGATAGCATTTCCAAAATGTTACCAAACTGTCTTTTAATATATTTCTATCTTCTAACAGATATGTGAAACCATTCACTGGCTCGGACAGCGCTGATTTCCAGCGTGGTGGACAGTTCTTCAGTGCGGACCCCCAGTGTCGCAAGGGAGCCACTGAGGCAGACAAAGCTGTTGCGTCTAGTGTTGCGGACAGACTGAAATTGGTTGTGGACTTACAGCCATCATCTGATGAGGAGGAGGAGGAGGAGGAGGGGACAAAGATTGATGATATTGATTGGGATGGTGAGTTTGGAAGACACAAGAGCCTTATTATTGGAGCTGTGATTTCATTTGAAATTTATAAGCATTTTATCATTTAGTAGTAGAATTATAAAAGCAAGAAAAGATTGTGAGACATATTTTCACATGAGAGATTTTTTAAGTGAATAAGTAAAAAAAAATGTCATGACAGAGAAAATACATATTTCTTTTTATTTAGATGAAATATTTGACAACGAGGCAGACAATAGTAAAGAAAATCATGAAGAAGAAGAAGTTGGTGCAGAGACAAAAAGTAACAAAAAGGTAAATTAGATTATGAAAATCCAAGTGTTTTTTTTTTACATTTTGAAAAGTATAATTTTCACATGTTCCTTGTTTTGAGTTTTGATAAGGTTTAAATTTCCACTTGGAAATTGGATATTGACTTTGAGTTAAATCAAGGAATTTTAAAACTGCTTGATTGAATCAACTTAAAGTGATGCTTACATTCAAACTTATACAATAATGGTTTCTCTGTGACTTGTGTAATGTGAATTGTTTATGAAACTGTTGAATGTGTCATTATTTTACAGTGTTAGATTTTAGTATAAAAGTTGATTTCAGTTGCTTATTGTAAAAGAAAAAAATTCTGTGGTTTCTGAGAAAGGATTTCTCTCCAGAAAACTCCCCAAAAACCCACCCCAAAGAAAAATGGCCGCCCATCCAGAGGCAGTAAGGCCAAGAGAAGGAGGATAAGATTACCAAGTGATGACAGTGAGGATTCGGGTACGGGCAGAAATTTTCTCCACTAAAAGATATTATATTATAGCTAGCCTAAATATATGTTTTCAATTCTTTTGAAAGTGCAAGCTAAATATAGATAAGTTAGCTGTAAAATAAATAATGTAGTATAAAAAATGTGTCCATATTTGTGAGAATTAACATTTTTTTATGATTTTTGACAATAACACTTGTTCAGTGTTGTCTGTAGTGAAGTGCCTTAGGTTCCATGAATTTCACATTTTTCTTTTATCAGGGGATGAATACAAACCAGCTAAATCAGAGAATGAGAGTGAGTCTGAAGATAGTGCAGGAAGTGGTGTGGATGAGGCAGATATCTCTGAACCTGAGACGGAATCAGATACTGGAACTCCAGTTAAGGTAGTGTGTGCCAGGTTCTTATGATCCCTTTCACACCTTGCAATATGTTGGGGTCGATCTAACTGACATTTATAAGAGGGTCCTGTCTGCTATACCACCTAGCTGTCAGTGAGTGTCAATGTCTACTTATATCAGTCTGATGAAGGCCTTCGCCCATGTTGGCCATAAGCTTACAGTATGAAAATATTTCGGCGTGTGTTTGATAATTTTCACTTATGCTGCAATATACAGTATGTATTTGTATTGCAACAATTTGCCTGGTCCAAACAGGTACTGGTACATTACTCGGGGAGGGGTGGGGTGGGGTGGGTTGCTTCCTTTCATTTTCTTTCACAAGTTCACTTACTACTATTTGAGAGTATCAAAATTTTTCAAAGTAACTGGTTGTGTCTTGTCTGGGGGTTCTGTTTGATGAGGCTGTTATGTAATGCCCGGGCCAGCCTTTTGAGTTGTTGATCTCTCAAAATGTTGAGATACAAATTCTTAAGCCACACAGTGTAAAAAGGAGTTAGGATTTTCCTGTAACTGCTGTGTCTGCAGAATGGTACCTGGTCCCAGTTTCACACACAAAAAAAAAAAATAATAATAATAAATAAATAAATAAATAAATAAATAAATAAATAAAATAATAATATGATAATAATAATAAATAAAAAATTAGTTGACTGGGATTTCCATGTGATTGCAGTTGCACTGCTATTGATAGGGTAAGATGTGACCACTTAACTTGGTAATTAAGTACTTAGCCCGGGAACCTGACTTAAGTTTTTTGTGAAACTGGGGCTAGGCCAAAGCCTTGTTCCATTTAAACAACAATAAGATACATGTATACAGTATACAATGGTGTAAGGTGACAAATGATCCTCAGTCAGAGTGCAGTAGCTTGAGATTTACTTGCATGATACAGGCAATTTTAAAAAATAAGTTAGAAGATAGTTTTGGAAGTAGATGTGACAAATAGATTGGGTTTCTGAACTTGACTGTGAATGTGATGTTCAGACTCTGGGCGTTGCTCCATCCAAGCTGAAGTAGTATGTGACATGTGAATTCATATGAAAATACCCAATTTTGTATATAATGCTTATAATATAAATGATTTTAAATTTGTAAGTACCTTTTAAAAAATGGTCATTTTGAATTTATTTCTTGACTGTAAGAAAAATGCATTTTCATAAAACCACACTTCAAACTCTTGTTTTGGTGCTATACATTGTAATTTGAACTTAAAAGAATTTGATCTTTTTCAGAATTCAAGAAAAAGGAAAAGGGGGTCAGTTACTTCATCTAAAACACCTGGGGTAGCAACAAAAGCTAAAGAAAACCTCAGCTCCTTTGCCAACATCACCCCCGGTTCCCCACTGAGTGGCGCATCCACCCCTCTCACGCCTCTCAGCAGGAGTTCCACCCCTCATACCCCTGTTAGCGTCAGTGACAAGACGAAGAGCAAGCTCATGGCATGGGCTGCCCCAGATACACCAGTGAGTGTTTGATGGTGCTTGTTATAGGTTTCACTATCATGTAGAAGATGTCACTTAATGTTTTATATGATTTGTCTCTGTTTCACAAAATGAAAAAAAAATCAGAAAAAATAGTTTGAAGAAGAAGAAAAAAGGAAGAAAAATAAATATGGTTAGAAACAAATGTGAAAATAGCCAGAATTCAAAATTAATATACATTTGTTAGGAAAATATCCTTCTCCATTTTTTATTTACTTAGAAAGTTCAATTCACATATTTTTCATACTGTTTGAAAGAAAAGTAAAAATGAAAAATTTGACAGTGACAGACAAATTTTTTCATCTGCAGCCTGAGACGTCTGCCCCAGTCAGTGAAGATGGAACAGTATATATGCACTACACATTGGACTTCCTCAAACCAGAAAAGATCAAGTAAACTTTTTCATTTATTATTCATTTATAAAATCAGGCATGGAATTTTGCTCCAACTTTTGGTGGAAACTGACACCTTTTCTCTAGGGACCCTACCTGAGGTTGAATAAAAATGCTTCAGTTGACAAAGTCTGCAGTTTTTTTTTTTTTCAAACATTTTACACAAAGGCCAGTATCATGTTTGTTGATTTCATTTGAATGTGTTTCATATAAATATATTTTATGTTAACAAACCATTTTTCTCTTGTCTGAAAATTTTAATTTTTTTTGCCTATTTGCTATTGAATGACGTGGAAAATATATAAGTTTCTGTCATATTGAGATAGAAAGTCATTAAAATTTCTTTCTCAACCTTTCTCGTATATTATTTTTTTCTTATTAACTGTTAAATTAATTTTGTTAACAGAGACATTGATGGCAGAAGACCAGATCACACAGAATATGACCCAAGGACACTCTATGTGCCTGACACCTTCAAAAAGAAGCTGACCCCAGTAAGTAAAACATAAAATGTGTCATCTTAGTGTTATTTTTATTTTCATATTGGTTTGAAGTGTAAGCAGACAAAATTTCATAGATTTAAATCTTTTATGATCATTAACCTGTTCACATAATTAAAAAAGTATTTCTCCATTACAACGTATATTATTAGAAATTTAAAGAACAATTTGGCATAGCTTTTCTTAGAAGGATGATGTGGCCCTGAAAAGGGCCTTTAAAGTGAAAGCCAGATGAAATTTAAAGCTCTGACTCAGGAATGCACTGTCTATACTGAGACCTCTGGATAGCTTCTGCCTCTTCAGAAACCCGCAGTGCATACTCATAGATCATCTGCTTCACACCAAAGAGAGTGGTGATCTGCAGACGAAGGTTGTAGCGAGATGCAGGTCTGCTGGTCTTTGTAGCTCTCTGATAGCGTTGCTGGAGGCCCTTGATGTGATTCTCTAGCAACTGTAGTTGGTTCAAAGCCTGGGTGAACTTGCCATGCATAATGATCAGTTGATCGTTTACAAAGTCAAGATCTGGCAGACAACCATCTTCAAACAAGCTGGAATCAGTGAACTGAAAGTCATACGTGTCATCTTCTGAATCAAAGCTGTCATCCATCCACTGGTCACTGTCACTGTGATCAAAACTGGTCTGGTTTTCCATTTTGGCAAACTGGAGAAAAGTGGAGAGCAACTGTCTTGTAGAGAGTTGAAACTCAAGTGATGTTCAGTCAGTGGTGGTCAGGTCCTTATATAGCCAGGGAATTTTGTCAGAAAATTTACATTTTTCTGGAAAAAATGGCTTCATTTTAGGTTTCAGGATTGAAGTTTGATGAATAGGAAGAAATGATTAAGAGGTCAGGTGACCTACCTTAATGAGGCCCAATTAAGATCAAAGAGTTTCATCACCTGTTGTCAGATCTTTTACCTGTTAAACCCATCACAGACTTTTATCTCAAAGACTAGTTAAGCAGACTGTCAGTACAGGTAGGTTTTTTGAAAGGTGACTGGCAACTTTGATCAAAGGTTTAAGATTAAACCAGTTAACAGCTCTGACTAATTTACATGTTTATCAGCTAGCCTGCTTTGTTCAAGATTTAGGTTACAACATAGTCCTCAATAAAAAACACCACAGTAAATCCCTGCAAAACATTATATTTCAAAGTAATTACCAGACTCCTATTCTTTTGCTTCCCCTTTCTTAAAGAATACCATAAGACGTAATTTTTAAGTTCTTTTTCTTACTAAAAATTATTATAATTTCAAATTTTATTTTTTAAGTCTGCATTTATCCCCATCCAACACACCATAATAAGATATTAAAGTAAGTTTTTAAAATTTCAAATTAACAGGGTTTATGATGAAGAGCCAATTGGTTCTACCTGTAGTTTAATAAGTTAGTTTTATAAGTCAACTGTTTAAATTAACAATAAGATGTTACTGAAGTGTGTTTTATCAAAGAACTATCTATACATTTAAAGCTTACATTTATTGAAGAAAGTTGTGAATTTTATGATGTTGGGTATCCAAACAAATGAAGTAAATGAAATTTCTTTAAAATATGTAATGGGGAAAAATATAAGTCAGAAAGGAAAAGGTTTTAACTAAGTTTTTTATTTGAAACAGAAAAAGCCTGTCTCCAAGGGCATTATTTTTTACGCACAACACTAAAATAAATGAGGAAAAAAACAAAAAAACAAAACAAGGCAGACTAGCTGATTAACAAGTTCATTAGTGAGGACTATTAACCAGTTTTATTAAAAACCTTTGATCACAGTTGCCAGTCACCTTTCAAAGCACACTACCTGTACTGACAGTCTGCTTAACTAGTTAAACAATTGGTCTTTGTGATAAAAGTCTGTGACAGGTTTAACAGGTAAAAGATCTGAAAACAGGTGATGAAAGTCTTTGATCTTAATTGGGCCTCATTAAGGTAGGTCACCTGACCTCTTTATCATTTCTTCCTATTCATCAAACTTCAATCCTGAAACCCAAAATGAAGCCATTTTTTTTTCTTGAAAAATGTGAAATTTTTGACTAAATTCCCTGGCTATATANATATGTCTTGTCTGGGGTTTCTGTTTGATGAGGCTGTTATGTAATGCCCGGGCTAGCCTTTTGAGTTGTTGATCTCTCAAAATGTTGAGATACAAATTCTTAAGCCACACAGTGTAAAAAGGAGTTAGGATTTTCCTGCAACTGCTGTGTCTGCAGATTGGTACCTGGTCCCAATTTCACAAAAAAAAAAAAAACAACAAAAAAAAAATAAATAAAATAATAATAATAAATAAAATAAATAAAATAATAATAATAATAATAATTAATAAAAAATTAGTTGACTGGGATTTCCATGTGATTGCTGTTGCACTGCTTTTGATAGGGTAAGATGTAACCACGTAACTTGGCCCGGGAACCCGACTTAAGTTTTTTGTGAAACTGGGGCCAGGCCAAAGCCTTGTTCCATTTAAACAACAATAACATACTTGTATACAATGGTGTTAGGTGACAAATGATCCTCAGTCAAAATGCAGTAGCTTGAGATTTACTTGTATGATACAGGCAATTTTAAAAAATAAGTTAGAAGATAGTTTTTGAAGTAGAGTAGACAAATTGATTGGGTTTCTGAACTTGACTGTGAATTTGATGTTAAGACTCTTTGCGTTGCTCTATCCAAACTGAAGTGGTATGTGACATGTGAATTCATATGAAAATACCCAAATTTTGTATATAATGCTTATAATATAAATGATTTTAAATTTGTAAAAGTACCTTTAAAAAAATGGTCATTTTGAATTTATTTCTTGACTGTTAGGAAAATGCATTTTCATAAAACCACACTTCAAAACTCTTGTTTTGGTGGTGCTATACATTGTAATTTGAACTTAAAATAATTTGATCTTTTTCAGAATTCAAGAAAAAGGAAAAGGGGCTCAGTTACTACATCTAAAACACCTGGGGTAGCAACAAAAGCTAAAGAAAACCTCAGCTCCTTTGCCAACACCACCCCCAGTTCCCCACTGAGTGGCGCATCCACCCCCCTCACCCCTCTCAGCAGGAGTTCCACCCCTCATACCCCTGTTAGTGTCAGTGACAAGACAAAGAGCAAGCTCATGGCATGGGCTGCCCCAGATACACCAGTGAGTAAATGATGGTGCTTGTAACAGGTGCCGTTATCATGTAGATGTCATCACTTAATGCTTTATATGATTAATCTCTGCTTCACAAAATGAAAAAAAAATCAGAAAAAATAGTTTGAAGAAGAAGAAAAAAGGAAGAAAAAATAAATGTGCTTAGTCACAAATGTGAAAAAAAAAGCACAATTCTAAATTAATATCCATTTGTTAGGAAAATATCCATCTCCAATTTTTGAAGTTGATTATATTAACCAGTCATTTTTTCCTGTAATATTAATCTTAATTAAATGTACAAAAAGAGTCAACTTAAAAAGTTCAATTCACATATTTTTCATACTGTTTGAAAGAAAAGTAAAAATGAAAAATTTGACAGTGACAGACAAATTTTTTCATCTGCAGCCCGAGACGTCTGCCCCAGTCAGTGAAGATGGGACAGTATATATGCACTACACATTGGACTTCCTCAAACCAGAGAAAATCAAGTAATTAAACCTTATCATTTATTATTTATTTATAAAATCAAGCATGGAATTTTGCTCCAACTTTTAATGGAAACTATCTCCTTCTCTCAAGGGACCCCACCTGAGGTTGAATAAAAATGCAGTTGACAAAATCTGCAGTTTTTTTTCAAACATTTTACACAAAGGCCAGTATCATGTTTGTTGATTTCATTTGAATGTGTTACATATAAATATATTTTAAGTTATCACACCATTTTTCTCTTGCCTGAAAATTTAATTTTTTTTTTTTGCCTACGTATTTGCTATTGAATGACGTGGAAAATATATAAGTTTCTTTCATATTGAGATAGAAAGTCATTAAAATATTTTTCTCAACCTTTCTCGGATATTGTTTTTTTTCTTATTAACTGTTAAATTAATTTTGTTTACAGAGACATTGAAGGCAGAAGACCAGATCACACAGAATATGATCCAAGGACACTCTATGTTCCTGACACTTTCAAAAAGAAGCTTACCCCAGTAAGTAAAACATAAAATGTGTCTGCTTTTGTGCTATTTTTATTTTCGTATTGGTTTGAAGTGTCAGCAGACAAAATTTAAATCTTTTATGATGATAAACCTGTTCGCTTATTTAAAAAAAAAAGTGTTTCTTTGTTATTACTTATATTATTAGAAATTTAAGAACAATTTGGCATAGCTTTTCTAAGAAGGGTGTGGTGGCCCTGAAAAGGGCCATTTAAATGAAAGCCAGACTACATTTAAAGCTCTGACTCAGGAATGCACTGTCTAAACTGAGACCTCTGGATAGCTTCTGCCTCTTCAGAAACCCGCAGTGCATACTCATAGATCATCTGCTTCACACCAAAGAGAGTGGTGATCTGCAGACGAAGGTTGTAGCGAGATGCAGGTCTGCTGGTCTTTGTAGCTCTCTGATAGCGTTCCTGGAGGCCCTTGATGTGATTCTCTAGCAACTGTAATTGGTTCAAAGCCTGGGTGAACTTGCCATGCATAATGATCAGTTGATCATTTACAAAGTCGAGATCTGGCAGACAACCATCTTCAAACAAGCTGGAATCAGTGAACTGAAAATCATACGTGTCATCTTCTGAATCAAAGCTGTCATCCATCCACTGGTCACTGTCACTGTGATCAAAACTGGTCTGGTTTTCCATTTTGGCAAACTGGAGAAAAGTGGAGAACAACTGTCTTGTAGAGAGTTGAAACTCAAGTGATGTTCAGTCAGTGGTGGTCAGGTCTTTATATAGCCAGGGAATTTTGTCAGAAAATTTACATTTTTCTGGAAAAAATGGCTTCATTTTAGGTTTCAGGATTGAAGTTTGATGAATAGGAAGAAATGATTAAGAGGTCAGGTGACCTACCTTAATGAGGCCCAATTAAGATCAAAGACTTTCATCACCTGTTTTCAGTTCTTTTATCTGTTAAACCTATCACAGACTTTTATCTCAAAGACCAATTGTTTAACTAGTTAAACAGATCATCAGTACAGGTAGGTTTTTTGAAAGGTGACTGGCAACTTTGATCAAAGGTTTAAGATTAAACCAGTTAACAGCTCTGACTAATTTACATGTTTATCAGCTAGCCTGCTTTGTTCAAGATTTAGGTTACAACATAGTCCTCAATAAAAAACACCACAGTAAATCCCTGCAAAACATTATATTTCAAAGTAATTACCAGACTCCTATTCTTTTGCTTCCCCTTTCTTAAAGAATGCCATAAGATGTAATTTTTAGGTTCTTTTTCTTACTAAAAATTATTATAATTTCAAATTTTATTTTTTAAGTCTGCATTTATCCCCATCCAACACACCATAATAAGATATTAAAGTAAGTTTTTAAAATTTCAAATTAACAGGGTTTATGATGAAGAGCCAATTGGTTCTACCTGTAGTTTAATAAGTTAGTTTTATAAGTCAACTGTTTAAATTAACAATAAGATGTTACTGAAGTGTGTTTTATCAAAGAACTATCTATACATTTAAAGCTTACATTTATTGAAGAAAGTTGTGAATTTTATGATGTTGGGTATCCAAACAAATGAAGTAAATGAAATTTCTTTAAAATATGTAATGGGGAAAAATATAAGTCAGAAAGGAAAAGGTTTTAACTAAGTTTTTTATTTGAAACAGAAAAAGCCTGTCTCCAAGGGCATCATTTTTTACGCACAACACTAAAATAAATGAGGAAAAAAACAAAAAAACAAAACAAGGCAGACTAGCTGATTAACAAGTTCATTAGTGAGGACTATTAACCAGTTTTATTAAAAACCTTTGATCACAGTTGCCAGTCACCTTTCAAAGCACACTACCTGTACTGACAGTCTGCTTAACTAGTTAAACAATTGGTCTTTGTGATAAAAGTCTGTGACAGGTTTAACAGGTAAAAGATCTGAAAACAGGTGATGAAAGTCTTTGATCTTAATTGGGCCTCATTAAGGTAGGTCACCTGACCTCTTAATCATTTCTCCCTATTCATCAAACTTCAATCCTGAAACCTAAAATGAAGCCATTTTTTTCTTGAAAAATGTGAAATTTTTGACTAAATTCCTTGGCTATATAAGGACCTGACCACCACTGACTGAACATCACTTGAGTTTCAACTCTCTACAAGACAGTTGCTCTCCACTTTTCTCCAGTTTGCCAAAATGGAAATCCAGACCAGTTTTGATCACAGTGACAGTGACCAGTGGATGGATGACAGCTTTGATTCAGAAGATGACGCGTATGATTTTCAGTTCACTGATTCCAGCTTGTTTGAAGATGGTTGTCTGCCAGATCTTGACTTTGTAAATGATCAACTGATCATTATGCATGGCAAGTTCAGCCAGGCTTTAAAACAACTGCAGTTGCTAGAGAACCACATCAAGGGCCTCCAGGAACGCTATCAGAGAGCTACAAAGACCAGCAGACCTGCATCTCGCTACAACCTTCGTCTGCAGATCACCACTCTCTTTGGTGTGAAGCAGATGATCTATGAGTATGCACTGCGGGTTTCTGAAGAGGCAGAAGCTATCCAGAGGTCTCAGTATAGACAGTGCATTCCTGAGTCAGAGCTTTAAATGTTGTCTGGCTTTCATTTAAAAGGCCCTTTTCAGGGCCACCACATCCCTCTTAGAAAAGCTATACTAGATAATCAATGAATATGTTCTGCGAGTCTCTGGAAAAGTGGAGGCAGTGCAGAGGTCACAGATTAGTCTGTGTACTTTGGAGTTCAAACTTTGTTTACTGAATATGTCGTGTAATACCAAAGGCCCTTTTCAGTGCTGCAAATGTTACCTAGAAACTTCAAAGGCTATGCCAAATGGCCCATTTATAAATTAGATAAAAAAAGAGGTCTTTTGAATTAAATATCATTTTAAGGTTAAGATAGAAAATATTTATTCATTTTTTTTTATTTGTACAGTCTTTAAAGCAAGTAAATCATAAATGTATACTTACTATGTACTTTTTTAAAAAAGTATTTCTTGTCATTTTAGGCCATGAAGCAATGGTGGGAGATTAAATCAAAACATTTTGACACTGTGTTGTTCTTCAAGGTAAGAAAACTACAATTTATATACTACATCTGTCTTCCAGTAGTGCAAAAGTAAACATTTTGGATTTACAGTAATGACAGTTTGTATGGGAAAAAAATGGTGCAATATTCAGTGGTGGATTGAGGCTGTCTTCTGCGTCTTCTGGAAAACGGTCAAATTTTCAATTTTACATTGACGGGTATCTAACTTCTGTTGGAAGACGGTCAAAAATGGAGATTGGATCAACAAAGATAATTTGGAAGACTGTCAGAAAATATATCTGGATCCGGCCCTGATATTTTTTGTCTTTCTCTTGTCAGGTTGGCAAGTTCTACGAACTGTACCACATGGACGCTGTCATAGGGGTGACTGAGCTGGGACTGATGTATATGAAGGTATAGTGCAGGGGTGGATTTAGGCCATCTTATGGGTCTTCCGGAAGACGGTCAGATTTTCAAGTTTACAATGACGGGTATCTACTGTTTTTCTGTTGGAAGACAGTCAAAATAGAGGATGCATCAACAAAGATAGTTTGGAAGGCTGTCTGAAAATATCTCTGGATCCGCCCCTGTAGTGTTGGAGGCAAATTTCAAGAAAAAGTGTGAAATTCTAGATGTAGGAAAGAGTGCTCTTCACATTTTTAGTGTCAATTCCCATCATTTGAAGATGTTATGTATTTCCAACATCTTGTTGGAATACTAATCGGCACATGTTGAGAACTGAGATGATGCCAATCTTAGGCCTGTTGTTATGAGAGTCAAAAAGTAGATCATTGTATTCTATGTATCACAAGAGTATCTTATCCTTATGTTATAAATGAAGTGAAATACAATAAATTACAAAACTCAAACCATAACTTAGCTATCATTCTGCCTTTTAATGAAATTTATTTATTATTTTTATGATAATGATGATTACTGTTATTAATTATTGATTTTTTTCTAACCTCCAGGGCAATTTTGCCCACTCGGGTTTCCCAGAGATTGCCTACAGTCGCTATGCCGATACCTTGATCCAGAAGGGGTACAAAGCAGCCAGGGTGGAACAGATGGAGTCACAGGAGAGTGCTGAGGAAAAAGGTATCACTTTTGGTCTTGATTGTTAGCAGTTTATAACTTTATTGGTCCTACATGCTATAGCCTTGTTCATTGTTTTTGGTAGATGGTTTAGAATTACTGATCCATTGGAAATAAGCATTTGATCACAAACTATTGTGATTAGATATTTTAGTCAAGTAGGGGTGGTTGGGAGGGGGTGGGGGCTATGGTTTAATTTCTACATATTTTCAGGCCAAATGCTTAGCTGTGTGTTGTTGAACCATGTACGTATGATTGAATTTTATAATTGTTGTCAGTTTCGTCATGCTCACATTATAAATGTTTAAGGAAATGTCTTTATTGTACATGGGGTAGAGGGTGGAGTATCCTTGCTGACTGTGGTAAGTTTATCATGGTCAGATAAGAGTATTGGAGTAAGAAGGGTCAGCCTAAATTGTATGTGAATGCGCTTTTTGTCCGTAATATACCTACAGTAAGCCTGTGAATTCCAGCTGCTGGCAAGGCCAACAAACTGATGCAGAGAGAACTGTGTAGAATCACTTCCAAAGGCACAAAGACCTTCAACTTCATGGATGGGGACAGTACAGAGAGTGGGAGTGATTACCTCTTGGCGATAGCAGAAAAGGTGCTTTTGAACCCATTTAGAAGAGCGGACTAACAAATCCATGGATCAAACATGGCGACCCACGAAAAAGCTTGCTACTTTATTCCTGATTAGACACTGAATAGATTCCCAGCAGGGATTACGCAAGAAGCATTCAAGTGGGTCGGCCATATTTGATCCGCGGATCTGTTAGTCTGCTGTCCTGAATGTGCTCTTTGTGGTTTCAATTGATGTAGACCCATGGTGTCTGTGAGAATGAGGCCTTAGAGCATAAGTGTGAATTGCCCGATTTTGAAGTTAAAGCTTAATGCATGTAGCATATTTTTATTTAAAATTTTCATAATTTTCAGAATAGTGAGGAGAGTTCTGGAGGTGAAAGCACCTATGGAGTGTGTTTTGTGGATACCTCTATTGGAAAATTCCACGTGAGTCACTTCACTTTTTCAAAACATGAAAATTCTGATTTTATAGAAATAATTTTTTGTCCAAATATATATATTACATTTTCATTGCTTGCTTTGCATTAGAGTTATAACCACAGTTGAGAAACATTGGGACTTTTTGGTTGTTTTAAAAATGGATTTAACCCAGGAAGCGATCACAATGCTGTTTAACTTTCAGATTGGTCAGTTTTCTGATGACCGCCATGGGTCAAGACTGAGGACGTTGGTTTCACACTTTAGACCAGCTGAAGTAAGTATTTGCTACACTGTACACTTGTTCATCAATAAACAAACAGAGTTTCATTATTAATAATTATAATTATAAATATCAAAAAACTTTTAAGTGAAGATTTCCCCTGGTCCAATGTAGCAGGTGTAGATTAAAAAAAAAAAGAAATTAATTTTCAGATACTGTATGAAAGAGGGCATATATCCCAAAAAATGCAGCAAATCTTCAATGGTCACCTGACGTCTGCTCTCAAGGAGGCCTTGACCTCTGGTACTGAATTCTGGGATAGCTCCAAGACCCTCAAGTTTTTATCTGAAGGAGACTATTTCCTTCCTGGAGGAGAGAATAGTGAGAAATTTCAGTGGCCTCAGGCAATCAAGGCTATGATATCTGAGAGTAAGTTCTACATTGTTTTTTTCAGTATCAAATCTCTTTCATTTTTGAATTTTTTTAAATTGATTGATTTTTAATTGTGAACATCTTTTGTGATGAATTCTGAGTCTAGTGATACATAACAAGTGATTAAAACAAGTAAATGGAGAAATTTTAATGAATTTAATGAACATGTATATAAAGGTCAAGCTGTTTAATGCTGCTGTATTCTCTCTCTCTCTCTCTGTGTTAATGGAGGTTTTTTTGTAATTTTCTTTTATGGATTAGTGCTATTTGTTAAATTGTATTGTTTGATTTCAGCTGACAGCTTAGGACTGACAGCCTCTGATGAGTATGAATTAGCAATAAAGGCATTAGGTGCAATTACTTGGTAAGATATCATGATCTGTCTAAAATGTTTATAAAATAGCAGATATACCTTAATTTTTTCCAAGACTTTCCAAGTTGTCTCTTTTGTTTCATATCTTCTCTCTTCATCAATTGTGTGTTTGTTTCTTCCACAACCTATTCAGTTATGCCAGTTAATTTTTTTGCGGTAAATAGTTCTTAAAACAGTTCAAAGCTGATGCTGCAACACCAACCTGAGGGAGTTGATAATATGAGTTTTACAGTTTAAGTTTTAACTGAAAAAGACCAAAAAAAAAAAAAAAACAAGTATTTTTGTGAAACAGGCACAAAATATTATATATACTATAATGTGAGATTTTGTCTTTGAAGCTGAGAGCATTTATCCCATTTGACTAGATGAGAGACACACGTATGATGCTTATTACTTTAATATTGACAGGTATCTGTGCAGGTGTTGCATAGACCAAGAACTGTTGTCTATGAAGCAGTTTGAAGAGTACACTCCTCTGGATCAGAAACAGAACAAGAAAGGAGTGGAGTTTGCATCGGGGAAACAGAAAATGGTAATGATGAAGTAGTTTTTTCTGTCTGTTTGTCTTTCTTCCTCTTAATCTTCTTTTTGTCTCTATAAGCAAAATAATTGCATGTAGTAATGTTCTATGCATTTTAGTTATCCAGTCATATTTTACATAAAAGAAACGTAATAAATCTATTACTGAACTTACAAATTTGTCTAGTTGATGATATTGTGTCTCCTTCTTGGAGACTTCAGCCAGTCTACTGAGAATAGATTACGTAACAAGACCGAGAATAATATATCAGTTTTCTCAGAGGACCAGCTGAAGTCTTCGAAAAATGTACACATATTTGATAATTTTGATGGAATTTTTTTTTACCACTGCTCAGGTGCTGGATAGCGTGACCCTGTTCAATCTGGAGGTGATGGAGAACAGTGTCACTGGGACCACAGAGGGCACCTTGCTGGAGAGATTGGACCAGTGTGTCACGCCATTTGGTGAGTTCTCCACACCTTCTTACTCAGGGGCGGATTTAGGGCGTCTTCTGGGTCTTCCGGAAGACGGTCAGATTTTCAAGTTTACATTGACGGGTATCTATTTTTTTCTGTCGGAAGACGGTCAAAAATGAAGAACGGATCAACAGAGATAATTTGGAAGACTGTCAAAAAATATCTCTGAATCCGCTCCTGTAACTCCCCCCCCCCCGCTCCTCCCCTTTCTCCTTTCTCGCCCTCATTGTCAAATTCCTTGTAAACACCATAGTTCTACTTTCCTTTAGGTATTCATAATCATTTTTTAAATAATTGTACAAAAAGCCAACTTTTATTATTGTAGGAAAGAGGCTGTTCCGTCAGTGGCTTTGCGCCCCCCTCTGCAATCCGTCTGCAATTGATGACCGTCTTGATGCTGTAGAGGACCTAATGGCAGCACAAGATGTTGTAACTGAAGTGATGGAACTGATGAAGAAATTGCCAGACTTAGAAAGACTTCTCAGCAAGTAAGGATATCCATCCCTGACCATAATTTTGTATTTTTAAAAGATGAGGCCTTTTAGTTTTATTATTATCATTTATTTCAATATATTTTATCTCACTTTTAATGTTAGGTTGTAACCTTCTTTTTATCTTTGTGATTATTTTGTTTGAACAATTGTCAAGTGGGATTCCTGTCGTTATTTTGGTTAACAATCATCAAATGGGATTCCTGTCCTCCTTATAGAATCCACACCTTGGGTAATGCCAGCAGAAGCAAGAACCACCCTGACAGCAGAGCCATCTTCTATGATGATGTCACCTACAGGTAAAACTCATTATAAATACCCACATCTGTGAGCCACAGGATGAGCTGCTTGTAGTTTGCCATAACAAGGGTATGGTGAAAGAATTGTGCTATGTAGATTGATCTAACTACATAGTTGCTGAACGTAATCAGATTAACTACATGTAAATGGCACTCTTTAGTTTAAGGACCTAGGAGGTTGTTTACTTTTCTGTGCCTTGGCTTCTGGAAGTTTTTTTTTCGCTTTCTTTGAAGTGCAACGGAAAACACAAGAAAGTTTATCACCCACTAGCCACCGGAAGAGGTGTGTCATTTAGTTAATCTGTTTGCATTCAACAGAGTTGGATTGATCTACATAGAATGATACTTTCATTAGGAGCACACCCTAAGTTACATTAAGCAAATACATGTGTATATCTGTAGTAACTATTAAAATAATGCAATTATGATTTCTCTTTTTTACAGTGTTAAAAATATAAGATATATCAATTCAAGAACAATTCAAAATTTTATTTTATTGTTTTGGATAATTCTAATAATATTAATGATTGATGTTTTTGCAGTAAGAAGAAGATTGAAGATTTCCTTGCTACTTTAAATGGATTCAAAGCAACACAAGACATTGTCCTTAAATTTAAAGGCAAAGGTCAAAATTTCAAGTAAGTTGTAAGTTTTTCTAATGTTCTTTACTGAAGATGTAAGTTTATTTTCATTTTCCATAGCTAGTAAGATAACATAATTTAGTTGTTTTACGGGGATGGGGGGTTACTATCAGTCATTTTATAGAGGTAGGTAAGGAAAACTGAGTAAGCCAAGTTAAATATTAAAAAACCGGTAGTATTCCTCAATATTACATGGTATGCAGTCTTTTTTTTTCAATTATTTTGTTACCTCTGTAGAATTTTTATGAGTTTGAGCCCCATATCTCTAAGTATGTAACTTGACATTATAGGTCAAGACTCCTGAGGCAGTTGGTGACAGTGCAGAAAAGTGACACGAGTAACTCAGCAAAGTTCCCTGATCTGGTGGAGAAGTTGCGTTTCTTTGATGTGAGTAGTTTTAATTTTTCTCATTTTCAAGTATTATATAATATTTCACATGGCAGTGTTTTTTTCTGTGCTCGATCTGTGCATGGTGATTTCATTATGTACATTCAAAATCACTGTCAGACTAAATCATTGACTCATATTAAAATACATATTCACAGAATTTGGTTTATAAAATTATACAGTTATTTCACACCTGTTTCTACCTGTAGCAAGCATTTGACCAGCAGAAGGCCAAGGCCCAGGGGGTCATTGTCCCCTCCAAGGGGGTAGATCCCGAGTATGACCAGTCCCTGGATGATATTAAGTCCACTCAGGCCAAACTGGACACTTATCTTGACCAGCAGAGACAAAGGCTTGGATGCAGGGTAAGGGTTGGATAGGATTGATAAAGTTAGCAGATCAAAGTTGGTCAATTGTGTGTGTGTGAGTACAAATGGTATGTACTTGTATGCTGCAATGTTAGTTATAGGGATTATACCCAAAGATGGAAAAAATTAAATTTATATGCAATATCAGATTTATTAACTACAACTATTAGTAAGATTGGTAAGTAAACATTTATGCTTCAGAATGATCACTTTTAGAAAATTTTAATCTTAAAATATTTAGAAGACTGAATTATTTATTTAATAAGTCCCCAAAAGAGCAACAAAAAGTATGTACATTTCAAGGAAAAATTCACACCTCGTGTATCAGATTTGAAATGCGGAAACATTTACATGTATATGTGATTAAAACAAATGTAAACACATACACAATGACAGTACATAAGGATAAAGAAATTGCTAATCGTGCTTATGGGGTTTTATTATTTCAGTCCTTGCAATACTGGGGTACTGGCAAGAATCGCTACCAGTTAGAGGTCCCTGAGGGAGTGCTCCAACGTGTCCCAGACGAGTATGAGTTTGAGTCCCAGAAGAAGGGATTCAAGCGCTATCGCACCAAGAGGATCATGGGATTGCTAGCTGAAATGGAGGCCGCGGAGACCAGGAAGGTGGACGCACAGAAGGACTGCATGAGGAGGATTTTTAATAGTTTTGACGAAAAGTAAGAAATGATTTTTTTAAAAATTAGTCATTTCTTAAATATTTGTATTTGTTCTCTCTTTGATACTGACAAGAATGGCTTTTTTCACACATTATGCTGTAAACCTTTTTATTTATTTTTTGCTAAGAGGTACAAATAATAATTACAGTAAAGTTTGTTTAACAATACTGAGCTGATTTAGCAGTTTTAAGTTTGACTTTAATTTTATGGAAACAATGTACGTCCTTCAAACTGGGCATGAGCTTTTTGGTAGACTTTTTCCAGAATTACAACCTTCACTCACAAGGCACTATAATTATATAATCATCTAGCATAGTCATAAGAGATAACATTCAGTTTCATTTGACCCAAAGGGACATTTAACACCAGGCTATCACCAATATCACTTGTGATTTAAATATATTTCCAGTTACACTAGCTGGCACTCCGCTGTACAGTGTATGGCTGTACTGGACGTGTTAATCAACATGGCCGCCTACAGCAGATGTGGAGATGGGGTCATGTGCAGACCACAGCTAGTACTCCCTGAGGACCAAGACCAGGTAGGCACGAGATGGACGATCATTTGTCGTTGCTATGTATGCACACATTCACACAAACACACTTCCAGTAAGAGTTCATTTTTGTTTGCAGAGTTTGATCTCTGATAAACAAGCCTTGAAGGATGCATTCCAGGGAATGTATCCATTTAGTTGCCAGTGCTCGGGAATTCCTCAAATTTGTCTTTAATATGGTAATAGAGGGGGGATCACAACAGAATGTTGTTGCTAATGCTTATAGCATAGGCCCACTCTGGCATATATAGATTTGCAAAGTACTGAAGCTAAGTCTCTGTTCACGACCAAGTTGAGCCAGGCATAACTGAGCTGCGGCTCAAATATAACCCATATGAAAGCATGCCACATTAGCCCTGCAGGATGTGGGAGGCAGGGAATCTATTAGGGGATTAGAGGCATTAGATATTTCCAAGTGCGTGCCGTATTTGAGCGGCAGTTCAGTTAGGCCATAGCTCAACTTGGTTATGGACAGTCTAAGATATTCTCTACTGCTTATGTAAATGTACATCACAATTTGTAAATTGAGTATCTTCATTCTTGTAATGATTCTTTTTTTTTATTAACTATCTAAAACCTTCTTGATTTGGCAGCCATTTTTGGAGTTGAGAGAAGCTCGTCATCCATGCATCAGTGCCACCTTCAGTGGGGGAGACTTCATTCCAAATGACACAGTGATTGGCTGTCACGATGTATGTGAGATTTTTCTTTGAATAATGTTACAGTAGCAAAATATGGTTCACATCACAGTTTCCCGTCAAATCAATCATAAAAATTAATTTCATGCAGTTTCTTTTAAAATAAGTTTTGTATTTTTAAACTGCAGCATGTCGATTGAGAGGTTAAAGTGAATTTATTTGAATGAATTTTTATAATTCATGAAATTTGTTTTAGGACAACGCCATGGAAACAGATGGCATTGATCACTCTGACAGCAGTATCGTCCTGGTAACAGGGCCTAACATGGGGGGAAAGTCCACTCTCATGAGACAAGTTGGTGTCATTGTCATTATGGCTCAGTTGGTATGTGAAGTTCACATCAGGGTTGTTCGAGGGGGATTTGATATTTGGAGAGAAGGGGAAAAGGCGTGGGACGGAAATCTCTAATGTTCAAAAACATTTTTATGCTGAGTAAAAATAGTGTGAATGTATAGTTGAATCCTTAGTATACACTTATAGTTGTGAAGAAATTTTGGTGGTAGGTATTTCTGTTATAAATTTCAATTCCCTTAACTTAAATTGAGATAACACATGTTAGCAGAGAAATGCAAACTACAGGCTGTCTGCCAGACTTTTTTTTAACACTAAGTTTACCCCTATCCGCAGGGTGTGTATGTCCCAGCTGAAAAGTGCAGGCTTACCCCGGTTGACAGGGTGTTCACACGACTTGGTGCCAGTGACAGGATTATGTCAGGTATGCATTGGTTCTAAATTTTATGGAATGTTTGTCAATTTAACCAATTTTTTAAAGTGGAAATTAATAATAATAAATTAACATGAGCAATGGGAAGATGAGAAAATTGAACCTTTTTATTTTCTTTCATAATTTTATTATTGTTCTGGTAGACCATTTGCTATTTGGCTGACAGTAAAAAAAATGTAGGTGCTTGAACACACAAACAGACACGCATGCACATGCACGCACGCACACACACAGGAATGAATGAATAATGTTAGTAATTAAATATTTTAAACTTTTTAGGTGAGAGCACATTCTATGTGGAGCTTAGTGAGACTTCAGCCATCTTACAACATGCCACACGCCATTCCCTCGTCTTACTGGATGAGTTAGGTAAGGTTTAAGCTGCTTTGGCATTGTAGCAAGTCATTTGTCAAAAATAAATGAAGTATGGTGTTTCACTTCAAGATTCATTTGCTATAAGGATTTCTAACCTTTTCTTCTGTATTGTCCCCATTGTCAAAGTGTTGTCCATTTCTGTTTTTTGAAGAGACATACTAGGGTATACATGTACATTGCAATTGTGAGACTGTGATTTCTGTATATTATCATTTTGTATAAGTCTGTTCATCAAAACATTCTTTTGGATTATTCATGATCCTAAACTCTGATGTATGACTTAAATTTTCTTAATTTTTTTCGTGAGAAAATGAAGAAAATTTAAGTCATACATCACCAATTCAGTCAACTCATTTTGTACTTGACCTCTTTCAGATTGACATTATTGAAATCATATTTTTTTAGAACATTGCTCGTGATTGAGAGTTGTAATGCTTCTTTAGATTTAAAACAGCTCTCCTTTACACATTTTTAGTATTCCTAGTTCTTTTTTCAAGAATGTCCGTATGTCCTTGTGGTAGATCTACCTGCAACAGTTGATTTTTTTCTTACAGGGAGGGGCACAGCAACCTATGATGGCACTGCTATTGCATGCGCCGTAGTGCGTGAGTTGTCACAGAACGTGCGCAGTCGTACATTGTTCTCCACTCACTACCACTCATTAGTGGAGGAGTTTACACACGATCCAAACATCAGATTGGGGCACATGGTAAGAAAATTCTACGGTTATTTTTTTTGTGTGTGTGTGTGTGTGTGTGTGTCAGTGTGTGTTTGTATGTGTGTGTGTCAGTGTGTGTGTGTGTGTGTCAGTGTGTTTGTGTTTGTATGTGTGTGTTTGTGTGTATTCTGGTATTAAAAACAGTATGATAAGGCCAGAGAGGAAGGAACACTTTCAGTTTATCACAGAAGGGGGCGCCATAATGCAGTGTATTACTATAATTTGAGAAGTGCAGCTTTTTTTTTCCTATCTGAAGCCTACAGAGGTTCTAAAAATGAGTTATCAAGGATCCACAGGCACCAAATATACTTAAAGCACAATCTTATTTATTTATACTGTTTTACTTATTTATTGCTACTATTTTATTTTTTCATACAACTCATTATTTTTCTTTTGATTTCAGGCCTGTATGGTGGAAAATGAGAATGACGAGGACCCCTCCCAGGAGACCATTACCTTCCTCTACAAGTTCGTGTCTGGAGCTTGTCCCAAAAGTTACGGCTTTAACGCTGCCAGGCTGGCCGACATACCTGAACAGGTATGTTTCTCTTCACCCATATTGCCCCAAAATTTATGGTTTTAATACCGCCATGCTGGCAGATATACCTGGAGAGATGTGCACACAAAATTTTGTTTCTTTTTACCCTATATTGTCCCAAAGGTTATTGTTTTAGCATGGTTATTCATTTCTTTTCTTACTATAATGTCCCAGGATCTTACCATACCAGGTGATATGTCTGTACAAATAGGCTGTTATGTTCTGGAAGTTGTGATTTTAACATGTTGGGACCAAGTCTCAAGATAACTTCCTCCATAGAACCTTGTAAAGTAGGTCAAAGTGATTCATGGTGTAGATGTTAAGTGTACAATTTTTGGGAAGTATTAGATCATTAAGTCATTAATAATGAACTTATGAATTTAATTTAATATTCTTTCAGATTATAAAAGTTGCCAGAATTAAAGCACAGGAGTTTGAGGAGCATGCAGACAACCTCAAAGTTTTCAGGTATATTTTTTACATTTTATTCCATTATAGAAAATCTGTCAAACATAATTGTAGAAGGATTTGAGAAATACCATATATCCCTTTTTTATTTATTTTTATTTTTTATTAATTTATTTTTATTTTATTTATTAATTAATTTATTAATTATTATTTATTTATTTATTTTTTTTTTGCATAAAAGATGAGGGAAGATTTTCCCATGCTGCTGACTAGCTCATAATAAAATAAATTGAGTAACACTGGAAGACAGAATGTTATAGGGCACAGAGAAATGAGTGTCAGTGACCGGATGGGCTGATAACATGACATTATTATTTAAGATTATAATTATTATTTATTTATTTTTAATTTTTGTAGGAACATCTGCAGTACAGATGAAGCTCTTGGAAAGGACAGTCTGATTTCATTACAAAACCAAATCCAAGTATCTTGAAGAAAGTTGACTCTAATAGAGGAAACATTTGTTAATGTGCAGCCACAGTTGCCAAGAACATTATGCCATTGTTTATACTAAAAGGATCCAGTTGACTGAAACACTTGAGTAACATACAATATACTGGAATAGAAAAAGTATCAGAAGACAATTAAGCAATTAGCTAGAAATTGTAGTCGGCAAATATTTGCCTTTAAAAAGTTATTATTCAGGAGCAAACTCTTGCAGAGGTAGTGGTAGAGGTACTGTAAATTGCTGCTGCTTTATGAATGTATTAGATTTTACTCAATCTGTGAGAAAAGTAGGCAGAAAAATTGGGATCCAGTCTGTCGATATGCTGATTAACTTTGTATTTCTTGCCATTTGAATTAATTATGAAATAGCAGATCAGAATGTATTGTTAGAAATTTGGTTAGTTGGGAGATTTGTCTGACCTGTTCAAACACTTAACCAACCGTTAATACATGATCATGAATTGTGTAAATGTATGTGAAAATTTGGGTTCATTTACAGCAAAATATTTGCATACAGTTATCAATTTGATATTTGATACAAAGTATCATTTAGTATTTGAATGCAGTTCCAATTCTCTATATTTGAAGTTCCACAATTACTTGTATGTTTTAATGCATCAAACAGGGATAAAAAACGGCAGAAAATACATGTGCGATTACCTTTCTGTTGATAAATCTCCACGTTTTACTGATATTCAGTTGCTTTGGACATTCTCTGCATAATACTTTTTGTCCAATTTATATTAGAGTACTTCCAGGAGTAGGTAGTACTGTAATTGAGCAGTTACAACATTTATGACATTGGTAGAATAAACCATTTATTTTGAAATTTACATGCTGATTTCTGTGCATTGACCCTGAATTTTAATTTTCCCATTCCGACTTTCTTAATTTTTTTGCTGTACAGCAAGATTGTCAATGCAGCGTTTGTATAGATGTGCAGAAACCGTTGTCACTACTAACGCATTTAGCCTCTTCGATGCCCGCAGGATACACGCTGCAAATGATAAACAAAAACGCAGCGTCGCGTGGCACTCCGTGCGTATGAGATTCCAAATCACTTAACGCGCCGGCCGCAAGATGGCGGCAAGGAGTCGTTGGAACGCTGTCTGGATACCGATCTTCTTTCTCAGTTTCCACAACTCGGCAGTAACTTGTAGGAAAGGCGAGATCTACGAGCACTTTCTGACGTCGTCTGCTCGGGGTGAGAAATTTATTCATCATGACATGTTTATGATCAGCTCCCCCGACATTCTTACGGGAAACACCTCAGCTTTCATTGAATATGTATTCAACGGAGGAGAGAAACGCGCTACAGCAGCCGACGGTCTGGAAGATTTTCTGAGAGATTTCAAGGAGCTTGGAAACACCAGTAGAACTGTCAACGAGAATATGCTATTGAAAACGGGAAAAACCAATGGCAGATTCGGCGAGGAAATTCCCTCGCGACTTGACGAGGGTAATCTGAATGAAACTGCGCTGTGGGAACATCGTGGCTTGGCAGTTGATCCAAGCGAACTTCAGGCGCCGGTTGATGGAAAGGGTATCAAGGGTAGTGACACCCGCAGTTTTAAAGAGGAAAAACCATCAAAATATAGCGACTTTAGAAAGGGAAATGCGACCTCGGCGATGAACTTAAAAAGCAATATAACAGGTGATACAGAGAACAGCCAGTACAACCGAGTCCAGATGGAGAATAATATTTTATTTAAGATCATAAACAGAAGTGGAAAACGGAACCAGACAGGCAGCAGTCAGAAACTCTACACTCTGCGGTTTGTTGAAACAGAAGGCAGAGAGCATGGATCACACAAGCGCGTAGGTGATGTCGTCATGGCAACTGCTACTAGAGGTCATGGCAGACGGAAACGAACACCGGGGAGACGTAAGTTTTTTTTTCTTTTTTTGTGTGCGAATTTAATTAAGATTTTCTGAAGGCAAGCGTCTAGGTCTTGGTGCCATCGCAACAACCATTTACGAAAGTTTGCATTTATTTTGCTCTAGAATTCAAAAAGTATAAGCTGTTGGTGTTTTGACCGTGAAAATGAAATGAAAACAATAACATTCACGCTACTTATACTAACGGCAACCACGAAAAGTAATGCATTAGCACTTTGATTTTCGTTCTTAAAATGTATATTATGTGCCAATAAAGCAGATATAAAAAATCAATACAAGTGCTAACAGATGATTATTCGTGCAACGTAACAGTGTTTTGCACTTTCTTTTTACGCTTGACGCTGCGCGTACAATGTAAAAACAAATCCATTTCCCTTAATGCGTTGAGTGACTTCGTTCAGTAAAAAGTAACTCGGTCAATGGGAAATGTCGGGTTAAGGGAATAGGTAATATCTGAGGAAAAATACCCCAAATCTTATCACAATCACAATCAAAGTATGTGTCACAACAAACGCAATCATTGTGAATGCTGCTGACGATAATTCTCAAAATTGTATTAGCTGTGTAAAGAGATTTGATTTCCCGCTAGTGTCTTCACCTAGCTGGAAACGCACTTGAGCTTTCTACTAAAATAGTTCAATTTCTATCCTAGGTTGCTGGATGGACTGCATATGGCGATGGAAATACGGTTTTCTCAAATGCGGTTTTTATGACAAGCTCACCATGTGCGGAGGCGGGGACTACATGGTCCGATACTATGACGTAGCCAAAACCTACCACGCCCACTGTTGGCCAGGGAAGGGGTCATACGGAATTACCCGAAACAGGAAATTCATCTGGGTGTATAAATGCGAAGGGAAGTTTGTCGTGAAGTATAAGAAGTATCTTGGCTGCAAGCCCGTCTGCTATTGATCGCCGTACATGTGTTTGAACGTGTGATGTCACTGTGCCGTGTGACGTCATTATTTCAAAGAATAACCAGGAAAAAAGTGGGAACTGTTGTCCAATGCACAGTACCGTTTAGATTATAGTGCTTGATGCTTACTGATGATACGTAAATGATATTGCACACTACGAATGTTTTATCTATTCTTTAACGTTGTCTAATGAATGTAAGATTTGGTTTCAAATCTTTGATAATTTAAAATCAACTGTTTGTATTTAAAGACAGTAGCAGTAGAAGCAGCGGTAGCAGGAGAATGTCCGTCGGAAGCCGACGATGACGATCAGTTCTGTGCATGACTCGTCATGGCTCCGCAGCCCGAAGTTAGATGCACGTAGGCGTCCACATAGAACCTTCGGACCAATGAACCCTTGATTAAAAAATCGATGAAAATGCTACCACTTTTCGGACCAATGAACCTTCGGACTATCGAGACGCCCCCGCGTCCACAGCGGTATCTTCTATCGGGACCAAAAAGAGAGTTTTCACCAGACATTCACATTTATTACAGGTTATTCAATAGCTGTGCATTTATTTTATCCTAGAGGGGATTTTTGACCGACAACTCATCACCCAGCTGTTTCACGTAGAAAATTTCACAGCGGCTTATATATATAATTAGCTGGAGGAAACCGGGTCCTGTGGCGTTAGTTCCTTGCGTTTTATTATATCGACAATGAAAAAACACTGGTTAACTTATTAATCTTAGCTTTATTTAACGAGTTTTTGAAAGCTCATATATGGCTTTTGATGCTCTGAGCCTAAGCTTTAATTGTTTAAGGTAAAAAACATAGGAACCCTGCATTTTAGCAAAATGTTTTCATATCTGCAAGATAATTGAAATAATAAAAATAGCATATCTTCAATAAATTAATGGTCCCATAACTCTGTCGTTTTCATAATATATACAACTATTATAAATACATAAAATATTTTTAACGCAAATTCTTAGTCCTAACACCTTCTGACTGCATAGAAATTCACTATTTTTTATTAATTTGACATTAAAATCATTGGTTATCAATAATATCTTAATGGTTTTACATAGTAATCAAAATAATTATATTTGGTGCAGATAAATAGAACATGTACATAGGTAATATCATAAAGACGCTTTGTGCAATAGCACCTAGGGAATTGTTGCTGTTGTCAACTCTGCAATGATGTGTTACATAATTATGTGAGTATGGATTTTTGTTTTCCATACTTAAAAACATGAAGAATGCATATCTTTAGTGAAATAATAATAATAATAATAATAATAATAATAATAATAATAATAAATATGCTGTGGCAGATGATAAACGGTGTACAATTTTTTAAAATTAATCTCTCAGCTCCCAATTCCAGTAATTAATAACTGTACAAAACTTTTGAGTATCCCTCCCCTTCACTCCTCCTTTGGAAGGATGTATCTTTCCCCTATAGTGTTATATCTATGAGTCACATACTCTCTGAAGGCAAGTATGTGCCTTGTTTGCATCCTAATACTTGCAGTGTATTGAGTGCCAAACAAAACTTTAAAAATATATATGTTTGTGGCATTAAATGATATGTTAAATGGAATATTTAGTGTCAACATAACAATTAATTATCCAAAATGGAAAATTTGATTTAAATGCATAGGATATATAAAGAAAAGTGTGTGCTGAAACAGTAATTTAATATTAAATAAGTTAACCTAAAAAACAAAATATTTTCTCGGGGAAAGGTAGCAGTAAAAATGGACGGAACTAACCCTGTAAATTTTGACTTAGTGCAGGTGATCATGTATAACAAGTAAACAAAATACACATAAAATAAAATTTGTGGTTTACAAATGACACACGTTTAGACAAAAATACATCGTTGTAATAACTGAGGTGGTACAATGCTAAAGGCATTATTATTAAACAATGACATGAATGAATAAAATACAAAACCTACAAAAAGAAGAATTCAAAACATTTTCATTCATCTCAAACAGTATTGTTTTAATGATTTCAATGAGTCAAATAACAATTAAATCAGTAATATCACCAGTGGCTCGGTATTTGCTGCTGCCTCTAATAAATATGGAAGGATTTATTCACAACCTGTAGAATCTGGTAGTCAAGAGCAACATGACAAGGTCAAGGCATATGTAACAAGGTCAAGGCCAAAAAGACCAAGGTTAAGGTCAAATAAACTTAAAAAACAATACCCACTGAATCTAAATGGCTTGCAGATTTAAAACTTAACCATCAAACTAATTAATAAACCCTAACAAATCCATGTAGAACATTTGTTCACAATTAAAGAAATAGTTCTTTGACACTAAAACTAAAGATACAAACAAAGAAAACACCACCAACAACAGTGACTTACAAAGACAATATTTAAACATGAAACAGGTTTATACTTTTATTGACCATTTTGACATTCATGTTATTTTAACTGCTCCTCCAGTCACTAATAATCATGTCTGCACTAGCATGCAATAAGCTTGGTTGCAAAAAATAATTAAATTGACTTTGGCTGACATTATATAAATAAATGAATTTAAAAAAAAAGCAAAATGAAAGCATTGCTGCAGAAGCTATAAGTTTACAATCCTCAAAAAAAAGAAAGAAAAAGAAAAATTAACAAACAAAGCAAAGGAAAGGTGAAATACAATATCAGTACACTTATGCTATGAACCTAAATAACCTGAGAGCCTGCCACTACCACTGACTGGCCCTGTATTGCTGTTCGCACTCCCTAAAACTGGACCATTATGGTTGACCTGTCCCAGTGACTGTGACCTCAGTGGAAAATATGACCTCCCTGGGGACTGTGGCATCATATTAGTCTGTGAACTCACAGGCAATTGTGACATCATATGGGAGAGTGACCTCACAGGTGACTGTGACCTCACAGGCGACTGTGACCTCATATCTGATTGTGACCTCACATCTGATTGTGACCTCACAGGCGAATCTGGTCTCACGGGTGAGTCTGATTTCACGGGTGTGCTAGTTAAAAATGGAGATGGGGTCCTTCGTAAAAGTATGGACCCTAAGTCATTACCTCCATTTTGATTTTGGAAATAAGGTTTATTGGAAAACTTCGGGTTGACCTGAAATAAAGGGGAAGCTCTGCCTGAGATTCCATTCTCCAGACCAAGGGTGAATGGTTTTTGGTTATCCTGAAAGTAAAACAAAGACAATACAATACTTTTATACTGGTGCATCATGTCTGTTTAAGTTGAAAAAAAAAATACCAATGGCAACTTTCTGTTTTATTTCATTCCATTCTCAATTCAGTGTTTTATATTGTAAAGATATAGTCACTCAACATATTTCTACATAATATTTTTCTTTTTTGTTGTTGAACACTTTCAAATTTTACTACTTATTAGTAATTACATTTAAGTTAAAACTTGTCACCCTCTTACATTTTTCTCTTCCTTTGCTTTAAGCTCTTTCACCATCTTCTCCAGCCCTGCTCTCTGTTTGACCAGTGAATCTAACCTTGACTGCAGCTGGAAGTTCTCGTCTTCCACAAACTTCAACTTCACATCCAGTAGTTGAAGGGCCCTCCCCTTGTCACGGGCAAGTTCTTCATTTTCTGCATTTCTGAAATAAGAACACTTTCCGTTGTACGCTGTGGTGTATATGGTTTTTGGCACTTTACATCCAGTAGTTGAAGACCCCCCCCCTAGCATGGGCAAGTTCATATTTTTCTGCATTTCTGAGATATGAGCAGCCATGCTATTACTTTGAATTCAACATAGTACATATCACTGCTGAAGGTAAAGAAGGCAAAGCAGATCAAGTTGAGCCCAAATTCAATAGAGTGGCTGTGGACTGATATAATTTGGAGGCACTTGCTGCCATCATTGGTGTACCCAATAAATATTGACATTTGTTCAGAAAAAAAAAATGGTTTGAGTGGCCATTAAAATTGTCCTGGTTATGAATACTGGACTCTCAGTGTGACCTCTTCTCTGTCTGTCTGGCATTCTGTTTGCCTTTGTACTTGACAGCCATTTTTTTCTCTTTGGGTCTTTATACATGTTTAACTTCCATCACTATAAGCAGGATGTTTTAGGACTAATCAGAATTCATTTTCGGACTTCATCTTCAACTCTGTCTATCAGGAGGGTCTTCTCTCTGTCTTCTCTACTGAACCAATTCTTAACACCACTTACTGAGCAAGTAGTTCTCTTTTCTCCTGTAGCACCATTTTGTATTTGCTCTCCATCTTAGCCTTCCACTCGGCCTCTCTGGAGAGCGTGGACTGTGCCAATAACAGCTCGGACTCCAGTCGTTGGAGCTCGTCGCGAAGGCGCTGTTTTTCTCTCTGGAACAGCTCCCTTCAGAATGAGTGAAAAATATTTTGTAGGGTATGTACATAATATAACTGATAAAATTGGCAAAGGCATATAATGTAGTTCTTTGGCAAGGACACTTTTTGATCTTTTTTCTTCTGACAAGATTTAGTAAATTAACAGGTTTTGAAGCTTACTATAATAAGTTACTGAAGTTTCTCAGCCACAATAATGTGCTCTACTGTGAATCCTGAGACTTGAACCAGTTCCTCAATTTTTTTCATTCTTTAAAAAAGTTTTAAAAGTTTTTTGTTTTTATAAAATCAAACACAAGTTTTCAGAAAGAGCAAAAACCATCATGACAGTTCTGAAGTAAAAAGATTTTTACGATGTCATTTTAGATGTAGTTTAGATATTTACTGGTGCCTATGTTCATTGACACACGTACCTCGCATTCTGAAGCTTTGCCTTGTGCCTATTTTTCCTATCCTGGTTCTTCTTGGTCTGTGCCTGCAGTTTCTCTGATACTGAGAGGAGCTCTAACTGGAGAGTTTCAGTTTCTTGCTGAAGTTTTGCCGCCTGGCCTGCCAGGGTCTGCTTGCTTTGTTCTGTTAAGTGATGCTGTAAGGGAAATGTACAGTGTAAACCACTTCACCTGCTCAAGACATATTTAAACATAGGTCACTGGCAAGAAGTCAATAGGGATTTGAATGGACAACATGCTGTGTGCCTACCAGACAGCACAAGACTCACCATGTCATTCACAGACTTTGTCTCATCTTTCATGTTGTTCATTTTAGCCTCCACATCCAAAAGAGTGTGTTGTAATTCTTTATTCTTTGCCTGTAGCCTGGCCTCTCTGTCCTTAAGAGAGGTAACTTGCTGCTTCAGCTCCTCACAATTCTGTGTGGAGATTTGTCTAGAAGTAATTTAAATATAGATATTAATGCTTTGTTTATTCATTCATGTTGCCATAAAACTTTGCACATGCCATATCTACTTTAGTGCTTTTTAAATATCATTTTATTAAAATATCATTTGAATACCTGGTCAATTTGCTTGAATTAAAAAAAGAAATAAACATTTGGGTTTGGCAAAAATAAAAGTGACCATAACTTGACAAATTTCTGTCAACCTTAATTAATACAGTTACTGTGGTAGCCAATGACTTCTTTATAATGAATCCTGTACTATTCTAGAAAGAGGACATATAAATCAATAAACATCTAAACCACTAAATCTACGTAATTATTCCATATGACCCATAATCACAGCTGAGTCACCCTTCTCATTGTTCTCTCTCTCTCTCCGTGTGTGTTACTTACTTCTGTAACTTCTCCTCCTGTAAATTATTTCGCAGGCGAATTAGCTCATCCTTGGTGGTCTGAAGTTCCATACGAAGGACGGGGCCCTCGCGTAGCTGATGCTCAGCTGCCTGCAGGCGTGACAAGGCCTCTTCTAGGTCAGTTTGGAGCTCGTTGACCTGAAACAACAAGGTGAAGGTCAACCTAGAAATAGGTCAGTTTAAATATCAAGGTTAAGGTCAAATTGGACTGAGGTCAGCTGAAATGTCAAATAAATACATTGGAGGTCAATGAAATATTTACAATAAAAGAATTGAAATGGAACAGTTCTGCTTAAATAAATCAACTTTCTACTTTCAAATGTATTTCATAACAAAAAAAAACTATAGCTAGTAAATGTAGGGATAGATATAATATATGTATAAATTAAGTCAGAAGAGAGAAGAGGATGGGTGGAGTCACAGGTAGACAATATGTTTTCTCTCAATATTTCTGTGTGGTACACAATGAGAATAATCTATTACACTACTATACAAAAAAAGAATTCACACTTGACAACATTGTGCAATAATAACAAACAGACAAAACAATAAATAATAAGTAAATAATGGAATGATAAAAAACTGACTATGACATCACACACACACACACACACACACACACTAGAATTTGACAGCTAGAGCATCTTTCAAGCTTGAAATACATCTCCATTTCTTGGACAGCATAAATTACCAAGTGATGATGACAACTGTTACTAAAATAACAATTTAAACATGCCACATTCCCTCCACCAGGTTAGGAATGGCAATAGTTACTATAGTTAATCATGGCAGTGAAAATAAATATCAGTACACTTTGGTGCAAATAAGACACATTTAACAATATGCAACAAACAGCCCATATGAAATAATACAGTTCCCCTGGCTAAATAACATGCAATGTGAACATGCTGATATTATCAAAGCTGAGTACATGTTGGGGGGAGGGGAGGGGCTTATCCAAGATCCAGGGGGAAGGTAACCCCCCCCCCCCCTTCTCCCCTTATCTTCAGTAGTTGTAGAGTTCTCATTATGTTGGTGACAACTTTTAATGGATGAAAATTCAATTAGATGTGACAAAACAGTGCACTTGAATATATGTATCATAAATAATAAATAGTTGTGGGTGGGCACTTCTGTTATAACTTCTCATTCTTACATGTACCTCCGAATCTTCTCTGAGTGTGATACGCATGTTAATTCAGAAAAAAATTTAGCTACAATTTTAGTTTTCAATATATGAGGACAATATATGTGCATGTGTGGGAGGGGGTATGTACATGTACATGTGCACGTGTGTGTGTTCTCAGTTGTTCATTTCTCATGATTTTACTTGTAATCATTTTTAACCATGAATTATCAATATTACTGGGCACATAAATTGCAAAAACACTGATCTTGTAGCTGGTGTGTGCAGGCGTCAGAGCGCACACACACACACACAAATAGCCATATGTACGCATGTGTTTTCTTGCTGAAGAGACAAATACATAATATATAAGAAAATATAAATATAATTCACCTTGATGGTTCTATGATTTTCAGCAGTAAGCAAACAAAGAGGAAATGCCTACATATCAAAAATAAACAAGCAGACATTGAATATTGGCCCTTTCCCATTAAAATGAAATAGAAATGGTATTATCATACCGTAACAGTAAAAACTTAGATTAAATAAGACCATTTCAACAGAAAATACCAAAAGATATAAGACAACTCACCTGCATTGCCTGTCATGTTGAAAATTTGAGAAATTTTACAAACTTACATAAATACTAACACATAGGTAAATGAAAAGAAACTTTAAAGAACATTTAAAACAGAATGCCTAACTAAAAATGCATTTTTATACTATTTGCACATTGCATTCTAAACTGAAAGATTCATGACTATGCTATATGTAGTATACAAGTTATGAAATGCTAAATAAAGTTCTATGACACTTATGGAGACCTTTGAGAAAATATTATATTAATAATAATAGACTAACAAAAAGAAACACAAACAAATACGTTACACCAAAATTTGGATTTAAGTTTATTTTTCTTGAAACAGGCCCCCTTGTGACATCATATAGTGACTGCTCAAGATGAATTTTGTCAAACAAACTAATGCACACAAGTTCCATGGGGACTCTTGCTGTATGCAATCAAATCAACAGACTAACATGCCTCCTGTTATTTCCAACCTGCTCCTGGCCCCAGTTTCACAAAAAAAAAAAAAAAAAAAAAAAAAAAAAAAAAAAACTCCATGTCAGTGCTGTTACACTACTCATGATAGGATGAGATGTGCCCATGTGACCCTGTAACCTTGGTAATTAAATTCTCAGCCAGGGAACCTGACTTGAGATTTTTTGTGAAACCGGGGCCTGTAAACACCAGGTTTTCTATATTCTACACAACGCCAGGTGGAGGCATGTTAACCTGACTGCATTCAGTGCAAATCACCGTGGAGTTTGTGCACATTAAATAGGTCAACAAAATTCATTGTGAAAGGTCCCATACTTAAATTATTTCTGATATAATTTAGCTCTGTTGTGAACAGCACCCAATAGTACATTCTGCAATGCTTACCCTTCTCTCTGCATTCTCAGCCCTGTTGTTTGACATTTGGAGTTGCATGCTTTGGTCGCTGGCTCTCTGAGTAAACAGCATTTCTGTCTGTTTGGATACGCCACGCTTCTGAATAAAATCAATCAGAAAATAATAACATAGATATCATGATAATATATGTATAATAAAAAAATATATTGTATGCAGATAATCTAAACAAAAAGAATATTTTAAGGTCATTTTAGTGAGAAAATTTAACAATTGGCCATGCTAACCTTAAAGCTTAGAGTAATGATGTTGGTGTTCATGGAAATAACAAAAATTGTGGCAATTAGTCACAATTAAGTGAATAGAATCTGTCAGATATTCTTTGAGTCAACATACATGTAGGCGTTGACAAAGCTCCTTAAATCATTACAGACATAATATAGATATTATACCCTTTCTAATTCTTCTTCTAAAAATTTGTTGGCATCTTCAAGAAGTCTGACTTTTTCCAGTAATTCCTTCGTCTGATTTAGCACCTGCAATTGTCAGAATATGTAGTACTGGATTAAAAAAAAAATTTGGATACAGGACAACAAAAATGGCTATGTCTTTCTTTAAAAAAATAATATTAAAAGGTACTATGGAAAATATTTCCATAGACAAAGTAATTATGATTTGAAACAGAGCGACATGATGCATATTTTCATTATACCAAAAACATAAACAATACCAAGAAAAACGTACTAATAAAAAATAACACAAAAGTTATGATTAAATAAAATAATAAATTTTACTGACAGTCTCTCACCTTAAATCTGAGATATTACATCTCAAATTACCTTCTGACAAGTTTTGGTGATAAAAATAGAAACTTAGTTTTTTTGTTTTTTAAACTTAAAAAAAGTACTTTTTTTCACCTTTGTCATTTCCTGTTCCAAGGTCGTGTTTCTCTTCTCCAGGTCTGACCTTGACTTAATTTCTGTTTCAAGACGGAGCTCAGTTTTGCTTCCACTATTTTTAACCCTGTCTCTAGCTTCTTTTAACTCCTGTATTTCCTGCAAAAAAGAGAATGTATCCGTATCATTGAATGTGCAATCTTACATTATACAAATTCTATACTTTCTATACATCCTGTAATAAAAACATTACATTCACCTATAAAACCTTGATAATGATAGCAATATTCATATATTATCAATCTCGTTCTTCAGTTTCATATTTCCCAGGGCTGGCTACAATATTTATCTATACTTCTATAAAGCTAGTATCAGTCTAAGTACACAATTGACCCAAATTTGTCATCAGTGAACAGGCAGACTTACTGTTCAACAAAATAATCAACTAAATTTAATTTGTAGATAACCAACCTACACAAAGTAGATAACCTCCTTATATGAAAGGACACCGCTCCCCCAAGAAACTCTAATGTCAAATTTAAGGTATAAGAAACCAGATTCTCCATAAGACCCTGACACAAAAGCAACACCATGTTCCTCAAACTCTTCATCTAGTTAATTTTTCTATTCCTGTCTGCTGGACAAAGTCTATCCATTATCATAGCAAACACCTCAACTGTTACTACAGAAACCACTACATTACTTACAGTAAAGACCAATGTACAGTGTACCTATGACTGGGTTCCCATACCTAGATTGATCTAACAGGATAGGTCCTTCTCCAAGGGGTTTCTTGCCAAATTGCTTTCAGCTTAAGCGGCTTAGATGTTAATTACTCCCTATCAGCTTCAGTATAGGCGTGACAGACATCTAAGGTGGTTAAGTTGATTGCAATTTAGCGAGAATCCCCTAGGAGATAGATCGATCCAAAGTTAGTACAATAGGGTCTGGGAATTGAACCTATATGTTGACCTTTTTTGTTCGGTCTATCTATAAGGTTGACATAGCAGAGAACTGGTTTAGTTGAATACTTGCGGCTACAGCAGCAACATCAACATGCTAGTCATCGCATTTCTCCTGCAGTGCTTTGTAACTGCATGCATTGGTCAGTTATCCCCTAACTTGACCACTACCACCAAACCTCATGTAGTTACCAAGAGTGACCAGTGTGCCTACACACTGACCGTTCCTGCCCCAGACAAGACCTGTTCTGCTGAGGCCAAGAAGATAGCCAGTCTGGAGCAGAGGGCACAGAAACAGGACGCGGTCCTGCTGGCGATGCAGTCTAGTCTGATTCATGCTGAACAACAAATACGTGATCTTCAGAGGGTAAGTGTGGTTCACTTAGTTTATGATTTATTCAATAAATGATTTCATTACCTCAACAGTGATATTTGTTCTTTTATTGATAATTATTATAATTTCTGCACTATGAATTATGAATTTTATTTTGAAGCACAAATTTAAGAGTAACTGAAAAATCAAATTCTTTCTGAAAAATATATAATATTATGACAAAGCCGAACCAGTGCCAAATGCCAGTATAAGAAAACTTGAAAACTTATCATTTTAGAGAAGTTTTAGACAATATTCTATATAATTTTATTTCAGCAAATGAGGACACAGTCATCCAACATCCAAAGCCTCCAGAGTTTAAGCTCTCAGCTTCAGCAACAACTAGCCCAAACCCCCAAATTTCCAATCAGTAAAGAATATAAAGGTAATGTAAAGTTTAAATGAAATATCATCATTCTGATGTATCTTAATTCAATAGTCTTCAACAAAATATCCCTGAAAAAATTATACAAAAACAATCAAGGTAAATGTGGAGTATTCACTAGTAGAACCATAGTGACTGTGAATTCCCAAATTTACGTAATATAGCAAAATAATAAGAAAAGATGAACCAATTTTAAGAAATCTGTAACAAAATTTCACTTTACTAGTACCTTGAAAAGGAGACAAAACCAGACCAGTTTGAGTCAAGAATAACATAATATTATTAAAATTACCCTTTCTCTACAGATTGTTCTGAATACAGACTAGATGGCTATAAAGACACAGGTTTATATAACATTACACTGAGCCACGCCCTGTCTCAAATCACAGTGTGGTGTGACATGACCACTGACAATGGAGGATGGACGCTGATACAAAGAAGACAAGATGGCTCTGTTTACTTTTTCAGAGAGTGGGAGGATTACAAGAACGGCTTTGGCAACATCGATGGAGAATTCTGGTTGGGGAATGACGACATCCACTATCTGACCAATCAGAAATATTACAGGCTGCGTGTTGATCTGTGGGATTTTGATGGAAATCATAGACATGCTGAGTATGATAACTTCAAGGTGGACGATGAGAAGGCAAAATACCTGCTGCACCTTGGGAAATACAATGGTACTGCTGGTGATGCTTTCAGTTACCATAACAACATGAAATTCAGTACAAAATACCAGGACAATGATAAACATGTTGAAGGCAAAAATTGTGCCCTAGAAATCAATAAATCTGGATTTTGGTTCAATTATTGCGAATACTTTAATCCAAATGGAATCTATCATTTTGATCCTAAATACAGCAGTGATGAAACTATTCACTGGTATCAATGGAAACAGCGTTATGCCCTGAAGAAAGTAGAAATGAAAGTTCGCCCAATGCTCTTTCACAATTTCTAATGCTATACAATCCCTTCAAACATGCACTGTTCAAACTGATTTGTCCCAATTTACTGCTTTTGATTACTGAAATCATGTTTAGGATAATTATGATTTTTTTTCCATTTTTACATCAAACAACCTCATGTGACATGTGACAGGATAGTGCCCAGACAGCTTGTTGCTTAGACCCCAAATGTTGAGTAACATGCAACAAAGTGTTGGGCCATGCTAGAATAAGTGTTGGAAAAGCCCACATTTTGATCATCAGTCAGACCACCAGTCCACCAGCAATGTCTGCATTATTATGTCCATGAGCAGGCCACAACGCATGACTCATCTCAACCAGTAGCTTTGAGTCACCTCAGTGCTCCTTTGGTATCAGAAGACCCAAGTAAAAAGATAAAATACTTCTGAATTATTTCAACTTAAGACTTTGCACTAAATTTCTGAACGACTTGCGTCACAGGCCATGGGGGGCATGAAATCAAACCAAAGCTGGTGACTTTGAACCAGCAAAGTCATCTAGGCAGGTGAATAAATCTGAAAAAAGATAACCTTCAAAGATCTGGCTATCTATAAGATTGACGTAGCAGAGAACTGGTTCAGTTGAAAACTCGCAGCCACAGCAGCAACATCAACATGCTAGTCATCGCATTTCTCCTGCAGTGCTTTGTAACTGCAGTCATTGGTCAAGTATCGCCTAACTTGACCGCTTCCAACAGACCTCATGTAGTGACCACCAGTGACCAGTGTGCCTACACACTGACAGTTCCTGCACCAGACAAGACCTGTTCAGCTGAGGCGAGAGAGATAGCTGACCTCAAGGGACAAGTGAAGAAACAAGACATTGTTCTGCTGGCCATGCAGTCAACACTGCTCCGTGCAGAGCAGCAGCTGTCAGACCTTCAGAAGGTTGGTATAGTTATATATCAAAACATATCAAAAGAGGCAGATATAGTTCTTTTCTTTTCACTTAAATTAATAAAAGACTTTTAAGATAAGATAAAAATGTTTTGGCAGGTCCTTAAACATGCCATACATTGCAATATTCAGTGTATTTTAAAATTTCTTTTGGTCAAAAATTGTGAAATAATTGTCAAATTTCCAATACTTTTCAAATGTCTCTTTTAGGCAGTACAAACAAAACATTTTAATTGTGGGAAATGCATTCAAATGAATAATCTATTTTTAATTTTTAGTCATACATATCATGTAAAATGTTCATTCCAGCAACTGGCAGCTCAGTCTTCCACGATACAGAACCTTCAGACCATGAGCTCTCAGCTTCAGCAACAGATGTCCCAGAACATCAAGTTTCCAATTAAGAAAGAGTATAAAGGTAAGGTACAAAGAGTTTATTATTATAAACTATGATGAGCTTCTTATTAGATGAAGCAATGCAAATGGCTGGAAGATATATGAAAGTAAACAATGAAATGTAATTTAGAAAAAGCTCATCTTCAAAAAAAAGTAAAAAACAAAAGTCAAAAAATATCTAGCTAATATGGAAAAGACAGTGCAAACATTTGTCTATTCTTATTCACAGATTGTTCTGAATACAGACTAGATGGCTATAAAGACACAGGTTTATATAACATTACACTGAGCCACGCCCTGTCCCAAATCACAGTGTGGTGTGACATGACCACTGACAATGGAGGATGGACGCTGATACAAAGAAGACAAGATGGCTCTGTTAACTTCTTCAGAGAGTGGGAGGATTACAAGAATGGCTTTGGTAACATTGACGGAGAATTCTGGTTAGGGAATGATGACATCCACTATCTGACCAATCAGAAAGATTACAGGCTGCGTGTTGATCTGTGGGATTTTGATGGAAATCATAAACATGCCGAGTATGATAACTTCAAGGTTGATGATGAAAAGGCAAAATACCTGTTGCATCTCGGGAAATACAATGGTACTGCTGGTGATGCTTTCAGTTACCATAACAACATGAAATTCACTACAAAGTACCAGGACAATGATAAACATAGTAGTAACTGTGCCCTAACCTATACTAAATCTGGATTCTGGTGGAACAACTGTGAACATTTTAATCCAAATGGTGTTTATCATTTTGATCCTAAATACAGCAATTTTGAAACTATTCACTGGTATCACTGGAAACAAACCTATGCCTTGAAGAAAGTAGAAATGAAAGTACGACCCATGCTTTTTCACAATTTCTAAATCTGTATAACCCCTTCAAACATGTGCTGTTCAAACTGTTTGTCACAATTTGCTGCTTTTAATGCATGTTTACAGGTCAAAAGGAAAAATACTTAAATAATTTCAACTTTAGAATTTGCACTCAATTTTGGACCAACTTGTGTCACAGACCCTGGGGGGCATGTAATCAAACATTAGCTGCTGACTTCTGGACCACCAAGGTCATCCAGGCATGTGAATAAATCTGACAAAAGATAACCTTTTCTGTACAGTTTATCTATAAGGTTGACATAACAGAGCAGTGGTTCTCATGCTGAGTATGATAACTTCAAGGTTGAGGATGAAAGGCAAAATACCTGCTGCATCTTCAATGGCTTCAAATTCAATGGCTTCGCTGATAATGCTTTTAGTCAGCTTTCAGTTACCATAACAACATGAAATTCAGTAGTAAGTACATGTACCAGGAAAATGATAAATATGGTGAAAATTGTGTTTTAAACAACAGTCAAGTGTAAATTTCACTCACAGAATGATCACATTTACAAGTAATAATTCACTGTGCTTCAATCATCATGTTAAGTAGTCAATTATTGTTGGAACAACTGGATAATAGTGCCTTTTTTCAACAATGTTTTACTTGCACATGGATTATCGTAGTCGTTATAAACCTAATACAGAATTATTATAAAAGCAAAGCCTGGTCTTCTTCTTTTCCAACCTGTTCCAAGATAGCAATGTTTGGTATCTTTTTGACCACTTTAAACTTGTAATTACTAGTTAGTGGTAGGGTGAGGGGGCATAGGAGGAACTTGTACCCCTTCTTCCCACTTTGAATTTCCAATTTCAAATGTGCATAAGTGCCATATGAAGCAAGACAAAAATATTTTACAACCCAAGTACTTTTGCACCCTCCCACAGAATACAAGAAAAAAAAAAGCTTTAAAATGTATTTGGTAATAAGGATTTCATGTCAATCCACATCTCTTCCCCTCAGTATATACCACAGATAGTCTTGTGAAATGTGACATTTTGTGATATATTTGTTTACTTAAATCTTCCTAGTGTCTCGTATTGAGACTAAGACTGGGTTCCCATGCCTAGATCAATCTAACTGGATCGACCCATCCCCAAAGGGTTTCTCACTGAATTGCTGTCAGCTTAATCAGCTTATATGTCTGGCACCAAGCTGTTAAACGATAGTTAATTACCCTCTAACAGCTTCAGCGGGCGTGCAAGACATCTAAACCACTTAAGTTGATAGCAATTTAGTGAGAACCCCTTTGGAGATAGATCTATCCAAAGTTAGTATGACAGTCTCTGGGAATGGTCTCTAAAACATCCTAAGAGTCTGCAAAAGCAGGATTAGCTTTCATATTCTAATTGTTAAATTAATTCAGGCAACAAATGCACTTAAAACTATTTACTAATGATACAGTAATCTTTGATTTGTAAAATTTAAAATAAAATAGATCTTAAATAAATTATACCTCTTCTTTCTCCCTAAGCTGTGCATTCAAGTCCCCAGACTCTCTGTAAGCCTGCTCTAACTTCTTTCCCAGGTCCTCAATTTCTCTCTGGTGGGACAGCTTCAGCTCTTCCATCTCAGACCTTAGGGAACTGATGCCTGATTCACCTTTGACCTAGAAAAAGGTCAAGGTTACATCTTAATGGGTCAAGGTCATAATGAAATTTACAGGTCAAAAAATTAATTACTGTTACAACAGTGCCACTTAAAGAGGATATGCAAAAATGGAATATAACACTAGACAATATATTATGATACACTTATGCCAAACTACTTTTGATTTTAAAAAATCTACAGAAATTTATCTTTTAAATGCATCTGCTCTCTATTTCACATATTTAAACAAAAATAGAAACAACAAATGGATGCATCCACGGGTGCGCACACACACACACACACACACACACACACACACACACACACACACACACACACACACACACACACACACACCTTATCATTAGCGGCCTCTGCCTCCAGCTTGGTGACGTGTGAGTGCTTCATCCTGAGTTCCTCTCTCAGGTGGTCAATCTCACTGTTCAGTGTTCTAATTTCCTCCAGGGATTTTTGCAGCTTCTCGGCAGCTTCTGCTTCTGAAAATAATGTGAATAAATTAAACATTACTTCTAGGTAACTTCTTGTTTTATTTACCCATTTTCATTTATTGATATTTTTTTGGCAAGAGGATAAAATTATGTAGCACAAGAAAGGTTATATTTTTTGAAGTTTTTTTTTATCCCTACATAGTAAGCTACACTGCTTTGTATTTATATATGAGCAATGAACCATGGGTCATATCTACAGTACATATCTATCTTAAAATACCTGGTTTAGATAAAAATATTTTATAAAAAAATGCAATAATGATAACATGAAAATGGTTGATAAAAAATAATTCTGTGTCAAATTGATTTACCTTGTTGCTTCTCCTTTTCATTGAGCAAATTTTCTTTTAACTGAAAATAACATTAAAACTTCATTCATCTCACATTTGATAATCCAAATCAGTTGTGCTACAGAATGATGAAATCACAGTCAGCTGACTCTTTAGTCAACTCAGAATAATGAGCTTCTTGATCTCAACCCCAGAAAAAAAATCTCAACCCAGAAAAAAAATTAAATGATATACAAAAGATATAAAAGCTATAGAATATATTTTAGAATGTATTTTATGCCTTCTTTTCAAATTATAACTTAAAGTACAATTATTACCAATGTACCTTCCACTTTTTAGTTGAAAAAAGATTATGCATATTATTATCATTATCATCATCATCATCATCATCATTATTATCATCATCATCTTCATCATCATCAACATCGTTATCATCATCATCATCATCATTATCATTATCATCATCATCTTCATCATCGTCAACATCGTTATCATCATCATCATCATCATCATTATCATCATTATCATCATCATTATTATTATCATTAAACACACACCTTAGCAGCAAGTTCCTTATTGTCCCCTTCTAGCTGGTGTGTGACTTCTTCCAACATGGCCACTCTCTCCTGCAACTCTGTTCTCCTCCTCTCAGCCTCTTCCTGGCTCCTCTTCCAAGTCTCCAGTTCCGTGATCAGTTTGTTTTTCTCACTCGCCAGCTGGTCTCTGTCACTTGTTAGGCGCTCTGAGTTAGATGTAGAGTCTTTAAGCTTCTGTTCCAGGATTTCTATTTTGGCCTCCATTTCCTGCAGAATAGAATGAGCATTGTGGGATATTTATTATATTTTTAAGTGGTTCCAAACATGATTTTTTATCATGAAAATGCTAAAAATATTTTTTATAAAATTACCATTTATCATGATCATCATAATAACAATGAAGTTCCTGCAAATTTGCAATCTTTCAAAAACATCAAATAACTGAGATCATGCTTGGTGACTCAAATTGGCAAGATATTGTCTTGAATTTTGTCCATCCACAATTATAAACTCTAGTGACCTGGAAAATAAATTTTGATAGTCTTTTAAAGGAATGAATGAGGTGAAATTAAGAATGGTACTGACACCTTAATCAAAATCTGGTTTTGTGGCATTTAATTCACAAATAATCTGGACCTCATGTCTCAAAGCAATCCTTTACCCTGTTTGCTTGTTCCAGTTGCAGTTGCTTACTGGACATTTCCCCGGCTACACTGTCCTTGCTGGTCAGCTCTCTGGTCAGTCTGTCCTGGATGGATGTTGTCTCTGCTTTGGCCAAGGTCAACAACTAAGATGGTTACAAGAAAATGGGATATTAATGGGGTGGGGGAAGGGAGTTAAATCTATGAATATTATTTTTTCAAATATTAAACACTGACTTGGATTTTTTTTTATAACTTCATCAGCCAAAACAGTCAATGCTTAAAGTGTAAGTCTTTTTCAAATATAAAAAAAAAAAAAATAGAGTAAGTGATAACCCAACTACAAATAAATGTTATCTTTTCATCAATATTATAATAACCAATTACTTCAATCTTTCTTTGCAGAGAATGATATATTACAGACCCCAGTAAATACCTTTTCATAATTTTTTGTGGTATTTTTGACTTCATTTTGGGTTCTGGTCACCTCATCTTCCAGAGATTCCACTTTCAGTTCCATTGTTCTGAGCTGAATATAGGTTAAAATACAATATATATCAAAACCTTAAACACAATGGCTACCAGATATAAAGCATAATACTCATGACAGTAATAAAACTATCCTCAAAAAAAATATTGTTTTTTAATTAATTTAACAGTTCCAAACAGTTAAATATATTTCAAACTGTCAATTTGCCCTGACATTGATTGTACATATATTATAATATTATTTAATCGTTTGAATATAATATTTACAATTAAATATGCTGCAGTACGTGTCAGAAGATACACTGAAAAAGTTCAACTAATGGCTGAAAATTTTCAAAAATAAATCCTAGCTTGAATTTAAGAGAAATGAGTCTTCTCAGTATAAAGATAAATAGATATAGTTAGTAACCTTTGACTTGAGAGTGTCTTGCACTCTCTCCGCCTGTCGTTTCTGATCAGACAACATTTCTTCCGTGATGAGAAGTTTCTGTTCTGTCTCCACTTTTGATTGGTTGGCTTTGTTCAGGTTCAAAGTGGCGTTGGAGATTTCTTGTCTCAAACTCTTCAACTCATTTCGCTGGTCCTCCTTTTCTTTCCTGTGTCTAAAATTTCATGATCAAATAATAATAATAATAACAGCAACAACAATTATAACAATCTTTGCTTGTAACTCCTAACAGGATCATGCAAGTCATCCACCACACAAAAGATCCCGAATTTCAAAGCCAAGCCATAGGCATATTAATTCCCAATAGGATCCCATACTCTTACTGAGATTAAACTCTTTATTCTGTTTAAAGGTTACTGGGTTATCTGTCATGTTCCATATTTTGCTTTTTTTATCAAGACTGTGGCAGAAGATACCAAATAAGAAAAAAATATGAGGGAGGAAGGCCTATGTAAAACACTAGCAAATGTGCCATCTTCAAACTGGCATAGACAATTACACCATTGACAAATGTCAAAACTGCCAGCATTATTACAAGTTTCTGTTACTTTTAACTTAATCCAGTAACATCTTTTTTTTATTATTAATCTATAATCTATAAGTAGAAGAAGAGATAAATACTAGTAGTCTATAATTTTTATACATCTGGCAAGCTCCAATGTTGCATAGAATCTACAGTGCATTCAGTCTGACAATAATTAATTTTGGATACAGTTTTAACATTTGAATCATTGTACTCACTTTGCTTCTGTTTCTTGTACTGAGGTAGATAAAGTGCGCTAAAACAGACAAAAATAAATCACAGTTAATGTTCTGGTAGATAATGCTTTGAAAAAAATGTATTGTGTCAGGCCCGTAGCCAGGGGGGTTCGGGGGGTTCGAAAGAACAGCCCTTTTTGCTGGGAAAATGTCCAAGTTGGATAAAATGTGATTTAGGTACAAGAAGGTTTTATGGTAAAAGGTCCACTTTTTCAGAAAACAAACCCCCCATTTGAAATTGCTGGCTACGGGCCTGTGTGTATTTTGCAATAAAAGCACATGTTAATGAATGCAGTTCAGAATAATCATATTCTATTTGCCATGATGATAAGGAGAAAAAAGAACAGAACAGACAACAAAAATCCCTTTCTCTATATACTCACATTTTCCATGGAAAGCTCGTTATTTTCCTTCTTGAGATTTTCTATATCTTTCTGAGCAGAGTCCAACTTGATAGCCAAAGCGCTTTTCTCCACCTCTAGGTTCTGCTGTGTGATCTGTGAAGGGAAAAAAATCAAGAAACAAATTAAGAAATTTTAATGTAGTTCAATGGTGATGTATTGTGGTCTGCTATTGTGGCCATAGTAGGAACAGCTGCTATCACTTTTACTTCAGTTGCATCCAAGTGCTTTGTCCCCAGTGACCAAATATTAAGATTTCATAGTTTAATAATATCATGCCTCACTCCAAAATAGAAGTCAAACCTTTTTATTAATAGGTTTCACAACAAGACCAAAATAAAAACAAAATGGCAGTCTGACTGTCTCACCTGTAACTGTGAAATCTGTGTGCCTTGTGTGCTGACCTTGGCATTGAGTTCCAGCAGGCCGCTCTCTTCACTGGCGGACTTGTTTGCCATCTGCTGTCTCTCTTTGTCAAGATCCTCTGTCAGGATTCTTACCTTCAGAATATAACCAAATGTTGGGCTGTTGTTAGTTTTATTAAAAGAATAACAGTCTTCATCTGAGATTCAAAATTCCACAATAAATACATTGTAAACAACACACAGAAATATCACAAACTCCATTTAAACACCCAAATACCATCAAACCAGGTGGACCTTCATAGATGGCTACCCTCTTTAATTTTTAGACCCCATTCCCATAGAATTTAGATCAATCTATCCCTGTGGGGAGTCTCACTAGATTACTGTCATGCAGCTTAGCCGGCTTAAGCATCTGTCCCGCCTACTTAAAGCTGTAAGGCAGTAATTAACTATGGTGCGCGCTCGGCTGACTGCAATTTAGCGTGAACCCCCATCTGGATCGATCTAAATCTCTGGGAATGCACCCTTAGAGATCATTGCAAAAACCACACTATTCTGAACACAGCCTTTGTGACTTCTGAAGTCATTTGGTTGTGAATTAACTCACTATATGTGCAACCATCTGTCCTATAAAGATTTTTTTCAAGACCAGTATAATAACCAGTTTTTACCTGATCACTCAACTGTGCCTTTTGGTCTTCTAAAATCTTCACTTTCCCTTTCATGGATAACATATCTCTCTCAAGTTTGCTCTTGTCTTGTTTTGCCTTCCAGAGTTCTTCTTCACTTCCAGACTTTGTTGGTAGGACTGAAATTGTGATCAGTGATGTCAAGCTTTTTTTCTCTCGTACATCCCAGTAGTTTGTTAAAGTCCACAAAATGACATAATAATGTAGACCCATTTAACTGCTATACAGGTAGTAGAATGATTGTTCAAATGAATTTTGGGAACAAACAGCCAAGGGTTATGTATAGCACAGAAATAAAGCTGAAATTCTCTGTTTAAATATTTGGAAGGGGGTATGAAATGACACCCTTTGATATTTCTTTAGGTTATGCTATTTGAAGCTATATGGTGGCATTTGGATGGGTTAAGAGGCAAAGATTTGTATGTAAGACATGTAACTTGAAAAGAAAAAGCTGAGACAAAATACACAAAAATCTTCCATTCCAGGGAAGCGTAATTATTCTTCCATCATTGAACGCTTTTATAAATCTTCAGCAGTAGAACAGACTGACCCGTACCCTCAGAGCTTTGTTTGGCCTTTTTCTCTGCTTGTGCTCGTAGTAGTTTCTCTTTGCCAAGTTCTCCTTTCAGTTTGAGTGTCTCTTTTTCCAGTTCTTTCACCTGAAACAGTTGAGAGTTAATTAAAATTCAAAACTGTTTTTTCATACATTTTGAACCAAATATGTCTTATTGGTGACATTGTAATTATTAACCATTTGTGTGTGTGTGTGTGTGTGTGTGTGTGTGTGTGTGTGTGTGTGTGTGTGTGTGTGTGTGTGTGTGTGTGTGTGTGTGTGTGTGTGTGTGTGTGTGTGTGTGTGTGTGTGTGTGTGTGTGTGTGTGTGTGTGTGTGTGTGTGTGTGTGTGTGTGTGTGTGTGTGTGTGTGTGTGTGTGTGTGTGTGTGTGTGTGTGTGTGTGTGTGTGTGTGTGTGTGTGTGTGTGTGTGTGTGTGTGTGTGTGTGTGTGTGTGTGTGTGTGTGTGTGTGTGTGTGTGTGTGTGTGTGTGTGTGTGTGTGTGTGTGTGTGTGTGTGTGTGTGTGTGTGTGTGTGTGTGCATACGTGCATGCGTGTGTATGTGTGTGAACATGGCTGCATGCATGTCTTCATCTCTTCAACTTGAAGAACCCTTCATCTTACACATAAACCCATATGGTTTCTGCATAATCATACCCTTTCTCTGGCTTTTGTGTTCTGTTCTTCAACCTTCCTTTTGTCAGCCTGCAGTTTGCTCAGCTCCTGTTCCTGGACGGATCTCAGCTGCTCTTTCACTTGTTTCATGCTCTCTTGCTGCTGTCTGAGCTCTTCTTCGTGGTCGCGGCGCTCTTGTTCCAACATTTGTTGAAGCTGGGAATTGAAAAATGACAAGAAACTTGAATGTTTTCAATGATTTTAAATTTCTGGCATAAATAATATTAGAAGATAAAACAGCATTAACAAATTCAAAAGACCAAAACCAGTATGTTAAATTCATAAAATCAGTTAGATCTGCTTATTTATTATTTTCTTTTTTTCTTCTTTTTAAATCTATCTTTGGTCATGCAGACAAACAGTATTTATAATCTGCACGTAATGACTAAAAATAACTTCCTAGTATTGATGATTATTTGACTTCGTATGGCATAAATTGGAGTCTTCATATTCTAGCTGTGCCAGTCATGGCAAAAGAAGCCTCACCTTGGACTGACTGACATTGAGGCCATTATCCGGACCAATGCCACCACTGCTATTGTGTTTACTCTGCTCAGCCTCGAGTTCATCTAGCAACCTTGCCCTCTCCACCAGTAAGAAGGCAATCTGTTCACTGACGGAGCCCTGGGCAATGTCATCCAATCCCTGCTGGATCAACATCTCTCTCACCTCCTCATTTTGATGGGCTGTAAATATAGAGGCTGTGTAATAATAATAATAATAATAATAATAATAATAATAATAATAATAATAAACTATTTATAGACTTTTTTTTACAAAATATGAATAAAAGACAGCTGACTTAAATTTTTCTCACCTTTTAAAACACACATACTAACAGTTTATTTGCAGAAATGCATTTTTCTGCTTTAAAAATTGCTGAGATTCCTATATATATTTCATTTTTCTATTTTTTTTCTTTTTTTGTTGATGTTTTGTTTTCAATGATTATGAAGAGATGACCAAACTTTAAAGAGTTAAAAATACATTGTAGAAGAGTAAAAACATCTTTGAATGGCCCATTACTAACTTTCTAGCTCCTGTTTTAGATGCTCAATCTCAGCTTTTAGTTGTTCATTCTCATTTTCGAGCCCTGTTGTCAGGGACATTCTCTCCTCAGAGAGGCTCCGTATGTGCTCCACATAGTTCTCTACCTCCTTCATCTCATCTTCCTGCTGCTTACGGAGCTGTTCCACATTTTCCTGGGCAGTTTTTAGCTTGCCCTAAAAATGGAAGTAATCACTTGTTACAGGGCTGTCATTGTAACAGGAACACTTTTATCCAATTTGTTTGGTTTTTTGAAATTTTACATGGTTTAAGTGGATTTTTAAAGGCAATTGGGGGGGGGGGGGGGGGTATATCTCCTGAATAGAAGCTATTCACCCAGCTAGCCTCATTTCCTGATGAACATGTTCTGTTAGACATCGAAATATTGGAGGTGAATTATTTCAATATAAAGCTCTTGACTGAAGAAAATAATTGTTAATTGTTTTACACTATAAGGCTGTAAAAATTTCTAATAGATCATTATTATAATCATCATAACAGGATTTTTCCATAAATGCTAACAAAACCAAAATTTTAAAATTTTCAAAAACATTATTTATTTGTGACACCACCAAATCATACCAGATAAAATTATTTGAAGTGGCTTGGGAATGATTTTGAAAGATGATAATGAGAAAAGTGATGCAAGAATTTTTCTTTTATAATAATATTTAGTACTTACAAAATGTAACAGCATTAGAGTCAGTACAAAAGCCCTTAAAAATTGAGCTGCTGCAGTAAAAAGGAAGCACAGACAGTACACTGAAGAAAAGTGAAGCAAAAAAAATTCTGATAACACATAACAAAAGTGCCAGACAAACCTCTGATTCCAGATACAGCCTCCAAAGATGAGTGACCTTCTCTGTGTCCGTACACTGTGGGTCAAAACCATTGCTGACCAGTTTCTGCTGGACGTCCAACAAGTCCTGGCCACTCTGAAGAGAAGGTTATGATTTTTTTTATTCATTCACAGGCCTATGGGCAAAAATGGCATTTTCATCTGGGTAAAAATGGCCTCTTTAAATCAATATGTAAGTTTTACATGTATGCCATTTAATATAAAACTGTACTTTTCAAAGGACATAAGGTCCACTTTTTAGAAAAAGGAAACCTTCTTTCCAAATTGCTGGGTGCAGCCTTGATTTATTGTATAAGAGTGGACAACTCCAGTCTACATGTAGATTGATTTTAATTTATTCATTCATTAAAAATAATTTTGCAATCAGTAAAAGAAAAAAAGGTGGTTGCAAAATATAAAATATAACATAAAAATACTACACACTGTTGCACTACTTCGTTTTACGTAACAGATGTAGCTTCTACTTGAAAAATATTTATATATAGACTAGTCCTGTAGATCCACTTTTGAAATGTGTAGTGTCAAGTGTCAAACGCCGAACCTTGTCCGTACGGAACTTACCATGCCACCCTGTTTATCCACCATTTTTATGCCTTCAGCTGCAAATCATCAACAATTTGCAACTGTTTTGAGAATATGCAGCATCAATGAAGGCTGCACGAGCAATGTGATTAAAAATCGCCGATATTTTTATCTGCATCCCACTTGACCTCATTCTCGGCGGCCATTTTCAAACTATCCTTGTTTACAACTGAACGACCAAGCTATCACTCCGCTTGAAGTATTCATAACGTTCAAATCTTCACACAAGTAAGTTTGTACAGAATATATGGCATAAAACGATGATAAAATATAGTTATACTTAACTTTATCAGGTATAACTGGTCACAATATTGCGTTAATTTTTGATCTATTTATTTATGCTTCACAACTTCCGGTCACCTGCTTGGTGAGATGGTGTACTTCCCAAATGGATGAATGAAAGGTATTTGTTTGTAGTTTCACGGGTTTAAGGAGTTGCCTTTTGTGGAATTTAAATGCTTTTGTTGGTTTGATTCCCATGTTGAAATCATTATTCACTAAAGTTTTATATACAAAACGTGTAGTTTAAAGTTGAACGTTCTGATGAAGTTTTGTACCAAACGCCAACGATGAAAGCAAAGTTGCCAAAGACACTTTGAAGTTTGATGATATCATAGTGATATGGTCACAGTAGTACTATTAGTAATGTCAGCCAAAACAATATCTTTGACATTAGGTTAACAGTTAAATACTGGTGCACTGACAGATTTTAATTGGTAAATGGTTGAATAAGTTGCCTTTAATAGAATATGATCAGTAATTGATACGACTGCTTCTGTGTGAGTTTTCTTTTTCTTTTTTTCTGAAATTATTTACTAGTATTGACATGAATTAATAATTGCAGCTCAAAATACCAGGTATACTATAGTACTCCAACTAATGGTGAAACAATTGATTTAGGATAATTATTTAGAACAACACAGTATAATCAAATATGGTTTATTTTCTTTCAGAATTGTAAGGAGGACAAGCAGAATTGGGGGTATGCCTCCCCAGTATGTCATCATTGTGAAAAATATTTTTAGAAAGAAGTTAGTATTTTTTGCAGTGACATAAAGCATCTATCCAGATGAAGAACAGCAAAGTAGAATTTCAAATCCCTTGAAATTGTCACATGCGAACCTAAAGGAAAGAATTTCAAACCTTCGTATATATATGTAGCTATTTTCTATATAAGTATTAGAGTGTCATTGAAGCCTCAAGACTGATGTGTAAAGAAAATATGCAAGATTTATGCATGTTGTCAGTATTGGACACCAGTATTTAAAAAAGTCCAGTGTATTAAAACTATGCAGCAACCACTATTAATGAACAACGCTCTTTAAAGTTAATGTTATTTGCACTGAACAAAATCATAAAAAAGGATTTTACAAAATTTGCACATTTGAGACGAATAAATTTCTTTACAAGGACAGAGGATCATTGAAAAACTTAATGATGGAGAAACATTTTTAAAAAGATGACAAAAATTGCTCGTGGAAGATATTCCGGAATGTGACAGTTGACATAAGGTACCTTTTTATTCAAGTTCTTTAATGGATTTGAATGAAAATTTAATCCCTGGATAGTCCTTATGAAGTTGTTAGAATATCTAGAAGAAGGAATAATGTCTGGAGGAATCTTCTATCCTGGTGAAAATCTCGACTCTATGGATGAGTCGAAAAGAAACCCCTTGCTCTGTTACCTATGCAATGAACACTATGAGGACCCTTGCCTGCTGAAATGTTTTCACTCTTTCTGTGCAAAATGTCTACGTGGTCGAGGAGCGGAGGGGAAAATGAAATGTCCATTGTGTGGGTAAGGCAATAACTTATAGTTACTTATATTAGATGTGATCTACAGTAATGCCTCGGTCTTCTCATTGGGGAAACAAATTATCAATCTTTCAGAAACCTATTTTTTAAATCATTAAAAATAATACTATGTATATGGCATTTTTGGGTCTTCTGTTGTATAGAATAGGACTATTGGGTGCCACGTGTATTATCCAGCTTTTGAATTTTGCTGCTGTCACTCGATAGAAATGTCCCTATAATAATTTTGAGAATTTCAATGTTCCATTGTTGAGATAATTGTGTAGAATAGTATGACTTATCGGTATCTTTAATTCTCCTAGGTAAAACATTTTTCTTTACAATGTTGTTTCTGTAACAGTGCCAGTATTTAAAAATAACCAGTGAGGAAATGTTTTTCTTTGCAGTATTGATACCATACTAAAAGATGACCAATCACTGCCAGCCTCAGATTCACTGCTGAAATTCCTGGTCGAGTCTTCCTCTGAGGACAGAGCTCAGTGTGCAAACTGTGATGCTGTAAGTTTACCGATATTCCTTTAACCAAACACCATCTGGTCATGTAGCTTGAATAATATATCATCTTAAAATAAAATTGTTCACTGTCTTATAGTATAATTAGCCTCATCTTCTCTTATAACAAAAAAAAAAAAAATAAAAAAAAAAAAAAAAAATGAACATGAAGGAAAAGCCTGTCTGAAGGTGTATATTTTAACAGTAATTTCTGCAATAATTCTGTGTATAAAACACTATATTAAGACACAAACTGTACACAAAAGTCAAAATGATATTACAAGAATAAGATACTGAAATGTGTAAATAAAATTGTTTCCTTATTCTTCAAAGTCTGTCATGCACTTTGTCTAGGTAGGGATAGAAAGGTGGTGAAATTTGATTAATTTTGCTGCCTGTAATAATCTCTGTTTAATTCTACAACCTGAAGAGAAAGGCTGTTCCAAGGAGGGTCGACGTTTCTTCAGTGTAAACACGCCTTTAGAATTCTGTATCTTTATTCCCAGTGTTCCACCCAAATGTTTTACTGCAACACTTGCTGTCAGCCTCTGTGCGAGGAGTGCCGTGAGGAGACCCACAGGGCGCGTATGTTCTCCTGTCACGAGATTGTCCCCATGACAAAACGGACAAAAGACATCCACAAAAGATGTGGTAAGGTCATGACACTGAGCTTCAGTGAGCTTACAAGAACTCAAGTTTGCCGTCTTAAGTCCTAACTTCTGCAGCAAAAAAAAAAAAAAAAAGAAAAGAAAAAAAAAATGAAAAGTAAATTAAGTTAGTAAACACCATTTTATCCAGCATACTATAGAGAAATATTATTTGTTAGTTTTGTTTGACTTTATTTTTGTGTAGCATTTGTGTTCCTTCTACTGTATAGAACAGAACTACAAGGTACCCTGAGTTCAGTTTTGTGGCTACCACTCAATAGGAATGTTCCAATTTCAAGAATTTATGACTGAAAAATAATACAATATATGTAAATTTAACAATTTTCTCCCATTGAAAATATTAAGTTATTACTGTACTTATTGCCATTATCTGACTCGTCCACATCTCCTGTGAAGTGGATCAAGAGCTGTTTTTATTCTCTGTCTCTCAGTCAAATGAATATATCCTTCTTTTCTTTCACAGCCTTACACAGTGAACCCTACATCATGTTCTCAACAGACACAAAAGCAATGCTGTGCATCAACTGTTTTAGGGACATGACCACGTGAGTTGTATTTTTTTAAAAACCCATTTAGAATATGTTTATGTATATGTGAAGGTTACATAACATGTCAAGGTACAAAATTGAATAGATCACTTTGATGTAATTATATTGCATGTTCAAGCACACATGCACATACTTAATCAAGATAATACAAATTTTGTAGTAAAAAATTAATACAAGTATAAAAAAAATTGATGCTGTTAATGATGCAAGAGATATAAGATTTTTAGATGGAATATCATTTCTTAAACAGGACCAGAGTCAGTTTTAAGTGATTGTGTTAGGGTCCAAGAAGTTTCAGGTGGACATAAAAGTTAATAATTCTTGACATTTTAATATTTTGTTTTTAAAAGTTGATCAGGAAGATAAAGGTGTAAAGAGAACCAGGAAAAAGGCGTTTGACAGATGACATGTTTCTGACTATTGGTGGATTTTCATCTTTTTTGGGAACTAAAAATATCATTGGTCTAGGCAGCCCCCTGGACCCTGCGGCATATTTTCTGACTTTTTCACTAAATGGCAGTCTCATCCCTGATATAAGGGTTCTTCAGGAGTGTCAGATTGCTATAATAATATTTTTCCATTTCAATTATTTCTTTCAGAGAGAGCAGGTCATATTGTATAGACATAGAAACTGCTCACAATCAGGGATGTAAGAAACTGGATGAGTCTGTCCAGGTAAATTTCTTTTAATTTAAGTTTTTTTTTTTGTTCATTTGATAATCTCCTCATTTATTTATTTGTTTGTTTGCCTGCTTGTTTGTTTGTTTTAATATAAAGGCATTAGATTTAAAAGTTTAATATGTATTTATTTGTTGCAGTAGATCTTTGTGTATGTTTGACATAAAATTATCAAGTAATTCAAATCTTATCCTCTTTTTTTAAATTTTTTTTACAAGGAACACTTAAGCAAACAAAGCAAAAAGATGAAAAAAACTTCTGTAGTATTACTTCACATTATTTTAGGCATTGTTTGTAACAAACACTATATGGAGAACATTGCAAATAGAAGTCAATGGCATCTTACCAATCTTTTTAGACAATACGTGAATTGCAAAGCTCAGTTCAAGACGGCATAATACTTATGAGAGCCCTGATAGAAGAGATCAAGGCAAATCTTGAAAGAGAAAAAGATTCCATCAAAGACCTTTATTCAGCCATGCAGGAGAAAATTGGAGAAACAAAAGAGATTCTACTGGAGGAGGCAGATAGGTGAGAAAAAGGCGTTTTCAGAATTTTCAGAATTTTTTGTGTAGATGGCATGCATCATGGTTTTGTGGTTGAGTAGAAAAAACTGATGTGAAAATCAGAATCTATACAGATCCATTTGGCAGCCAATCTAATTAGTAGTGTCCATAGGCTGTAAACTTATCACCCATTGCTTCTGTTGACTAGGGGTGCCTTCACAATGAATCTGTGGCACTTGCTTCGGGGCACCTTTTATTGAGTAGAGTACGGAAAGCCTGGTGATTATATCAATACGTTTGAAACAAGTGTTATTCTATCAATCTGTTTGCATTTCAGATCTCCCAATGTCTTTGTACATGAAAGTTTTAGATATAATTTTTGTAACTCATTATTAACCGATATAAACAAGAATTGATTTCTGTTGTGAATGTTATTTCAGACAATACCAGAACAAACAGAAAGTTTTCCGGGAACAATTGACAGCTTTGAACACTCTCCTTCCCACCCTCCATGTTAATCTGGTCACGTGTGCTGCCTTCACCAGTTCAGCTAACAAGTACGAGTTCCTGGACCTGGCATATGTAAGTGTTCTGTATCAAGCCCGTAGCTAGAGGGGTGTGGGGGGGGGGGGGGTTCAAACAAACTGGCCTTTTTGAGGGAAAAAATGTCTGCTCTGGGTTAAATTTGATCTAGATACATGAAGATTTTATGGGAAAGAGTTCTTTTTTTAAAAAAAAAAAAAGAAACTCCAGTTTGAAATTGCTGGCTATGGACCTGTCTATCACAATTAATAGAAATGATGAGAAAATGATTCAAATTTTCCTCATAGTGAATAGTCAACAAGTACGAGTTCCTGGATCTAGTGTATGTTTGTATATTTAGTATTGTGTACTTAATTCATGTTAACAGATGATCAAAAGTACTCTGCTAAGGCAGAAAGAGCCTTACATTTGGAATATGTCTTCATAATTTTCAAGCAAGTTTTTCATTTACCTAGAAACTTATGTCCAGGCTACGAGCCATAGCCAGACTGCAGCATCCCATAAGTCCACTTCAGAGTAGCATGATTTACACTGATTTCAAGGCAGAATTTGCCAGGTGAGAAATAAGTTAATTGTTACAGAAAAAAAATTATAATTTCAATATTTGCTTTGTTTTGTTTTTCTTGCAGGTATTTAGAAAGGTTGAAATTTTTATCAAGGTTAACTTCTGATCAGAAATAATGTCAGTCTCTGTTAACAGATCAGAAAAATAAGTATGAAAAAAATTTGAAAAGGACGATGTGGGGTTCATGACATACCCATTCAACTTTAAAAATCAGTTGCCTTTATATTAAAATAAATAAATAATCTTTTTGCAGGTGTCTTGAAGGTCTGTTGAGTTTCAAGCCTCTCCGTGACTCTCCCAGTGTCAGCATGGTCTCGTCCACTGGAACAAATGGCGGCTCAGTCAGGTAGGGTATGATGTGTCTGGTGTCTAATTGTTTTACTCTTCTCAAATTATATATACATATATATTGGGTGTGGTGTTAGGCATTGAGTTCCCTGTGAAACCATGTTCTTCTTAATCACTGTGATATCATGAACTTCTGTGACATCACACCATAGGAGCAATGTGACATCACAACATAAGAATTGATGTAATGTCACCATACAGGAGCAGTGTGACATCACACCAGAGGATTGCTGTAACATTACCATACAGAAGCAGTGTGACATCATAGCAGGGAATTAATGTGACATCACCATACAGAAGCATTTTGTTTCAGAATTCATAGGAACTGTGTTAAGATATTCGGTTGGTTTGTACATTTCTGTTTACATTTCATTAACTAGGTCTGATGGCAGAATATTTTCCTTTTAAGATTTGAAATCCCAGTGACGTCAGTGGGTGCAAAGACACCAACCACCTCAACTATGCCATTATTCAACTCAGGGGTACGACGCAATCTCATGAACAGCAACAAACAGAAGTTAATGGAAAAAGAAGGGATATTTGCTGAACATTGCAAGGAATTCAATGTGAAATACCAGGTATGATAATAAGATAATGATGATTATTATGATTATAATTTGAAAAATTATTTTTAGTTAGAGGACAATGATTAGATGTGCTAGTGGATGATTTTTACAAAATGGACTTTTGACAGAATTTTTTTTTCCAAGTAATGCTCAGTTAACTTGCACAACTTTATCAGTAATCAGCTGATATTGGCAAAAATTTTACAAATAAGTCCATGGGTAGAAAAGATACCGTTTTTTATATGCTGTCATTGTTCCATAATTTTTCCTTTGAACTCTTCTTTCATGTAGGAAATCAACCAGAAGTTTGAAAAGTTGAAAACTCAGGTTCAGGAGACACACAGAGATATGACCTTGAGGCGGTGCCTTATCAAGGTCAGTGACCTTTCTTATGACCTTGACATTTTAACATTACCTTGACCATTGATTATGAATTCATAAAGTTTCACTTTACAGCCATTGAATAAATTACAAATTATGAAAATGAAAAAGTTTATTGTAACACATTTGATAAAACATATTTAACACATTACAGTTGCACCAAGATGAATGGTTTTACAAGTGTGGAATAGATAAATTTTCCAAATATGAATGTTAAAATCATTCTATATTTTTAGAAGTGCTTATTAAATGAAATACTAGAAGAATGCAGTCAGGTCGAAGCTAAAGTCGCAGAGCAGTTTGACTTGACGGAGCAAAAAAGACCAACTTTGGAAAAACACTGGGAAGATACTTTTCAGAGAGTGCAATATGAGCAGGAGATATATCAAGGTATTGGAGAGTCAGAGTTAAATCGCTGCTATTCTGTGGTATTTTTAATTAAAATTCTTAGTCACTCTGTCTTGTCATTCAGCTACATGTCCTTGGACTCAAAGGTATTTCTTGTCACCCATAACAACTTAAACAAGTGTATTCAGACTATATTATATTATGTTGAATGGTTTTATAAGATATCTGTTTAAGTACACAAGTATTGTTCAATTTGTTAATATATATAGTATATTTTAGTTAAGAAAGATATTGTTAGTCTTAAATTCTATATCACTCCCAAATATATTCTATGTTATAATGAATTTATATTTAGCTTGATTTATTCCTGTGCACAGTTGACAATTGGGCAATAAGAAGAATAATAAATTAAGCATTCTGATATTTGACTCTAATCTTTGGAAATGCTTGTTAATAATTTATAATAATTTATGCTTATTTATTTATTTATTTATTTATTTATTTTAGCACAAATGTCTGATCTCATAAGACTAAAACAGGAAAACCAGCATCTGGTAGCAATCTCAAAACGACTGGAGCCTTTTTTGAAGTCAATAACAGATGTAACCGAGAGGATCTCTCCAAAGTAACATGCTTTTAATTTATTTTATCTTATTCTTTGTATCTCATTCATGTGAAGTTTATTTTATTAAGGTCCCTGTTTAAAGAGTATATAAAATCTAACATGCGAAAAAAAAATTTTAAAATGAGAAGAGAAAAAGATATGTGAAGGTGTTCTTGAGAATTGATATAATAGTGTTGAATAAAAGAATGAAGGTGCTAATTAACTGTAGGAAAAATATTTTAGGCTACTGGCCCCCAAAAATTAATGTCAGACACAGTTAAGAAATGAGTTTGAGTTTTATCTATACTTCAGTTGTCTTCATTCACCTAACTTTTTTGTTCTAGTCAAAGTTATGCTTGTTATTATACTTTTGTGTTTTTTATTTACCTAGGAGAGGCGATGGATGTAAGAACAGTCAAAAGGCAGATCAAATGCATGCCCTGATGGAGGAGATTCACACTATCACTCCAGACTCTCAGCAGAGGTAATCTAATACGCATTTGCTCGTATTCACAAATTTTTGCACATGCACACACATGCAAATACAAACACATGCACACAGGTCATAAGGCAAAGCAGATGCATATGTCCCTTGAAAGAGGAGATTCACACTATCACTCCAGACTCTCAGCAGAGGTAATCTAAGATACATTTCCTCGTATTCACAAACATTTGCACATGCACACACACGTGCACACAGGTCATAAGACAGGTCTGATGCATATTTGTCTTGTATGAGATACTGTCCAGACTTTCAGCAGAGGCAATGTAACATATGAGCACAAAGGCATGCGCTTATACAGGAATGTACATGTTTATGTATGCCCACAGGTTAACAGTCTGATGAGAGCAGTCTTGATCACAGCAGAAGTAACGTAACATTTTCAACCACATCATCAATATTCCTTTAAGGAACTCAGATTCAAGCGATTAAACCCCTTTGTAATTGTCAGTACCCGCTTACGGTTTCTGTGTATTTCTTTTTATCAATGTATTACACATTTTTTAAATTTTCTTTTTCATCCTTCATATAAAGAAATAAGTATGGATTATATTTTCTCACAATGCTAGGGTTGATGCTATCAGAATTACTCAGGAGGAACGCCAGTCTCAGATAGCTAACAGAACAAACCCTATGGATGATGCTCTCATTAAAACTAAAGGGCTCTTAAAGGCTCCCTCGGAGAGGAAAGAGATTGGGAAGAAGAAAGACAGGATTGTGGCACCAAAAACTGAAACAGGAAGTGAAGAAGAAATGGAAACTGTTACAGTAGAGAGCACTATGGTTAAATCAGTAATTGAGAATTCAGCATTTAGTCAAGCGGAATGGGAAAGTCCCGTGGATATTCAGGTTGAGGAAGCAAGTGAAATGAGTGAAAGTGAGGCACAAGGTAAATCAAAGGTCAAGGTTGCTCAAGGTCAAGGTCAAAATGTCAAGGTCAATAATGGATTGAGTGTGAGTGCGGCTGACTTTCACATAACGAACGGTAAAGATAGGACATCTTCTCCTTCTTCATCTTCTGATATTTATGAAAGTCCGTGGGGTAGCCCAGGATCTGGTGAGTCTTGGATTGCAGAGGGCAGCACAGTCAATCTCAAAGCAATAATCACAAAAATTACGGTCGACGGGGAAAGTTTTCCTTGCACCGATGAAAAGCTCCACACTGAAGCGGAAATCTCTGAACTGTTGAGTGGAGGTAGCATTGTGAGCACTTCACCTTTTAAAGAAATGGACTTGAAGCAGAAAATTGAAAGCATGAAATCTGGAGAAAGCATTTGTTGCTCGGAAAGTGCCAAAAAAAGTAAGAGGTCATTAGAGGAAGAGATGAAGAAATAGGTGAAATATCTGTGATATACAGTGACTTTTGATATGATATTTTCTCCACAGATTTTGATATTTTGAAGCAAATTCTATGCTTATAATATAGGTGCTCCAGATAATGTATGAATATATCTTTCACACAAACTTTGTTAGTTTTCAAGTTTAAGAGCAGTATTCTTATTTGAATTATAAGATCCAGGTTACTTGGATTCTTTTGAGTGACATCGATTTCTTTTTGTTGACGATCTCATGTGAAATTTTGTAAACAGTAATCTAGTCTTCATTGTCAAATACTCAATTAGTATATGCAACTTTAACTAAATGCTTAAGTTCTTCAGTTGGGATATAGAAAGTGAAAATTTTGTAATACCCCCCCCCTCCTTCTCGGAATTCTTTCCCTGGTTACAAAAATTGACTTTGAGTTAAATTTTTCTGTGATTTGAAAAGAATGCCAGGGTACATACATCTTTTGGTATGTTTGAATGTATAAAGCATCTCTGAGGAAACAAGAGATCTTTCATTTCAGAAATATGGCAATAAACTGCTAAATTTTGTTAGCGTAGGTTCCCCTGTGATATGTGTAAAGACACTATAGGTGGCGTCACCTCCTCCTTTCAGACACGTATTATAAGATTCATACTCACAATGTACATCCTCAGCATGCACCAAATTAGTTGTCTGTTATTTATTATAACTATTTTATTATTATAATTATTTGATTTCGACATAATGATAAAATAATAATGATTTTTTAAAATTGTTGTTGTTATTTATTTGTACTTGTAATATTTTGTCAGATTTTTTATATTGAAAATTCACCCTTAAGTGCTTAAATAAGAACCAATAATTTCCAGACTTTTGGGGCTGTGGGTGGTATTTTCCCCCACCAACACCAGATTCACATGATGGAGTGTAAATTTCTAAGGATTATTAACTTTCTGAAAGATAAAAATGTTCATTGACGTCATCTACTGTCGTTCAAAGTTGAAGGACCTTTAAAAAGCTTTCAGAGTTCTTTGTTGGCAAAGTAATGATCAGTTAAAAAATGAAATATCACTGTGCTTTTAGAATAAAAGGTAAATATTACAACAGAGTAATTATCACCCTAATTGCATTGACGACATCTACTATGGTTCAACGATAAATATGGCTTTGAAACGCGCATCGTGACCTTTAAGCGTCACAATTACTATGTCTAAATTCCCTGCATTTGCATGGAGTGTATGGGATTTATTAAGTCACATATGGCAAAATGTTTCATTCGTGGATATTTTACATTCCAGGGATACCTAACTACAACACGCGATTGTGTGCAATACCGCTGCGCACCCCCCCCCCCCCCCCCCGGTCAATCCGTGTTGACCAGAACAAACTGATAAATGTCAAAACATTACCAACACACACACACACACACACACACACACACACACACACACACAC
>NW_019775425.1:254383-275934 GCF_001039355.2 Lingula anatina
ACACACACACACACACACACACACACACACACACACACTCTTCCTTACATACAACTTCCCCACTTCGCTTGCGTTAAGTCGTTGTGTTATGGCTTTAAGAACCTCTGGCGATTTTCGCCAATGGATAGATGTAATTAAGCAATGTAAATAAGGTATGGTTGTCACTGCGGTTGAAATCGGTTTCAATTGAAATATGGAGTTCCCAACAACACCGCGACAAGCGACCCGAAGGGTGGTGCTATCTTGTGAAAAGTAGATTCAAGCTACTGAAAGAAAATTGACAACATTTCGCCAAAAATTGATATGAGGTAATGTGCCAAAGGGCGAATTTTTGACACTACGTTATATAATTATCATTTTGCAGAAACCATGGGTAAATATGCCGACACCCTCAATGTTTCATCGCTGTACGCCAATTAAAATTTGCAACGCCATTTTATCTCAGTAAACAAATACACGGATGCAGAGAAAACGAAAAATAGAAATAATTTAATCAGCAATGTATAATTCCTATTTATTATCATATTTCAACCATTCAAATTATATAAAAATATTGTAACAGATCGTATGTCCAAGAATCTTAAATAAAGATAGTTTTAGTAATTTAACAGTCTTCAAGTACTTGCTATCCTCACCACAAGGATGAAAGTGCAAAAAGTACACAGTGCGCACGACCGACCTACCGATTTAATTACCTTGGATGTGGTAAACGTCTGGGGATCATAAGACAAAAGGAAAACCACACAACGGTTGCAAAACAGTTGCAAAGCAGTCGGAGACATGTTAGCAACCAGAAATTTATGCATTATTTGTTTTGATATGTATTTTTATGCTATAACATTATGTAATTTTAATTAATTTAACATTATTTAATGCTAACTAACACTATTCTTTACTAGAGGGACCTTTTAATAAAGCGTCTGCTATCGGCCAATGTCGAACAGCATATTTTTGTTTGTCCATTATTACTTATCCTTTAGCCTGGGTTAATGAGGAGACATGAACAGGTTTTTCGGTCGTCAGGAGGCTATCGGCGCTGCACCGAAAACCGGAGCGACCGGCGTTCTTTGGTAACCACATTGCAGGGTTTTGGACACTTGCAAGTTACAAATAGCTTTTTTTTTTTGTTCAGTGTGACCGTAAACGCAAAGGTCTTGAGACCTCGAAGAGATAAGTAGGGGAGACCGGGGCTAGTTGGACCCCGGGAAAAGTTGGCCCCCCATCAAGTCTCTTTAATAAAGTTACTTTAAGATACTAAATTATATCATTTGGACTCACTGCCGACGATTTCTTAGCACTATTGGATACGGCCACTTTACAAAATGATGTGATCAATTCTTTAACCCTATAGTTACTTTGTCATAAATTGATGGGGTTCAACTAGCCCCGGGTTCCCCTATTCAAACAAGAAAATATTCAGGGGTATTATAATATTTATTCAAATATATGTTTTTTATCACACCACTGGTTTTATACTATTGTCAATATATCGCTATAGATATATTTGTTTTAATTATTGTAGATTTGGCAAAGATGGTACTACATAACAAATCAACGTTATATATGATATTTATGTTGAAAATTCATATATGATGAAGACATATATGTCAGTAATCAAAACAGAATCTTACTTTTAATTTCAAAAGATAAGATCAGTTGAAGCTGCCATGAAACGGATCCAATCGTTGTATAGCAGCCCCGTAGCCCGGAAGGGGGGGGGGGAGGGGGTACGAAAGAACCACCCTTTTTGTCAAGAAAAGGTCCATTCTGTGTAGTATTTGATCTAGGTACACAAAGGTTTCAATGAGACCATTCCCACAGATATTTAGATCGATCTATCCCCCTGGGGAGTCTCACTAGATTGCTGTCAGCTTAACCGGCTTAAATGTCTGTCCCCCTACTGAAAGCTGTAAGGGGGTAATTAACTTTTGTGCGCGCTCGGCCCCCGGAAGCTGACAGCAATTTAGCGTGAACCCCCAGGGAGTTAGGTCGATCCAGATGGATCGATATTAATCTGTGGGAACCCAGTCAATATAAAAGGGTCCACTTTTTCGGAAAAAAGAACCCCCTTTCGAAATTGCTGGCTTCGGGCCTGTATATTAATGTTTGAGATACACCTTCTGTTGTTTTTTCCCTTCCTAGACGCAGTGAACGAAGTTGACACATTTACCACATCCTTTAATGTTCTCATATCCTGCCAACTTCCAGGGATGAGTTCATAATGGTTTTTTGTTTCACTTTCTAATGCTCAGTTTTGAAGGCCATGGTATCGATTAGAATATGCAAACAAACAGCCCTCAAAATGATAAATTAGCGGTATATGAGTGCGGCAAAAGCCTTGTCAGGAGGCTACTGAATCTGTAAGCAAAAAACCAAAGCCATTTTAAAGAACTAGCTTTCAGTGACAAGACCTACAGTGGAAAAACCTCTCTCTTCTTCGGATAGATTGCGACGTTTGAAAGGATTCATTATCCATGCAGGTAGGGAGGAGAAATGCATCGTCGCCAATAATTATAAGGAAAAAAGTGGCATCAGCTTGTCATCTCCTGATAGAGGTTGAGGAGCTGGTATACGAACAGTGCCATCCTCTATTATCCTAAAGCCTAGATTACATTTACACGGGCGCCGTGCGATGAAATTGTCCGTACGATTTTTTTTTATATCATAAGGAACTACAGGCTACGCCTAGTATGTCTACATTACATGGCCTTAAATTCGTACGATTTAACACATGGCGGAGATGGTGGCAAAATGGAAGAAGAAAAGAATTAGACATATGTGTGCTATCTTCGTCCAGAGCCAGAAAATCCAAAAGTCGTCTAGCATAAACTATCTTCTTCAGAGCTTTTCCATAGTCTGGAAAGAAATGGAGAATCTTCAACTACTAGCCAGAACTGTCCGACTCCATAGTGAAATCGAGAAATCTGCGGTGTGCTCAGGCCAAAAGGAAACTGTCCCTTTGCTTCTGAACGGTAATGTATTTATAAATAGGGCCAAAGACGTACTGGCGACTCTGGCTGAACTGGAATCTTGCGAGAAAGATGCTGGGCCCTTGCACCTTCACGCCGAGGAACACATCCGCCGAGCCCAACTGCGAGCTCTCTACCAACGCATTCATCAAGTTTTTGTCAATTTGTGCCTTTCGCTGGATATTGACGAAAATACCTTCGAGGAGAACGCCCTTGGCAACACACAGGGGTTAACTCTGTCAAATGAAGAGATACAAAAGATCATGACCACTCCGGCACAAATACTGTTTTCCCTCAATCGGGACGCACTTCATGGCGACCTTCCCGCAACTACCCCACAAAATGAGCTTCCCATATGCTCGTCCATTTTGTTTGGCAACCGACCGCGGAGAGCGGCCCCCGTAGCCTCCTGCACCAGCGGGACTGAGCAAAGAACGGCTCCCCTCGCAAACGGTCCTGGCCATGTTATACTGCAGCCTGCGGTCTCAGCGCGCCCTTTTAAAGATACAGAGGGCATTACACACGTGGAAGATCAAATTTCTGCTCTGCGTCAACTTTACATCGAGGTTGCAAGGTGCATAGAAGAGAAGAGTCCAGTGTTGGACAAGGTTGAGAACAACGTGCCCGAGAGCGCGCCGTTTAAAAAAGCCAAACGGTACACGCGCAAGATAGCAAAGATATGGGCCAATATTTGCCGTTAGAAGAGCGTTTTGCACAGCTAAGTAATTCGCGTGGCACGTTTACATTCGCACTGACTATATTAGAACTGGAAACTATGAAAATGCATGTATAAATGTAGCAATAGATACTTATGAAGTGCCAGCATCTGATGCGATTCCGTTCCAAACATCTGGTGGCAGATTATTCACGAAGTTAAAGCGATGCGTCGCCAGCTAGCTAACGCAGGACCAATTATGGAGTCGCCAATGGGTTGAACTGCCAGTCTAAGAATATGTTGATTACGTAGGCTATCCTGATATTTGGTCTATTTTACACACAGTATACTCAAAAATGTATGACGTTTGAAGAACATGTAGAGAGATTAGACGAGGTTTTTACCCGCCTGAGTGCAGCAGGCATGAAACTTAAACCACAGAAATGCAAATTATTTCAGTTTAAAGTGGAATTCTTGGGACATGTGGTGACGAGTGATGGTGTGCGACCCGATCCAAAAAAAGTGCGAGGTTGTAAAAGACTGGCCGACACCTATGAATGTTACTGATGTCAGGAGATTTCTAGGACTGTGTTCCTATTACCGCCGTTTTATTCCACGATTTTCAATGAGAGCAGGGCCAATGAATCGACTGTTGGAGGCCGGACAGGCGTTTCAGTGGACCGATGAATGTCAGAAATCGTTTGACGACATGAAATCTTCTCTTACAGGTGAAGAAATAATGGCGTTTCCAAGTGATGACGGACTTTTTATTTTAGACACCGCCGCTTCGCATGTTTCTATCAGAGCTGCACTTTCGCAAATTCAGTGGTACGAAAAAGCGCAGAAAGAAGTGGAGAGGCCTGTTGCTTTTGCGAGCAAGTCGTTGACAAGAGGACACCGTCGCTATTGTGTCACGAGAAGAGAACTTTTAGCGATTGTAACGTTTGTTCAGCATTTTAAGCATTATCTCCTCGGAAGAAAATTCTTGATTCGGACTGACCACAGTGCATTGTATTGGCTTATGTCATTTGAGGAGCCTAACGATCAAATTGCCAGATGACTAGAATTATTGGCCCCCTTTGATTTTGTAATCCAACACAGGAAAGGTAAAAATCACAGTAACTGCGACACGTTGTCGAGAATACCGTGTGAGCCGAATGAATGCACCTGTTATGACGGACAGACAGTTTTAAGTGAACTGCCGTGTAAAGTGGTCCGAGTTTTTCCAGGTGGATGACGTGGTGCCTATGACTGCAAAAGCCGTCGCAAGAGTTAGAGAAAACGTACCATCAGAGAGGGAAATTATTCACATCAAAGACAGACTTAGCGACACAGTTGCTCACTTAACGGCAAAGTTAATGAGCCCGTTTCTAGGATTTCTGTTTGTGCTGTTGATTATTTCTCAACTGTTAAGTGCGTGTTTATTGAAAGTAGATGTTGCCGTGAAATCGTGCAGAGACTCACTTGCGAGATTCAAGTCAGTGGGAGCGCGGGAAAAGCTAAAGCGTCTCAGGATCAGTGACAGTAATCGTCAACGTGAATTGCTGGGCGCGACAACGGAGCGTATGCACGTGGGTGATCTCGCAGCGAATTCTGAAGACCAGAAAACTGCAGACTAGGGCGGATCCCAAGAAGGTGAGGCAACAACCGACTGTGAGCCTCATGTAGAATGGGAAGGAGGTTATAGCACAGCAGAGATTGCAAAGTTACAGCAGGAGGATCCTGATCTCGAGACTGTAATAACTTGGATGAAAAGCTCCAACGTTAGACCCCCCAGGGACCAGGTGGCTGTCGAGAGCCTTGCTGTGAGAAGAATGTGGTTGCTATGGGACTAGTTGTTGCTTACGCACGGTGTGTTGGTTAAGAGATGGGAGTTTGCAGATAGAACTGGGTTTAATTTCCAGCTTCTTGTGCCAAAAAGTCTCCAGTCCTTAGTCCTAGAAGCTACACATAATTCTGTAATGTCAGCGCACCTCGGCGTAAACAAGACAACCTGCAAAATAAAACAGAAATTTTACTGGTACACATTGAAAGAAACTGTGAGAGAATGGATAAGGAAGTGTTCGGTGTGCGCTGCACGAAAACGACCACTTAGGACTCCAAGAGCACCCCTAGGGCGTTATATCGTGGGCGGCCCAGGTGAGAGGGTTTCCACGCTGGATGTGGCTGGAAATGTACACTCTCAGTCACATAGTACAAGGCTAGAAATGGCCAGCTACAGGTGGCTGGAAATGGCCAGCTTCAGGTGGCTGGAAATGACCAGTTACAGGTGGCTAGAAATGACCAGTTACAGGTGGCTGGAAATGACCAGCTACATGCGGCTGGAAATGACCAGTTACAGGTGGCTGGAAATGACCAGCTACAAGTGGCTGGAAATGACCAGCTACAAGTGGCTGGAAATGACCAGTTACAGGTGGCTGGAATTGGCCAGTTACAGGTGGCTGGAAATGACCAGCTACAGGTGGCTGGAAATGACCGCGGGGGGGGGGTCAAACAGTGCATGGCTGAAAATAGCCAACTGGAGATGGACAGAGAGTGACCGTAGAGGTGTATAAATACCGGTAGGGGCGCACTCTCAGACTATGGAGAGAGTAGCAGTATTAGTATAAAAGCAGCGTTAGATCACTATTAGCAGAGCACTGACGTTTTCAGACTTAGATTTAGAGCACCTACTTACTAGTCATTGACTGTTACTTAGTTTCAATAAACAGAAAGTGAATTTGCAAGAAAAAGCAACGTCGTCTGCCTTGGTTTCTTCGGGTGAAAAACGTAACAATAATACTTAGTGACCTTCAATAGTAGTTCAAGGTTGCCTACATATATACAGCAGATTTAACTTTGCAAGGTAACAATGACTGTGAACTTGTATCAATAAAAGTCATTAAACGTGTGACTTTTCCATCTGTTGATGACATTGAGAGGGTTCATGGTAGTCTACAGAATTAAAACCGTTGGCTGAGCTACATCACTGTTGGTCCAACTTAAAATAACAATAATCATTACCAGAGTTTCGCCTTTAGTGATGGTCAACAGATGTCTAGCCATTGACCCACTAGTGATGTGTTATGGGGGGGGGGGGTAACGTGAATATCAAGATTCCCTCTTGGACAGCAGGATTGGAACATTTTGTGATGCAAGCAGAAAATGTGTCTGTTGCAATCAACTACTTATGAATTCAAAATGCCAAGTCAAGCTGACACCAAAGAGAATATTTATAATTTTTTTGTGATGGCTTCCAAATCTATAGTACTGTTTCTTATAATGAAATGTTTTGGAATATTCCCATGCCAACTGAAATATTTCCGAGGAGTCAATTAATTGATTACATATGCCAAAAGTTCAACAAAGCAGATTTAGACACAACTTGTTCCATTGCCAGAAGTTTTCTAGGTGTCAGTTGGCTGAGCAAATGCAAGCACACTGGTTGACAATGAAAGGAGTGACTGGACACAATTGTTTATTTGCTGACCAGTCCAGAGATCAGTGTCAGAGATATGTCCTTTGTACAACCAACGTGAGCAGTTAACCTTGTCAGAACTTCCTCTGAGATTGCTCTTGTACAAAGAGGTCAACAATCAAGTTTCTCAGACCAATTTTGGTCATTCCCCTGTTAACTCTGCCTGAGCTTCCCTTAAGATTGCTCAAACTTATACAAAGAAAGAGGTCAACAATCAAGTGTCTCAGACCAATTTTGGTCAGTTCTCTGTTTACCCTGCCAAAACTGCCTGCAGGATTGCTCTTATACAAAAAGGTCAACAATCAAGTGTCGAAGACCAATTTTGGTCATTTCCCTGTTAACCCGGCCAGAAGTGTCCCTGAGATTTGGCGTTCCTGTGTGTGACGGGACCCAGAGCACCCAGGGCAAGAATGGAGAGCTTCATGGATAAAGACATCGCAGTCAATGCAGAACCCTCTCTGGCACCGTCCACAGACATACACCTGCAAATACAAGATGAAGTAATTTATCATTAGAATTTTTTTACATTTTATTTTTCATATTAAACAATTCCAACACCTAATAAACAAACATGCATGAATGCATTGCTGAACAATGCACCCAAAGCACTCAAATTTATCCCTGCACCTTGTTTAATGTGTGGATATTTTACAAGCAGTTTTTTTTCTCTTTTAAATAAATTTGCTACTATTAGACAAAACACTTACATTTTGCATAATATTTATACACCTATCTAATATCATTTTTTAATTGTTGAATGTTGAATTTTTATATACTGGAGGGTATGTGGTATAACAATTACCACAAAAATTTTAGGTGGGGGGGGGGGGGGGAGGGGGGTGGTGGTGGTGTAGGGAGTCAAAAATATAATAAGCAATTATTACACAAAATGTATACATCACATCTTGACCTGATTCAAATGACTCATGAATGCAGCTTTTTATTATTATTCGTTTTTCATGAAACAGTGTTATTACAGTTTTTGCTTCATGATATTTTCTGTGATTTGAGAATTGAGGATTTTATTTCCCATGAACTGTGAACATTACCCCCTCCCAATAAGACCCTCTTAAAACTTAACTGAACCATTTGGGCTGGGAATGCATTGCCTTCAAGGTGTAGGGGATATGCGTTTTTTCTTCTATTACACTTGTTGAAAGGTTAACAGACGTAAATATACAGCTATTGGCAGACAAACTGAGAGCATCTAAATGATTACAAAATACATGTATGCAGTTTTCGAATCAAATTTTGGATGAGAAGTATTTGTAGGAAATGTAGAATCAGATGTAACTCTTCACAGTCTCTGCAATTGCCTTTTTTACAGCAGGTCTATGCTCTTCAGGTGTTCTTTGTTTCTTTTTTTAAAAACAATTTTCACCTACAAATATAATTAACCTTCAACAAATCTCTACTCACGGGATGTTCTGTGAATTCTGTCTGGCAGGAAAAACAGTGACTGAAAACCAGAACAAAATTTTCAATTAGTTACAGTTTGATTTAAAAATACAAAATGCTGTTTATATAAAAGGGCCAACAAGCTGTATTTATACTAATTCTTGTAATTTCAAGAAAATCATGACATTCAATTCATATTATTATGACTGACAACCAGATGGCAAACTACAATAAATAAACCCATCAGTTTATTTAGAAATCTGTCTCACACTAAGCCCTAAGTTTCTGGGCTTACCTTTGACTGAGGAAGGTTGGCTTATTTAATACATACGGTAATTCTCCAATCTATACGAACGATTTAAATTAATTATTTTTGGAAAATAATCATTTTGTTCGTAAGGCTTGAAATTCAGTCTGCTAAAAATTGCCACGCGTTCGTATCCATTGAAATACGGATGGAATACGGCTGTACCTGAAGTTATCTCCACTTACCTACATTGCTAAGTGTAAGCATAACTTTCAGATTAAATCACTGTGATTAGCTAAAAGCACAAACAAATTATTCTTGCGATATTGCAATGAATTAAAACAAACTAAACAAAAGTCGGGAATTCAAGTTAAAAAACAATTTCTTCATACTAAAGAGGTACATTTCTCCCAAGACAAGACAACATCGTTTTTCCCTGTTATGTTTTACCAAGACAGGACAACATCGTTTTTCCCAAACTTCTGTCAAAAACAGACAAGAATATTTTCGTATCCAGTTGCATATTTTATTTATTGCGTGTTTACTTTTAATATGATTTCACATATAGAAAATTTGCAATATTAATAATGTCACAGCCCCATTAGGCCTACATAAATTTCTCCCGTCAAAACAAAATACTTGAAACTCCTCACAGTAGATATCACTGACTTTAATAGATATTATACTTGATATAAAAAAATAACATCAGCTCAATTCAAGTCTATTTATGAAAGTCTTTTACAGCATATTAATTTGCATGCAATCAATGTAAACTTAATTAGAAAAAATACAGAAAACTGCAGGCAAATTTGTATAAGGTCATACGGCACCTTTATTTTTCACAATCACTAATATCAGTAAGGTTTACCTAATAGTTGTTCGTGAGACAAGGTCTTTAACAAGGAAAAACAAACAAACAAACAAACAAAAAAAAAATTACATTAACTTTATCACAACTCAAATTAGAAAAATAAATACAATACAAGACAGAACTCCTCTTTAAAAAATTAATTTCCTGATGACTACCAAAAACAAATGAAAAACTCGATCATTGACAATGGATTTCTCATACTCTTCTGTTGTGCGTGGGTTTCAAGTTTATAGATTTTACTAGAAACCAGTTATCGGTGAAACACTGATGGTGGATGTTGATGATCCAGTCGGCCGGCAGAAGTTAAGAAATGATAATAAACAGTGAGTAATTAATGCGTACTGATGCTGTCAATAATTTCTCAATAACAATAGGGTTTTAAAACTACTGGCCTGTAGCTGCCGGCGGGCAGGTTGAGTCCTCCTACCGTCTCATTCAACAACAGCACAAATACATGATAACAATCTTTCCTGTCAAGTGGCAGTTCCTTTGTTTGGAACGGTGGTCTGAAAACTCGCTTTGACGAATCATGGGGCGAGTTTCAATCGGACATACTTTCTTGCGTTCGGAAAATTTAAATTGTGCCCAAGGTGAGTTTAGCGATCGTTCGTACAGAACGGAGACAAAAAATTCAGATTCAGAGAAAAAACGTTTCGTTCGTAATTATTGCGGCGTTCGTATAGATTGGAGAATTACCGTACTCATAACTGATCATTTTTTGTAAAAATATTGTCCAAGTTAACAATGCAATAACTACTGATCCTGGCTTACAGTTCCATAATTCTGAAATGGCCTAATTACAGATGTTCAATAAAGTTGAGTCAACCAATTCAACACTTCATTTTCTTAAAAAAAAAAAAAAAAAAAAAAAAAGTTACGCCACTCCACATCTGAAACACTTAAGATATATGTAGATTTTTTTACATACAAAAATAGAGTAAAAATGGCAATATAGTGACTTAAATTGATTGTTTAATTTAACAAAATGGTTCACATGAAGGCATCTCACCTCTGCAAAACTGAAGATTTATCCTGCACTTCCTTGTACGATTCTAGTGGAAACAAATGGTGGTATGACCTGGCCAGATGTGGAGCCGAAACTAGTGTTAACCCTAGAAAATATATAAAAAATGACGCTTCATGAATAGCCATTCTAATAGAGCACGGACCCCTCTCAACTCACGACGACTTTTAATTTTTCACACAGATTACATAACCTTTAATTGAAACATGAATGCATTCAAGTAAAACAAATTTCTAAAAATATGTTTAGTTCCTTTTATTTGGTACCTCCCTTGCCATTGTTACAGCAGGCAGATTGAGCTGTTCATCTCACTGAGTCATTTTCCCACGTGATTGAATTATGCCAGATGGGAGAAGGGATCTGCACTGTGAGAACAGCTTTCCAGCTGGGAGAATGGAAACCAGCTGGGGAAGATGAACAGAGCGACCACTCCCAGGCAGACAGGTAAATAACAGGCGGATATATGCCAGTCAGACAGGTCAAACAGATAGATGGACATGAGACAGACATGTGGGCAGCATACTGATGGATAACCAGACAGAAAGGGAGAATACAGACAGATGGATGGATGGATAACAAACAGATGGATATTAGGCAGAAAGGTGGACAACAGACAGATGGATATGAAGATGGATGGATAACAAACAGATGGATATTAGGCAGAAAGGTGGACAACAGATAGATGGATATGAGGATGGATAACAAACAGATGGATATTAGGCAGAAAGGTGGACAACAGATGGATATGAAGAAGGTGGATGGATAACAAACAGACGGATATTAGGCAGACTGAGGTGGATAACAAAGAAATGGACTCACCACAGGCTTTACATTCTACTGGCAGCTCACAGTATTTACTCTTGCACTGTGGACAGAAATATCCTCCACTGCGAAACCCTTGGAATGTCTGGCTGTCCAGGTGACTGAAATGAAAAATAAAATAAAATAAAATAAAATAAAATAGGCAGTTTTTCAAGATATATTTTGAAAAAATATCCCTTTGTATTTTTTAAAGTCTTGATTTGACATGACGTCTTATTCAAGTTCAATTATAAATAACTATATGTGAATTTCCTCTTGGTTTGGAGACACAAGGGCCAGAATATTTGCAAAAGTGTATTTCAAGTTGGGCAGTAGGTCAAAGGTCAGAAGCTGAAAGAAAATAGAAAAAAAAACAATAAATTGTTTCAATACCATAAACTAGAGAAAATTGGAGTTTGTTTTTTAATAAAATAAGAAAAATAGAAATATCTCAGAAAATAGGAAAAAATAGAAACCCGTAGCTCTTCATTAACAGTATGAAAACTGAGATTTAGCCTGTGAATAAATGAATGACTGCTAATTATTACAGAGAGAATAATTATCACTTCAATTTGTTTGACATTATCTGCTTTGGTTTCAATCTCAGCCAGACAAACTACAATTTGGACAAAGTTCTGGTTCAACATGTTTGTGCAAAATCCTACTTAGAATGTGTCTAAGGCTTCGTTCACATGCAATGTCTATTTTCTAATTTCTATTTTCTATTTGCGCTATCTTATGATCACGGTCTGTGGCCTGAATATCCCGCCGCGTAATTACTGGCAGCGCGAGCCAGTTACTTATAGTAACTTATAGTAACTGGCTCGCGCTGCCAGTAATTACGCGGCGGGATATTCAGGCCACAGACCGTGATCATAAGACATACCGCAAATAGAAAATAGAATTTAGAAAATAGACATTGCATGTGAACGAAGCCTAAGTGGGAGGTCTCTATGAATAACTGAAATAACAGATATATGGTAATGGCCCCAATATCGTTTCAACCAAGGAAAATTATCAATTTTTCAGATACATAATTTAGGAATTATTAAAAAATACATTTCTTTCTAGCAATTTGGTGTTTTTACTGTTTAGCATAGAACTATTTAGTATTCTGCCTTTCAATTTTGTTCCTACCACTCAATAGGAATGTTCTTATTTTAAGAATTTATTACTTATAAAAATACAGTATCTGTGAAATTAATAATTTTCCAGGATGATGATCAAGCCATTACCATAATATAACAGTACAAAATAATATTAAGGTGGCTGAGAGTGATTCAAGTGTTTTTCTCACCATTAATTCATACAGTCCCATAAAAAGTTGGTTCCAAACAGAAAGCATTTTTTTATCAAAATAATACCTTTTTCTTCATCATATAAATCTCACAAATTTGTCATGAACTTCATATAATTAATTTGGTGTCACTTTTGAAAATGAATTTAGGATGAAGTTCAATATCTTATTTGGCAGTGCGTTATATCAACACATTGCACGTTTCAGACTATCTATTTTGGCAACAAATACACATTATGTAGGACAAATACTTTGTATAGAACCAGCTGATGCCCACAGCACTGCAATTAGTATAGCTATTGACATTCAGCTCATTCTCGATTTTCATATGCCACTGAGTGCAAAAGATTTATGGTCTTTTGAAAGAGCTATAAAACTAAATGCTGTAGGCACTGGGTATTCAAAAAGGAGTTACTGTAGTGTTATACTATTTTTTTATCATTAAAAATTATAAATGCTAATTTCTATCAACTCCTGGCAATTAATTTCTGCTAATGGGTGGACTTTTTAAATTATAAATATATTATTAATATTTAATATTATAATATTTATAGCCACTGATCATGATTAACTGTTAAGTTTGTTCCACAAACTGGAATAATATACATGTATGAATAATTCTATGAATAATTTTGGAGCAAAAAACCAAATAGTTATACTGTGTCAAGGTGCAGCCTATATGTGATCACACAGTCATTTATTTTTATCAATTTAAAACGGAGCACAGACAAATAAATCTATTAATAAATTGAAAACAGTTTTGTTATATACATAGAGAGGGATACTGTGATTTTATCTATCCAACATGGCATAATTATTCAGCCATTGTTTACAGGCTCAGATATGCTACCACAAAGCCAAATCTAGGTCAACATCTCAGGTCAACAGAGGTCATGGTCGTTCACAGCAAAACAGAAAGGAAGATCAGTTAATGGCAGCTTCTGAGAGCAAGGGAGGCATAGGGGCACATGCAGCCGCCTCAGCAGATGAAACCTCAGATTTTCTCAAATGTCCTGTGTGCAAACGGGAGTACACAGATCCTGTCATCCTTCCGTGTTTACACACATACTGCAGGCACTGTCTGGCTTCTACTCTCCCACAAGGAGATTTGGGTCGGGCACTGCCATTCAAGTGCAGTGTGTGTAAACACGAGGTTATAATGCCCGCTGATAAGGTGGAGGAAGGATTCAAGAGAAACTATTATGTGGAAGGTGTACTGAACAACAAATCCCCTGCTTCGGGACAGAGAAAGTGTGTAGTTTGTGAAATAGTGAAAAAGGGAGGGGAGGTAGGTTTCTCTATATATACACTGTACATATGCATATAGACAACATCATCATCATCATCCACAACGACCACAACAACAAACTTTATTCAAAGATGGTAAAATCTGTTCAGTAAACCTAGACATTTGATGGGTGGATTGCACGTGACGTCACACAGCTGGTCAACAAAAAAGGCAATGTATACGGGTTTGGAGAAATAACACACAATAGTATATAAAGGAAAAGGTGCCTACATAGGAACTCAGTCAATATTTCATAGCTCATGAGTACACCTCATTAAAAAGACTTCAGAAATTGCCCTTTAAATACAGAGCTCCTAACATAATATCACCTCATGTCAATTCAAATAACAGATAACATTTCAAAGGGTTAAATTACTGGATTATAAACCAAGCCTTTACAATGTGGCAGACGTGAATTGAACTGTCATCTGCTAATTACGGAGTCCAACAAAAGTGAATTGGAATTGATGCAGTCACATAAACCTTATACACAGAGTTTTAAGGAATTAATGATGGAGAAGGGGTGCACACTAGATTAAAATGTCAATAATATTATCCTTTATATCAAGCAACGAGGGAAAAAAAAAAAAAAAAAAAAAAAACAGGGCCTGTCAAATCAGTCACATGATTCCAGTGACAATGTGTTGACCCCAAGAAACTTTGTAATTGTTTGTGTTACTGGCATAGTAAAATCCTGTTTCAGTTCACGTCTTTTCTAACATATCAGTAACACTGTGACTGTACATGTTGCAAAGTGCTATATATATTTAAGTTATAAAAATTTTTGAGAAACATAATAATCATAAAACTTTCATTATTTACTGTTCATGAATATCAAACATGAAAAATTCTTACAAAACACATATCATTCCATCCCTTAATAAGGTAGCAAGCAGGATTTGTGATAGAAAGAAAATGAAAATTAGGTTTTTCTAATTAATTTTCTTTATTATTTTCTAATTATTCAATAATGCCTACCTTTATGCTGTTTAATAACAATAACAATACCCTGAAACATTAAATACATTCACCTTAACTTTACATCTCGTTGCTAAGCAAAAGCACCTCACAGCATTTACCGTCCATTTAACATCTTTCTATTTTGAGGTGAGCTAGCAATAGGTATAGGGCGTTAACTTCATCCCTGAACAAGATCTTATCAGGAAATTGGTATAAGTGACAACAAGTATATGGGCTTCAGTCCAGGGCCATCAATTGGGTTTAAATATTTTTGTCTCGGAGTTTTGAGCCCCTTATACAGGCATCGAAAGGTGTTTTTGGGTGCTAAGCAAAAGGAAAAATTTGAGAAACCAATGATGCATTTTTTATCCCAAACATATATGAAAAGTACCCTCTACCAGGGTGAGTGATAGATTTTTTACAGATATTCACAGATATGTCTCTAGATAGATAGATGGTCACTCAACTGCTAGAGACATATCTGTGAATATCTGTAAAAAAATCTATCACTCGCCCTGGTAGAGGGTATATGAAAAGACAGTCATGTACTAGTAGGAGTTTTTGTTTAACCCTGTCCATAGCCTTAACCCGATCTTAAAGCAATAATAACTCTTCGTTTCGGCCAAAAAATGAATTTTCCTGGAGTAAACAACAATTTTCCCATACTTACCAATGGTTAATGAATCCATTTTTACATTCAAAGTTAGCCCCTGTTTTTTTTCTAAAAAGTTTGTTTTTTTGTTAAAATCTCTTAAGAGATTTTAACAGAGTATAGACATCAATGGAGGTCACGTGGTCTGAAGACAAGTTCAAATATCAGAATAAAAGCTATAACTGCTGTTTTTGTGGTAAAACAGAATATATTATATTTCTATGAGCTATTCACAAGGTTTTTTTTTGTGAAATATAGGTCTCATACGAAGAGTTATTATCCCTTTAAGTCCAGAGTCTCTGCTAAATTCACTTATAAAGCTAGTATGTTGCAGTATTATTGGATTATACAAACATTGTATCTGCTGGGCCAGAGTCATTTAAAATGTTGTAGTGCGGAAATAAATTAATCACTAAATTAAATAATTTTAATTAAAGAGTAAATGAATAAATAAGAACCAAAGTGGTCACTCTTCACCATTATAACCAAGAATGTTCATGTTTCATTTCAGGTGAATGAAGCCTCTTCAAAATGTATCAGTTGCCAGGATTACTTGTGTTCCCAATGTGCAGTTTACCACTGCGCTACAAAGCTAACAAGAGATCACAAAATCCTCACATTTCAGCAGCTAGGGTTGGCAGAGTACCAAAAAGAGATCCAAGCAAACCAGGTCATCCCATGTGCTACCCACACGGACCAGTTGCTGAAGTATTACTGCCTGCCTTGCCAGACACCAATCTGTCGGGACTGCAAGGCACTGGACCATGATGACCACAAATCTCTCTCACTTCCCGCAGCTTTTGAAGTAATCAAACCCAAACTGCTTCACAAAGTGGAGGATTTAGAAAGAAGGCATGACAATGAGAGTGAAAAAGTTGTGAGGCTGACTGAAATGGCGGCAGAGCTTGAGGAGAGTAAAAAGAAAATCCAGGCTATTATACACCAGAGGGCAGAGGGTCTCAGGAAAATCGTGTTATTTAGAGAAAATCAACTTCTAGAAGAAATTGATAATGAGGTCTGCAAACAACAGGCAATATTGGCTGCGTCACGTGACCATCACCATGGCAACCATACTTTGCTTGCAGATGCGCTGCAGATCATTAAAAATATTCTCCAGCAAGGTTCCCCCCTGGAAGTGCTCCTTTTAAAATCTGAGCTCAGTCAACGACTCGACAATCTCCAAGACACATCCTTTGATGACAGCCTCCCGAATCAACCACAATTCAAACTTGAAACAAGTCAGGAATTTGAGACCAACCTAAAAACAGGAATGGCCTTTGGGAAGGTGGAAATTGATTGGGAAGAGGTTCAAGTTCCCATGCAGCCTCCACCTTCACCAAAACTGCAAGCCAAAGCAGAGTGCATCTTAGAGTTTGATTCTGGATGTAATTTCCAGACTGGTATCTCGGTCAGCCCAGATAACGAGTATGTGATCGTGAATGAAAACCCAGGGAAACTGTGCATCTTCACCTCACAAGGGAAGCTGAAGAGAGAAATTGTTGACGTTTCGGGGACCCCACTGAAGAATCCCATTGGCATCTGCCATCTTCCCAATGGCACCACAGTTGTCACTGACATCGGTAACAATGCTGTCATGTCACTAACATCACAATGGGAACAACAACAGTCCCTGGACATTCATTCCCCTCAGGGTGTTGCACTGAACTTGAACAACCACATTGCCATAGCACAGCATGCAGAGAAATGCATCAGTATTTTCAGTGTTGACACGAAAGGCCTTCTGACCAAAACGGCCACCATTAAGGAGANTGGGGGGGGGGGGGGAGGGCACCATAAGGATCATAGTGGCTTTTTATGCTGAAATTATCATCATCATCATCATCACCAGAAAGACTGGTGAGATAATTTATACTGTTCTACAGCAAAGGATGAGACACCATAGGGATAAGATTGGCTTTTATGGTGACTTTATCATAATCAGAGAGCCTGTGAGTTCATACTAAGTATACCCATATTTAACACAATGACATACGGCAAAAAATCCTTGTCATATCTTGGGCCAAAAATATGGAATGATCTCTCCAATGACTTAAAGCAAAGCATCAATTCAAATGAGTTTAAATCACTTTTAAAGGCTTTGGGAAGGAACCAAATGCAGATGTAGCCTGTGTAACCTATATGCTTTTAGTGAAACTGAATAATAATACGACATGTTTACATTTAAAGCTGGCAGGCTAAAGGGTGCAGGTTTTAAAAAAATGAATAAATGAATAAATACCACTCAATATGTACTTTCTATGCTCTAAATTCAAATAGAGGACGCCCCTCCCTCCCCTTTGTTTGAAATTTAGTTTTAAATTTAGCTATATATGTCCACTCTTGTAGTGTTTGGCTCCACTACAAACCTTCATACTGCATTATGCAACTTTTTGAAGCTGTTTTCAGTCACGTTTTTAATGATGGAGAAAAACACGTGCTTACATATATCAGTACTAAAAATGCCCTCATCTGGCACTTTTATTTACACCTTTTTTTGACACCTGCCTACTATCACTATGGTGATTATATTAGATATCAAACTAAAAGGAAGGCAAATAGACATGCACATAACAGGAAACCAATTACTGTATGCTGATTTTTCATAAGGATCTTGCCTTTTTACCAAGCAAAGCCACACAAAATATTTCTATAAAAGCAAAAATTATTTTGTCAGTTAAAAGGTGAACGACAGATGTGAGGAAAGCATACACACTGATCAGAACATACACAGATACATTCAATATCTGTATCCAAAAATGTAAAAGGGCAAATGTACAATTTTTCATGCTACTCCTAGTACTTAGAAACAGGTCTCAAGTGGTCAATATTGAATAAAACAGACTGTGTGTTTTGGATACATATATGCATAAATATACTAGCTGGTGTTTTTTTTAATTTTTTTTAGACCTCTGAATTTGTAACAAGATTTACTCACCCATTCTTATTAGAGAAGATTCTGCATTATTCTGGAAGAAAAAAAAAAAGATATTCCATACACACTAGGCCAACATTCATTTGTTATCTGAATAATTATAAAATAACTACAGGAGCTAAGGTGTATATATTTATCAAATATTGACGAATAATGCACCCACGATCCGTTACTTTTTGAAATTTTACCAGAAAAGGCATTTTGTGACAATTACAGCAACATAAATTATATGAATAGGGATCAAATTCACTTTCACCAATCCTGCAAATGGAGTGAAAAAGTTTGAGGTTGGCAGCTTTAGCAAGTCTTGATAATAAACAGTAAAAAATTGTTATTTTGGGGATGCAATATGTAGGGTGCAGTTAAAATAAAATCTTGAGTTTGTTCAACATCAGTATTGTGTGAAACCTCCACTGCTGATTGTCAAGACTTGCTCATACTTTGTCATTTCCACATTTCCATGACAGTAATTATCTTTATTGACTTTGTTTTGAAATGATATTGAGGGACACCTTATAGACTACTAGAGCAAAGCCTGGACTTACCCTGGCCGGAGGTGGTGTCACGTGATAGGTCAGTAGGTCTCTAAAGTGGGTCTCATCCAGTATAACATGATAGCTACCTGACAATCAATAAATTTTAATTCACACAAAAGAATAAAGTAATATTTTCTTCAATCAACAACTATATATAGTTAATTACCTCCAACATTTTGAAGTTTATCAGGTCCGGGTGAATAGCCTCTATTCAGGAGGTACACTTGCCCCCCCCCCCCCCTTCGCCACCTATTGCTTTAAGAAAGGCAGGTATGGCAGGCCTTATAGATGGATTAGGCATTTCCTAACACTACCCACAGATCTTTTAGCACTAACACCTATATTAGCCACCAAACCCACAAATTAACCAACACATCATACAATTATTTAGCACCAACAAAGCAATGCCTAGCACTTACTTTCATCGACTCTGGTAGTGCTGGTTAATTTGTGGGTGTTGGTACCAAAAGATCTGGGATTTTTTTTTAAAACAAATAATAATAAATAAATAAATAAATAAATGAATAAAAACTGCATTTCTAATTGCACAAATTAAAAACTTTAATGCTAAACAAATCATGATATATATGATAATCAAATTTTCTTCAAATTTGTGATATTTCCTCACAGCAGCTACTGCTATTTATTACCTTTAGTTTCTTGACATATTTTTTTGCATATCTGTACTTCTGCAGCCAGGCCAATTATGGAACACCTGATGTTTAACTCCTTCAAAGACTGAAAACAAAATGAAACAGTCTGATTGAAACAATATTTTACGAATCTGTTTTTTAGTTATGATAAACAACAATCTTTCAAAAGTTTCTCTTCAGATTAAAAAAGTTTCTAATAATAGTTCTAGATAACAATGATTCTGCATCACAAAATGTTTCAATTATAGTATATTATTAAAAAATTAATAATTAAAAACCTGAAAACTGTCCACTACTTAAACAGAACATAAACAAAATGCTCTAGGGAGGCAGAAGATTCTGAATGAAAATAAATGTTTTCAGATGACTAATTAGCAGTGTTCAAGGATTTCAGTAACTATACATCTGATTACATAGTTAAACATCTTTAAGGTGGGTTATAAATTTCCATACCTTTACAGTTTCATAGATGTCCCCAGGATCACAGGTTGTTAAACTTCCATAGATGATGAGAATTTCTCTACTGGCATGACCAGGCATGTGTCTGAAATGGTCATTTTGACATCTCTTTAAGTGTATCCAGCACAATGTATAAGGGTATCCAGCACAATGCGTAAGTGTAACCAGCACAATGTGTAAGTGTATTAAGGCTTTAAAATGGATATATCACAGACAAATAAATCAGTTACAAAACTCACTTTTTTAAGACAATTTTTTTTAAACAAAAATACCCCTTTTAAATATGCAACATACCGTAATGTTTGCATGGCAAGTTCCAAACTGTTCTGCAGGGATGGCTCTCCCTGGCATGGCTTCACTGCTAGTTTCTGTATTAGCTGGATATGTTTTCTGGGATTGCCTGTAAAAAAAACACTCCTTCACGTGAATCTTTTTTTTTAACCTGTAGGAGTAATATGAATAATAAATTTCAAATTACTCATTTATTTCTCTAATTTTTCATGTTTTCAGAGAAATTAGACAAGGAAGTGTTCAAAGTGTCCACATTCTAATACAGAGTGAAATCTTTCACTTTTTGTTTTCAGTTTGTTTTGTCATAGAGACCTAACTTCATGGGGACTCTTTCTAAATTTAATCAGATTAACACGATTCCTCGTTTCCAACATATTCATATAATCACCAACTTAGCTTCTCCATCCTACTCAATGCCAAGAGCAGCCATGTTAGTCTATTAACCTGATTCCATTCAGCAAGAGTCCCCATGGAGTTAGTGTACATAAGCTAGGACAACATAGCTCATTCTGAACGGCCACATGAACACAGACAAAACTCCAAAATCTTTCTACATTCTCTACCCACCTCCGAGCTCGGTCACTTTTTCTGCTCTCTTGTTTCTGGTGTCTATCACCCCCAGTTGACTGATGGGGTTCTGATCAAAGTACTCCTCTATGAAGCTCTCCAGCAACTACAGAAAAAAACTAGAGGATCAGAGAGGCGATACCGCCTCCGAATATTGTACCACCAGCTGGAGCAAGCGCATTCGTATAGACCCCCACATACACAAAATAAGGGGTGCAGCCACCAGTCTTGTGCTTGACAAGCTGTAAAAATGCAATCAACAAGAATTTTCAAAATATGCAAAAAATATATATAACTAAAAATGGTGCAATCAAAGTTAAGTTCATTGTAAGGTAGGTCAAAGGTCAATTTCAAGGTCACAGTAAATTGCCAGTATATGACTTCCTATCCAACTTCAATAGTAACTATGGACCTATCTCTGCCAGTTTTGGAGATAAAAGGGAAGCAAAATTTGCAAAGTTCAGTTCATGGTGAAAAGTAGGTCAAAGGTCAAT
>NW_019775425.1:276017-292809 GCF_001039355.2 Lingula anatina
GGTAACGGTAGCCGGCCGGGGGGGCCGGCGGAGCCGGCGGAGCCAACGGAGCCGGCGGAGCCGGCGGAACGATCCGGACGGGACCAAAACCATGTGTACCGCCAGCGCTAACGCTGGTGGTACAATAAGAATAAAATATGTATTGCTGAACACCTTCACAGATTAGACTAATGTGGTTTTCAACTTTGTTGATTGAACTTGAGGACTGGAAGTGGCAAAAGGGTTTTTTAAGGAGAATAAAAACTTCTTACAAAGGAGGATTTTGTACCATGACCACTTTTTAATCACTTTTAAACAAAAAAGAAAAGTTTTAAGTAACAAAAAATAAGCGATATGTTTTATCTGGCACATAAATAAAAAATAAGGAGTTATATATTGTCAGTGTATAAAAATTCTACATCCTAAAATATTTGTATCATATACGTACCATACCCAATCTGATGTTTGCCTTCTTCTCCAGCAGCCGTTTTCTCTTTCCTTTGTGAATGATGCCATCCACAGCTGTGCGAAGGGACCCTTCATCATCCTCTTGCAGAGCTTCCCTGTAGAGATATGAAATAAGGCTGTAGAGTTATTTAGAACATGGGCATAAAAGCCTCAATTTGTTGCATACAGGTCATGAAAATAAGGCAGTAGAGATATAGACTACGGATGTATTTAAACTGAGAAGCTGAATGTGACTCATTACAAAAATGAGGCTGTAGGGATATGAAAAAAAAAGGCTATGGAGATAAAGACTAAAGGCAAAACTGGAACAAGCTCAACTGAATGTGTATTCTACATATGTCTACATATTTTGCAATTAACGCTATTCTTAATATTTATTTTATTTTTATTCCTTTCTTTCCAAAGATAAAAATCCTGATTTGTGGTTTGATTTTTTTTTTCGGAACGACGACTGAAGGCGATTTTTCACCTTTAACTTATATTTTACTTCAAACTCCAGCAATTTCAGTAAACATAAAAATAACTTCACTGCAAGAGACCAAAACACAACCGGCCAGGACATTCGCTGGGGGAGGGGGCGGTGGTTTCTTTCTCAGTTTAAACACTTCACCGATTCTTACACAAGGCCACAACAAGTAATTAGTAAGTCACACACTCAGCTCTACATATGATGTTAATAAATCAAGTAAACGATGCCTTCTTACCAAGTTCTCTCATATTCGTTTTCCCACGTGTATCCTTGGTCTACTTCGTCGTCCGCCATGTTTACATTTGTGTTGTCAATGTAAATAACGAATAGTTTCGTAATAATTTTCAGATGTAACATTTAGCAAAAATTAGATTATTCATCAAAATTTATCTATATAGTGTTTTAAAATATATGTTCTGCATGTTAATTTTTAAAAACCAAAATATTACTTTCCATGGCTGTATACGAAATAAAATATAGAAAAATTTGTGTCTTTGCGTCCGAGAACGAAGGGTGACATCTACGTTCGCCTCCTTGAATTTTGCCTTAGGAAGATGCCGTAGTCAATTTGTTAATCTGTATCCCAGTCGCAGAATGTTAAGAATTCTTCGTGGTTCTTTTGGGTAAGCAAATGTGACTTTTGAGCTCATCATTCTTATGTGGACCATGGCATGCCGCATTGCAGACCAACGTGACATTTCAGATTTCAGTTCCGACGCAATCGAAGGCTGTTTCTTGAGTTCGCTGACGAAATTTAAGTAGAACGTTAACGTGCATCTAGTCATCTCTTTTGCTTTTATACATTTGTGATATATTATTTACCAACATGCAGACTGATGCTATGATCAAATACATCAACTTCTGGGTCGGTTTTCGAAAAAAAATTTACACATAAAAAAACGCCATTTTTTAACCTTCTTACACTCACTGCACGAGCAGAATTTTTGTAAAGAAGACATTCTGATGTTCAACCTACATTTTAAAAAGTCTACCCTTTATAGTATATTTGTACCTGTCAGTGCCATTACTGTTGCAGCAACCAATTTTCACATTTAGAAACAAATTAAACTTGATAAAAGTCAAAAATTAAGAAAATAAATTCATTGTTTTCCAGCCCTGGCTGCCAGGCATGCCTAAAGAATCACATGAAGGCGTGCGCGGATGCACAGAAAACACTGGCCCACAAGAGGGCGCTACTTACCTACACTGGTTTGGCGGGGAAGAACTCTGCGCTACACTTTACACAGAACCACCAGCCCTCAGGGTATAGGCAAACCACTTCATCCTTGGGGTACACTAGGAGTGTTCTGTTAAAGAGCACATTACTATCAGTTGGGGGTCAGTATTTTTTACTGTAGGTCTGTGTGCTTGTTATCCCTGCACTTTTGGGACAAAAGTCGGGGATCATGTTATTTAGTATTTTTATGATTATTATTATTTTATGCCTTATTTTTTGTTATTTTACTGTGGAAGACCCCAGTATTTTCCCATTGTAAAGATCTTACTGTTTCAATGTATTTTGCCTCATCATATAGTTAAGAAAAAGGTTTGAAAAAAAGATTTCACAGTGTAACTTTTTTCTTTAAAGAATTGTACAATAAAGGAGTAAAATTTTCAAGAGAAGGTACAATTCTAGGAGCTGGATTAAAATGGTTTGCAGTATAATTTCTGATAGTGTACTAGTAGTCTGTTTTTCAGGTGTTAGACATGTGAATACCAAACAACAGTACAAAATACCAAAGGTGCTGAAGATTGGCCAATCCACAGTGGCAATGGGACGCGGGCTGATAACACTTGTACTGGGAACTGCCACCACACTCATAATAGTGAAGGTGATCTTCTTTCATGATAATATGACTGTTCAGTTTTTAGATTTTTGTTTTATTTCTTAACTTTTAAATTAGATATATGTTGAATAAATGGAAATTTTGCTTTTCAGATTTACTTAATTTCTCAGGCATTATTATTTTGGAATAATATATTATTATTTGATATATTTTAATTCAGTTAGTATAATATTTAAAAATTATGTTTTGGAATTTTAATGTATGTGAAAACAGTTATTATCATGATTATCATTATGGATTTAAAGATGAACTTTCAGTTCCAAAATAGATATGTTGGAAACATGGTAGAGATTTAATATTTTTAGTTGCACTAGCGTTGGTAAAGTCCTTAACCTGTTTCAAGATAAAACAAATAAAGGCAGCAACCTCTCCAAAATCTTTGAAAGTCCATCCCAGAGATCACAGCATAAACAAATGTCTTGTGTTTTCCAAGATTAATACGTAATATATGATTGTATATTAATTTTTTTCTCTCCATGTAGACATATGTATTATGGAAAGACAAGGTACCAGATATGGGCTGGGTGAAACCTACCATGGAGAAGTGGAAAAGCAACACGGTGAAGTCTCTGAGGACGGCTTCGGAGATTACTTCAAGGACGTTGGCCACCATGTCTAATGATGCTGCCAGTCTAATGGTAGGAATGAAATCTAGGGGTGGAATGAAGGGTGTGAATTTTAAGTTCTCCAACTATTTTTTTTCCTGTGTCTGTAACATTTTTGTCACTTACCTCTAAAAAAACTTAAAGTTAACTGTATGTTCATAAAAATAGAGTGTCACCTGTGTTATGTTTTTAATACCTGTATTATGGTAGTGACTCAGTTGTTTCAATGGGGAAAATTGTGAATTTCACAAATATAGTTTTTTTTTAATTATTTTTAAGGCATAAATTCATAAAATTAGAACATTTCTGTTGAGTAATAGCAACCAAAATGAAAAACAGGCTACGAGGCTTCCTAGAACTACACAGAAATATATTTTCAATGATTCCAAAATTGTGTAACAGAAAGATTGATATTTATTTCTCCCCCCCCCCCCCTTGAAAGTCATTACTGTAACATAACATTTAATTACTTTTTTACTCCAGGTCACCGTAAAGAATAATTTGCCAGGGTTGTCATCTCTGAGGGATGCTTTAGAAAATATGTCAGACAAGGGAGAAATAGGTAATATTTTTCTCTTTTTTCCTTGGGAGCATTAATGTAGCACTTGTCATACAACTGCTGGGCTCAGTTTCATCAACATTGGCTAACACTGGCTATGGATAAAATTGGTATCTTCTTTTCAGTTATCTGGAGAATAGAGTAATGTTTCACAAACACTGGAATCTTCTTTTGTCTCTGACATTAACATCCAGTGGTTACATATTGCTGTTATCCTCAGGATAACTGTTCAGAGGATAACAATCCTATCCAATGGACAGCATTATCCATAGGACACCAGTATTCACTTGATGAAATTTAATAGGCCCAGTGGGGAAGGAGTTTTGAAGTACATGATGTCAACTACTGTAGCCATAATCAAAGTTGCTTTTTAATGTGTTTAACCTAGTTGCTTTTACTCATTTGACCTTTGTGCACATGGACTTTTTCCCTTTTTTTGACCCCAATTTGAAAATTGACCTCGTTGAGATTATTTAGAACAGCGGACTTACAGATCTACGAATCAAATATGGCAGACCTGCTTAAATGCTTGTTGTGTAATCCTCACGTGGAATCTCTTCAGTATATAATTGGGAATTGAGCAGCAAGCTTCTTAGTGGGTCGCCATATTTGATCTGCAGATATGTAAGTCCGCTGTTCTGAGTGCGCACATTGTGTCATGTGACCTCTAAAAATATAACCTTGCCCTTATTTGTTACTATTTTGTATATATTTCACAGGGAAGAAGCAACATTTAACAACCTCAGGCAAAGGTTTGTAGAATTCAAGAATCAAGAGAGAAGTTAGTTATAGAACATATAATATATTATTTTTTATATTCCTCAGATTTTTTTATGTCTAAAGTAACTAAGTAAGATTTGAAATATGTAGTTCAACGAAAAATTTTGGTCATGTTTAAATGATCTCATTTTAAACCTGCCATTAAATTTGGCAGTTTATCTCAATGACTTTCTTACTGTGATTCAGAAATTGGAGACTAACTTCAAATTTGAGTGCTGTTCATTCAAAATTATTAGTTTCTAGATTTTTAGATTTAAAAATAAACTGTCGCAAAGTAGTTGTATAATTTCTTGAATTCTGCACCTGCTCTTACCAAGCCTGTGTACTTTTTCTACAGTGCTTGTGGTGGCCTTGTGTGTGCTACATACTATTTATTTATTTATTTATTTATTTATTTATTCAGTTATTTATATATTTATTATTATTATTTGCATTCACAGCATATACAGTAGTAAAGCTCAGTTGCCCTGTCATATAAAATTTATTTAAAGAAAAGTTACTTTAAAGTTTCATATGAAGTCAAATCTTTACAACTAAACCTGACCAAATGTCACCATTTAGTAACATATAAAATATTAACTTAAAGTGAACTACTTCCCACATTGGCTACTTATCAAAAGTAGATATTTGAACAGATGTTTTCTGCTTTCTTTCTGTGCTTTGTGTGTCATTTTAAAGCTATTTTTGGCTGACCTATTTATTTAATAATATTTGGTTTATTTGTTGGCATGTCGACATTAGAGTCGTATAACAAACTAGTAAAAGTGGTTATGTGTGTTACAAGGAATCTACTCTCGCTTCATATGTAACTTTAAAGTTTGTAAACAATATAACCATGCGCCCTTTTTTCGTTTCACAAAGATTTAAGGAAAAATACCCCCTCCCTTTAAAGAATCTTAAATGAGTAAGTTGCTTTCATCAAAAGAACCACAGACTACTTGCTGTATATTTTGTGGTCTCATAATTATTTTATGTTAATCTGACAGATTTAACCTTAGACACTCCAGGATCAATTTCTGTATTTAATGCTATGGCAACTCCAACAGATTACGACAAAGCTGCTGAAAAACCAAAGGTAGGCATATTGTTCTTTCTTTTTTTATTTAGGGAACAATTATTTGTTAGTCCAAGTGTTTTCACATGGTTTTAGAACACTCCAATTTTGAAGCAGTAATTATCATTTAGCAATGGGGTAACCATGCTGTTTTCTAAGAAGTGGGTTTTAAAATAAATACCAGAATTCAATTTGATAGTGATTCAGTTAATAGCAACATTTTCAGATTAACGGTGTTGGCCATTCAATTGAACAACTTGACCTGATTATTATTTCAGAATCTCCAGTGAATACAAGTGAGATAATAAATAATGAGTCTTCTTTCAAAATTTAGTCTGTAGTATTATAATATATAAGCTTACTCTTCATGTTTTTTATTTTCTGTTTGTTATTGATTAATCGATTTATTCATTTAGCTTAATAAATTAATTTATATATTTCAGGAAAAATCATTTTTAAGTAATTTTCCTGAAATAGAAAAATTAATTTATTAATCTAAATAAATAAAAAAAAAACAAATAAATAAATAAATGAAAATCCTTTCACTTTAGACAGAGAAACAGAGGCTGGAGGCAGCCCAGGAAGAGATGATGCAGGTTCAGCTGAGGTACCAGAAGGAGGTTGAGAGATTGGAGAAAGAAAACAGGGAGCTGAAGAAACAGCTGTTGCTACTGAAATCACAGAAGACGGGCAAAAAGAGGACCATGAAGGTGGGTAGAGCTTGAAATTGGGGATTGATAATGAAAGATAAGAAAGTAAAGGCATGACTGTACTTGCAGCCTTGGCATAAATGAAACTGATTTAAAATTAGATGCAGTGTATTGCAATCTCTTTGGCGACATTTTGTAGTAACAGCTGTATTTTTTGAAAAAAAATTTTTTTCTATCTGTCTTTCCATAAATTTTTATGTACAGACACAGATGTGTCTGTACATATTGCCATCACCTGCGTCTGTCGTCGCCGTCGCCGTCGCCGTCGCCGATCATGTCGCCGTGCACTTTCAGCGTTAACACCATAAGCGGAAGACAGTTTTACTTTTTGGTTTTATATTAACAGAGCTGACTAATATTCATAAAACGCAGGTCAAGTTCGAAAATCAGCATGATCGGGCCATTATTGAAGAATTTATGCTGTTTTTTCACTTTTTAGCATATATGCAACACTGTTAACACATTTCAAGGAAAACCGATAGGCCTGTTGTCATGAAACTCACAGGAATAATCAATCTTACTAAAACACAGATCAAGTTCGAAAATCGGCATGATCGGGCCACTATTTTAGTAGTTATGCTGTTTTTTCACTTTTCAGCATATATGCAACACTGTTAACACATTTCAAGGAAAACCGATAGACCTGTTGTCATGAAACTCACAGGAGTAATCAGTCTTACTAAAATGCAGGTCAAGTTCGAAAATCAGNAATACTCCTAAATGCAATCTGACACACACCTTGAAAACGGGTAGTGTGGTCCGATATACCGGTGAATTCTGGATCATTCGGTGCCGAGTCTGGTAGTTGGGTAGACCTGTACATCATATCATGTTTTTAAGTACTGATCAATTGCTGGAAACAAGTTACATTTTGCGTAAAAAAAATCGCATAAATTAGAATTAAATGATGTTTCTGAAAAACCCTTAAATGGTAATGAAGACCGTTTTCCTTATTGTTCCTACCCATATAAAACATGTTCACCCTTTTACCGTAAGCTGCCTACCCAGAAGCTGCAGGTCGCCCGGAGATCACTCCCCCTCGCCTGACCGGTAACACGTTCCATTTTGGTTGTGTTGTCCGTTACAATGGCATTATGCCTGAGAGGGCGAGATTTCAGGTTCAGTTTTTGGCTGATGGACATCCGTTTGGTGGTATCCATACGGCTTCCGATGACCATAACTGGCACGTACATATGAACCCCATGGATTTGAAGGGGAATTTAGGGAAACACGTGAGTAAAAATTACAAAATCTACCTTCTGTTTCTTCAAAAATGATTTCCAATTGATAAAAAAAACTACAGGTAATACTACATGACGGTTTAAAGGGTTTTAATTTTGTTTGTTTGATTGTTCCGTTTTTACATTTTAATTAGTCATTTTGGCTGTATAGTACATGTATATTCACAGGTTATATCTTTTGTCGAGATCAAAATGTGTTCATATCCACTAATAGGCAATTTTGTTAAAAAAACATCATGCCATTTATTTGGGCACAACACAAACCCCCTCCAATGTTAGTGCAAGGCACGTCTTTTCTTTCAATTGCTCTCTCTACAGACATTTTGTACAATGTTTTTATGCAAGACATTTTTATTCCTTTGGAGTGAAGTTCTGTAAGCATATTTAAATCTTGTGGGGCAATTATTTTTAACAGATAAGATGTCAGGTTCGTCCTTACTGGAGCGGCCACGCCATTACAAGCAGACCTGTCATCAGCAGAAATAACTACTTTGCTGGAATAAAGGTTTGTTTCCGTATATTGTAGATCTGCTTTTACAGTATATTGTAAACTGAGTTTTTACTGATTAAAAAAATTATAATACTATAGTAATAAATGCTCTATATGTGTCTTATTTCATTGAATATTTACATGCATAACAACGAAACAATAAATACCACCCTTAAAAACTTGAACTGCAGAAATTATAATTAAAAAGGAGACCCCACACACGCAGAGAGTCATTATGGCGTGAGAGAGATGGCAATTTTAATTTCGGTTGGAACGAACTTATTCTTAGCTCAATTATTTTCCCATTAATTCGCGCCATTATTTTCCACAAAATAAAAGTTATTTCATGCAATTGCAAAAAAGGCACATTCTGTCTTTCATCATGCATTTCATCGTCTCCAGATAGCAGATATTAACGGTAATGACATCAACCAGATAGTCGTGCGGAAAGACGCACCCGAACCCACAGAAATCCAGTTATATTCAACAATTCCTGTCACCATGGAGACACACAAAATTATGTTTATACCTGGTTTGGAGAGCCAACTTTCTGTAACCCTGCGCACTGAGAGTCCCGGTGTGGCCAAGACCGTCGTAACATCTACTTGCGAGACGATATTCCTTCAACGAGACTGGAATCAGACGGCACATAAATTGTTTGGAAGCAAACCAGTCAAAATACAAGCCGTGATGGACAATGCGCGGCCATCTGGTCGACCAGACATCCCCAAACTGTTGTATTTTACACCAATACCAGCGGCGCTGGGACAGAGCATTTGGGAAAATTATGTTCTTCCAGCATTCCAGGTAAATTGATTTTACATTATTTTTTGTACATGTATACTCAAAAGAGTTGCTTTTTTATGCCAAAAATGAACACTAAAATAGTAATTAGAAAAGAAGCATTGGCATCTCACCATTTTAAAAATTGTAGAGTTTTGTACTGCGGGAAAGGTAAAATGCAAAAGTCTGCAAAAGTGTACATCTGCATTCTGCTTCTTGAAAGGAAGAGACAGCGTTACTATATTAACAACAAGAAGTCAATAAGAGGCTCTAATTAGAGACTTAAATACAATAATGTCTAGGTAACCACAGTAGATGTGAACACGGGAATTTGCACTAGTGTCACGGATCCCCATCTGAAAACATTTGATGGCAGGTGAGTAATCCTGAGGGAAAATTTATTACATACATGTGATGAACCCTTACGAGATGTGCTTATCAAAATGCCTTCTTTCACTCTTAATGTTATTTGAATAGTAAATTGGGTGCAAATGATGTTAGGTAACGATAATGTACTCTTGTTAAATTTCACGAATCTTGTGGTAAGGATATTAAGTCAAGTCGGGTAATAAATCAAATTTGATTGGGTTTTTATTATTCAATTAAATGAAAGTGAAGTTGCATGTGCAGAACTAAGTGGCACTTTTTATGTAATTAAAACCTTTTTATAAAATTTATACAAGTCTTTTTATGTAATTTATCTATTTACAGAAGGGTGACAAAAGCATTGCACCATTTTGTTTTAAGGTGAACAACAATTGGATACGTTAGGTTTTTTAATTGGTATTTTATTAAAAACTGATTATGTCAAGTTAGTATCTTTACTACAGATTTACAAGCCAGTGGTTTGCCCTTAAATGAAACATGTTTTTATGTCAGCATTTGTTTTGTAGGATTCTTCTGGGCATAGACTGATAACGGTTTAGTAATCTTCTGAGAGCTATGTTGGCACAAGCTGTAAATTAAAGACACTTTGGATGAGAGCGTTTCTGGTAAAGGGGCGATCCTCTCACTTCATAGTTTTCAATGGGGTTTGCGTCTGGTGATTGGGCAAGCCAGTCCACCCGGTCGTTCATGTTTCCAGCATCAACCCCAGTTCACCAATTGCGAAGAAACTAATACAACCCCAAACCATTACGTAAGTGCCTTGTCTGGCAAGGAAATGCATATTCTTTGGCAGATAAGAACTGGACATTGTTCTCCATACCTTCGTCCACCCATGTTGTTAACACTAAATATGATCTCATCAGAAAATCCAAAATGGCCCCAGTTCTGACCTGCGGTCCATGCAATGCTACTTGCGCATGTCACTCTTATTCATCTGTTTACCAAGGTGATAAGTGGGAACCCTTGTGATAATTTTAAATGGATCCTTCTTTGACCAGTTATTTTGCGCCAGCACAGCAAAGCTAATTCGCTGCACAATTCAAATTCTCTAAGCTTTGACAGCAAAAGGACGCCTGTTGTCTCTGGCACTAGTGTTCTTCAGGCTATTTTGTGGTAACTTATGGTCATTACCAGTGTCTTCCATCCTTCTGCAAACTCCGTATACAGTCTTACCAAACACACTATGTCTGGTGGCTGTCTGGGGACATCTATATCTTTCTCCCTCAGAGAATCTATTTATTTCCTTTCTTCATTTGTGGCCTCCTGTACCTTCACCATAGTAGCAACTTGGCAGCCATTAGGGCGTTACACCTTCGATGTCACCATTTATAGAACACATGGAGGAAAATTCATCACTGGTTACGCGAGCAATAAACCGTGCATCACTTTTTCAAGAGCGGGCCCGCATGTCACATAGTGCATTATTCACACGGGTGGTGCAATACTTTCGTCAGCCTTCTGTAGTTTTTTTTTCTTTTTTTTAATATAACTGCAATATAAACCTTACACAAGCTTCCAAGCTGTGTTACCCATGCTTACCGTCGTCGTCAAATGAGAATTTGAGAATAATGGGGATTTTCAAGAAAGTGCAGAAGTCTGGCCCGTTTTTTGTTAGTGACTAATGGAATGAAATTATCTTTTAAATCTCGTGTGTCTTCTTATTTTTATAGACGATTTGATATCCTGCGTGAGTTTGGAGAATTCGTCCTAACTAGATCAAAATATGGTGAATTTGAGGTAACAATTTCATTTAAAGCTTTTCGAGAAATAGCTACATTGACAAGTTGTTAAATCAATTGTAAGGTTAAGCCTTTGATGATCGAAAAAGAAGGTTTCGATGTTATCTTTTTGTATCAATTACCGGGTTTTTACTTTTTATTTCATTTTCGAAAAACTTATTTATTTTCTGTTCAAGGTTCGCGAACGGCATTGGTCTTGCTCGAGCTCTGGCGTAGCATGCAACTGCGGGGTGGCGGCGAGGGAAGGTCCCCACATCTTAATAGTAGACCTTTGCCATGGTAACGTGGACCAACTCCGAAAAACAAAACTACAACCGAGAGTGTATTACAGGACTACTGCTATCACTGGGACGTTGCCAAACGGGACGTACATCCATTCTGATTCCACGGGCAAAAAATATGTGGTACGTTTAGTCACAATCTAAGATATACAGTGTTCAACCATGTGACCTCCATAGATGGCTATACTCTTTTTAGAAAAAAAACCAGGGACTAACTTTGAATGTAGAAATGGATTCTTTAACCATTGGTAAGGATGGGAAATTGTTGTTTACCCCAGGAAGATTCATTTTTTGGCCAAAATTAACAGTTGTTATCCCTTTAAATACAGTATGATTAAATACGATTTAATAAAACATATTACCCCACACTTATATATATATATATATATATATATATATATATATATATATATATATATATATATGAATACTCATGTCTGTTTTAGTTGAAGTTTACATCTGGCGCCTGGGTGGAGGCCCGCGTAAACAGGTATTGGGGTCTAGATATAACAGTCAGCGTTCCCAGTGGTTACAAGAAGCACATGGCTGGGTTGTGCGGTAATTATGATGACCAGAGTGATAATGACATCGTTGGATCTCTGCCAAATTTCATTTCAAACAACAAGTAAGTTGTGGACATCAAACGTTGTGTAATTAAATTTCAAGGTAAGCCTATAAAAGCTCATTACCAAAATGAGTAGATATATTAATTTACAAAGCGTAAAATATTCGATATGTCATGATTTAATATGATATAACTACATGTAATAACTCTCATATAAGCCCTATTTTCTTTATTTATTTTTCATTTTATTTTATTTATTTATTTATTTTATTTATTATTTTATTATTTATCAAGAGTGACAGTTGAAGACAGCTACTTCGGTCGAAAGCTTCCGTGCCCCTTACCTTTGGCAAGAACCCTTCAAGACTTCTGCTATTGCAATAAAACGGGGGAAGAGAGATTCGTATGCGACTATGCCAAAGTTGTACCAGATCCAACCGACCTAACGAACATGAAGCCAGTAAAACCGATCATCACTCCTCAGACATGTGGAAAACGGAAGCGACGGGACATTGAGGACCTTATGATGTCCTCTGATGACGTCATGGAATTTGACGATTACGTGTACACACCCGTGGTCCCAACTGTACGGCAGCCTGTAGTTATCAAACCCCGTGTTGGGCCTGGTGGGCCTGGTGATGGACCCGGGAGGAATGTGCAGGCTATGTTGAAAGCTGTTTCTGTTGACGAAGTACCGGTGGTGCTCCAACCTCAGGAGATCAGGCGCATCTGCAGTGAGGCCATCGAGACCTCTTCAATTTCGACATTGTGCAAGGATCTCCCCGGGTTTGACGTCAGCTCCACGATGGAAGAATGTATATCTGATATTCAGGTGCGGAAAAGACATTATTCATTTAATCAGTTTAATTGTATATGTCGTGCTCAAAAGGGACTATTAACTGACTCTTCCGTAAACGCAAACCCTAAAGTGTACCTTTTCTCCCTTTTGGGTAAGGGTGCCACATATAACACCCAATTTCTAATGAAAAGGGAAGGATCGCTGTATCCACCGATGTATTTGACAAAGATACACGTATGCAAATAATTAGACGTTTTGACGAAAGATTAATTCCCCAAAACTGCACCCAAAGTTACCGATAAATCAATACTATTTAGAAATATAACACAGGTCAACTTTTTCATGACACTTTTTTTCAATCAAACATTCTATTTTTTAATATCCAGTTGACAAACGACATAACGTTTGCAGAAGCCGCTTCCGACAATATGGAGGACCGCTGCATCCAGTATGCATCCACGCTTTCCAGTGAGAAAGAAAATGTTCAGAAAATCTTGCGTCTTCGCTGTCCTCGCCAATGTAGCGGACAGGGTCGGTGCGACAATGGACAGTGTCACTGTCACGCTGGATTCACTGCTGAGGACTGCTCGGTCAGGACAGATAGCATCCCCAGCGTGTTCTTCAGAATATCTGGGCGCGCTGTGCAAACGCGTTCCTGCGATGCGCTCAGACGGCCATGTTTGACGACCAGACTTCAAGCGACTGGAGCGTTCTACAGGAGTTCGAATCTCACTTGCAAGATACAACACATAGTGGTGAGTGAAGAATTGTTTATTTTGAATAATTCGTTTGCATCCGTTCCAGGGATTGGGACGTTATACAGACTGGCCAAATAATTTACAACATAAATGTAGACATGGACATAGCATGTTTGTAATTATTACTTTTTAAAAGATGAATCAATACAAATGATAGTGTTTCAGTTTTGTTCTTGTAGCATTTAAAAGATCTAAATAACACCTAAAATAACCGTGTTTCGTCTAGAGAAAAATGCCGAAAGCTGAGAAAAATGCTTGGGGGAGTTGTTGAAGGTGTACAATAAGTACTTTTGATAAAAAACCCTGTATTTTCAGATGACGTACAATGGACACGAGTTCGTGGAGAGTGATGTTACAACCAAAAACACGAAGGCGGAGTTCGTGTCATTCGGCGAAGTGATCTGCCACATTCCCAGTACAGTGCGGAGTGCTGTGCTAGCGAAACCAATTGCGGGCCAAGCAGTTCATGTTGTTGTTAGATTGCAAATATCAGTCAGTAATGATGGCGTTCGATTCTCCAATGAAGTGAATCTGTTAGTGTTTAATTCCAAACGCGTAGAGTATAACAGCCGCACACAGAGCTGGGAACCGAAAGTGTAAGAGCTTCGTACATTTGCAGTGGGGCTAAACATTGTGAAAGATGAATATACGCCGTACTTGGCAAATCGGTCTCTTTTTGCTAGGGCTGTGTGTCTTTAAACCCTCGTTGGAGGCAACCCAGGCCTCCTGCAGGAGAAAATTGCAGTATTAAAGAAAGAACACATTCTGATGCTAGTTACATGTATGTATGTATATACGTATAAATTTGATGACACTCGGTGGTGTTTTTAACCTTTATTGCCTTTTTTTACTTCTATGGAAATTAGTGTGGAAAACCACATTTAAAGGGTTGCATGTTCTTAAATTCAAGGACACATTAAAACCAATAAGAAGTTTTTATAGTGCCATTAACTCTTCTTAGAAGTAATTAACCGAAAAGCACGCGAATAAAGTCACTTTGAAGGTCATTGTTATATTTTACTGCGCAATAAAGTAACATTTAAAAACAAACTTGTCGGTGTGCATTTGCAGTGGAGTTGAACATTGTGGAAGATGAATAAACGCCGTGCTCGGCCAATCGGTCTCTTTTTGCTAGGGCTGTGTGTCTTTAAACAGACGGTAGCAGATCCGTGTACACCTGGTGATCCTGACCAATACCGGATTTTTGAAGCGTCGACATGGGTGAGAAACCGAGCGATAACAGCTGACTTAGGAACGATGAGTCTTATATGTGACAGGTAAATTTAATAGACTATTCCTATCTGCATTTAATATTTTATTTATTTTTATTACTATTATCATTATCAGTATGCCTGCTACATGTAGCCATGCTGGGCGAATCGAGGTTAAACCATTCAATGTGTCCCTGTCCCCCCACCCCCAACATACACTAGTCAAACCATAGATTTACAAAGAACATCATTTACATTATGGTAACAGTTAGAAGATGGGTTTACAGCCTGGTATCCTCGATACGCTGTTAAATCCTAAGGAGCAAGCATTAAATTTTGATTAAAAAAAGGCATTTTTTATTACTGCAGGTACCTGTCCCCTACGTCATGGTACCGATTCACTGACAAGCAGGGGGACCGCATGGCAGATGCCACACCTAAGGCGCCTGTGCCGATGCAGTGCGGAACTGGTGCCCCCGTCTTCTTACGGGACCCTCACCCAACCTTGGAAGAAGGGGCGAAAACTGAAGCTAGAGTTTGTGCTAACTACGGCATTCCTAATAATGAATGTAGTTGGACTGGAACCATACACATCAAACATTGTCCCAGTCGTTTTAACATGGACGGGTTTTATATCTATCGTGTTCAGCCTCCACCTGCATGTCCCATGGCGTATTGTGGCGTAGGTAATATTCGTACATACTTTTTTTTTTATTTTCCAGAGCAACGAAATTCAACCTGATATCCTGAAACAGTATTACCAATTACAGTTAGTTTAAGCTGTTATGGAAAGATCATAATAAATAAATATAACATAAAGTTAAAGTATTAAAGTAATCAAACTTGCAGCCAAATGCCATATGTATATTTGTTCTGTTCTTTGTTAACCAGGCACTGGAGCTGAAAAATGCCCCCCTGGGCAGTTACTGGATGGACAGCAGTGTATCCGTAAGATACATCATTTCTTATTTTTAAGTACTGATCAAGTGCTGGAAACGAGTTTCATTTTGCGTAAAAAATAGCATAAATCAAAATTTAATGACGTTTGCGAAAAAAATCATTTGTTGCATTTGATGGTAATGTAGACCGTTTTTCTGAATTTTCAAACTTTAAACTTCATTTTCCTTCATTTTAATTTTAAAATTAAAACGCTCCGACCCATATAAAACGTGTTCATTTTTTTACCCTAAGCTGCCTACCCAGAAGCTGCAGGTCGCCCGGAGGTCACTCCCCCTCGCCTGACCGGTAACACGTTCTATTTTGGTTGTGTTGTCCCTTACAATGGCATTATGCCTGAGAGGGCGAGATTTCAGGTTCAGTTTTTGGCTGATGGGCATCCGTTTGGTGGTCTCCATACGGCTTCCGATGACCATATCTGGCAAGTACATATAAACCCCATGGATTTGAAAGGGAATTTAGGGAAACACGTGAGTAAAAATTACAAAACCTACCTCCCGTTTCTTCAAAAGTGATTTCCAATTGATAAATAAACTTCTGGTTATACTACATGACGGTTTGAAAGGATTTTTAATTTTGTTTGTTTTATTGTTCCATTTCTACAGTTTAATTAGTCATTTTGGCTGTATAGTACATGTATATTCACAAGTTATATCTTTTGTCGAGTTCAAAATGTTTTTATATCCAGTAATAGGCAATTTTGTTAACAAAATGTTATGCCATTTATTTGGGCACAACACAGACTCCCTCCGATGTTAGTGCAAGGCACGTCTTTTATTTCGATAGCTCATCATTTAGTCATCATCATCATTTAGAGCCTATAGTGTTCCACTGTTGGACAAAGGCCTCAGCATGCTTTTTCCATTGTTTCCTATCCTGAGCCTCAGATTTTCAGTTTGGCCAAGGTTTCTTCTTCCAAGACTTCCAGTAGTCATCTAATTCATCCCTCCATCGTTTGACCGGCCTTCCTCTTTTTCTTTGTCCATACCTTTTGGTCCATTTTGTAAGCCTGATTGTCCACCTATTGTCCTTCATTCTTTTGACATGTCCTGCCCACCTCCATTTCATTTCTTTAACTGTGAGCAGTACGTCCTTAACTTTGGTCTGTTC
>NW_019775425.1:294542-455365 GCF_001039355.2 Lingula anatina
TCCAAACATCACCTTTGTCTTGCTGGTGTTCATCTTTAGCCCACTTTTTGCGCTTTCATCTGCTAACGCCTGTAGCATTTCTTCGAGGTCTTTTGCATCATCTGCTACTATTATGATGTCGTCTGCAAACCTAAGGTGATTGAGCCTGGTACCGTCTATGTTTATGCCCTTGTCCTGCCAGTCTAGATCCCTGAATATACGTTCCAATGCTGCTGTGAACAGTTTAGGAGAGATTGTATCTACTTGGCGTACACCTTTCTTGATCCTGATCTTATTGGTGGTCTTGTGTAGTTTGACTGTTACAGAGCTATCAGTGTATATGTCTCTGAGGACGTCTACGTATCCATCTTCGATCCCTAGATCTTGCAGGGATGCCAGTATATACTGGGTTTCTACTGAGTCGAAGGCTTTTTCATAATCAACGTATGCTATCGATAGCTATCTATAGACATATCGTATGAGACATTTTGGCAAGACATTTTTGTTACTCTGGAGTGAACCTCTGTAAACATCTATAAATCTTGTGTAGTAATTGTTTTTAACAGATAAGATGTCAGGTTCGTCCTTATTGGAGCGGCCACGCCATTACAAGCAGACCTGTCATCAGCAGAAATAACTACTTTGCTGGAATAAAGGTTTGTTTCCGTATATTGTAGATTTACTTTTACAGTTAATTGAAAAATCAGTTAAAATTATAATACTATATGAATAAGTCTTCTATGTGTCTTATTTCATAAATTCGAAACAATTTAGAAATACCATCCTTAAAAACCTGAACTGCAGAAATAAAAGTTATTTTATGCAGTTGCAAAAATAGGCACATTATGTCTTTCATCATGCATTTCATCGTCTCCAGATAGCAGATATTAACGGCAATGACATCAACCAGATAGTCGTGCGGAAAGACGCACCGGAACCCACAGAAATCCAGTTATATTCAACAATTCCTGTCACCATGGAGACACACAAAATTATGTTTATACCTGGTTTGGAGAGCCAACTTTCTGTAATCCTGCGCACTGAAAGTCCCAGTGTGGCCAAGACCGTCGTAACATCTACATGCGAGACGATATTCCTTCAACGAGACTGGAATCAGACGGCACATAAATTGTTTGGAAGCAAACCTGTCAAAATACAAGCCGTGATGGACAATGCACGGCCATCTGGTCGACCAGACATCCCCAAACTGTTGTATTTTACACCGATACCAGCGGCGCTGGGACAGAGCATTTGGGAAAATTATGTTCTTCCAGCATTCCAGGTAAATTGATTTTACATTATATTTTATACATTTATACACAAAAGTGTTGCTTTTTTATCATAGAAAACGTACATCTGACTTCTCTAAATGTCAAAACATTTTTGGTAATGAAATGTGCACCACATGATATGTACTATAACACAACACCCTATACGTCGCTACTTGCAGAGGCCAGAGAGACAGGTGTTAGTCAAAATTACTTACTTCACTAGTCAAACGTAGCTAACTTACGCCTAGCCAAACTTTGTGACTGCAGATAAGTCGACCATTCTCGGTTAAGGTTGTCTGATTAAGTTAATCTCAGTACTAGCAGTAAATGTAATACTTCTGTCATAATTGTCGCTGGGCAGCTTAGGGAAAGATCAAGAAAAGTTTGTGGAAAGGCGCTGATCCAGGATTTCACAAATTTCCTGAATTTATGCAACCCTGCGGTCACCGCTACTGATAAAAATCTCTCTGCAACATGGAATATCACACGTAGACGAAACATTATAAGTTATCTAAACGATTTTGTGCCCCCCCCCCCCCCCAAAAAAAAAAAGAACACTAAAATAGTTTTTAGAAAAAAAGCATTGGCATCTCACCATTTTAAAAATTGTAGAGTTTAGTAGTGCGGGAAAGTCAAAATGAAGTTACGTCTGCATTCTGCTTCTTGAAAGAAAAGACAACGTTAGGCCTACTATTTACAACAACAAGTCAATGCGTTTAGTTTCTAATTAGATGTTAAAATACATTAATGTCTAGGTAACCACAGTAGATGTGAACACGGGAATTTGCACTAGTGTCACGGATCCCCATCTGAAAACATTTGATGGCAGGTGAGTAAGGGAAAATTTATTACATACATGTGATAAACCATACGAGACATGTTTATCAAAATGCCTGCTCTTCCTAATAAAATCATTTAAATAGTAAATTGGATGCGAATGATGTTAGCTAACGACAATATACTCTTGTTAAATGTTCACGAATCTTGTGGTGAGGATGTTAAGTCAAGTCGGGTAATAAATCAAATTTGATTGGGGTTTATTATTCAATTAAATGAAAGTGAAGTTGCATGTGCAGAATTAAGTGGCGCTTTTTATGTAATTTAAAAAAAGCCTTTTTATAAAATTTATACAAGTCTTTTTATGTAATTTATTTTTTAACAGAGTGGTGACAAAAGTATTGCACCATTTTGTTTTAAGGTGAACAACAATTGGATTTGTTACGTTTCTCAATTTGTATATTATTGAAAACTGGCTATGTCAAGTTAGTATCTTTACTACAGGTATACATACTAGTTAGTGCTTTGCCCTTACATACGCATATTATTATGTCAGTATTACTGTTTTGTAGGACACGGCCACCCTGACCATCCTTCTAGGCATAGACTGATAAGGATTCAGTAAATCTCCTGAGAGCTATGTTGGTCAAAACTGTAAAGACACTTTGGGTGAGATCAGTTTGGTAAAGGGACGATCCTTTGGCACTTTATTTCCAATCTCATTTCACGGTTTTTCAATGGGGTTTGCGTCTGGTGATTGGGCGGACCAGTCCACTCTGTGGTTCAGGTTTCTAGGATCAACCCCAGTTAGCGAATTACGAAGAAACCAATGCACCCCCAAACTATTATGTAAGTGCCCTGTCTGGCAAAGAAATGCATGTTCTTTGGATAAGAAGTTGACGACGTTCTCCATACTCTCACTCGTCCACCCATGTTGTTATCACTGAATATGGTCTCATCAGAAAATACAAAATGGCGCCAGTTCTGACCTACGGCCCATGCAATGGTTCTTGCAGCCCACCTCACTCTTCTTCATCTGTTTACCAAGGTGTTAAGTGGTTTCCGCCAGGGAACGCTTGTGTTAATTTCAGAAACATGGAGTCTTCTTTGGAAAGTTTCTTTTTTTAACCTCAACCTGTAAATTGCGCAAGCACAGCAAAGCTACCATTTAGTACAGTTAAAACTGTGATTCAGCTAGTCAAAATACTAATTTCAAGAGGAGACCATTATTGTGATTATTTTCAAAAATCGAAGGGAGAGGTGAGGGCCTCCCCCCCCCCCCCCCCCCCAAAATCCGCCACTGCGCCTGTTGTCTCTGGCACTAGTGTTCTTCGGGCTAGCTACTTTGTGGTAACGTATGACCTTCACCAGTGTCTTACATCCTTGTGCAAACCCGTATACACTCTGGCCAAATACAATGTCTGGCGGCTATCTGGGGGACACCTGAACCCTACTCCCGCAGAGAATCAATTTCTTTTCTTTGTTTATTTGTGAGGCCCCGTACCTTCACCTTGGTAGCAACTTGAGACCATTTATAGTGCACATGGATGAAAATTCATCACTGGTTATATGAGCAATAAACCGTGAATCACTCTTCACGAACGGTTGTCCCCCGCCCCCGTCACATACCGCACTATCTGCACGGGTGGTGCAATACTTCTGTCACCCTTCTGTAATTGTTTCTTTAGTATAGGTTTAATATAACACTTACACAAGCTTTCAAGCTGTGTTACTCATTCTTATTGGCGTCGTCATGTTTAAACGTTTTATTTCAGACAAATGAGTATTTGAGTTCAATGGCGATTTTACAAGAAGGTGCAGGAGTCTGCCCCTCCCCCCTTTTATTTAAGATTAATGGAAATAAATTATCATTGAATCTTGTGTGTCTTCTTAATTTTATAGACGATTTGATATCCTGCGCGAGTTTGGAGAATTTGTCTTGACTAGATCAAAATATGGAGAATTTGAGGTAACAATTCTGTTTAAAGCTTTTCGATGTATAGCTACATTGACAAGTTGTTTATTCAATTGTAAGGTGATGATCGAAAAAGAAGGGTTTCAATGTAATATTTTTGCGTCAATTAATATGCAAAATCCAGAGTTTATACAGATTTTTTTTTATTTCTTATTTATTTCCTGTTAAAGGTTCGCGAACGGCATTGGTCTTGCTCGAGCTCTGGTGTGGCATGCAACTGTGGTGTAGCGGCGAGGGAAGGTCCCCACATCTTAATAGTAGACCTTTGCCATGGTAACGTCGACCAACTACGAAAAGCAAAACTACAACCGAGGGTGTATTACAGGACTACTGCTATAACGGGGACGTTACCAAACGGGACGTACATCCATTCTGATTCCACGGGCAAAAAATATATAGTACGTTAATTCACAATCTAAGATACGCAGTGCGTGTTTAGCCTCTTCCAGTAACCATCGTCAAATCCTGGTGTTATGTTATATGTTATCCTGGTGTTATAGGCATATATATATATATATATATATATATATATATATATATATATATATATATCATTGCTTTTTGAAGTGGGGACACGCACACACGCATATTTCATTTTTATTTGTAATTTTAATACAAATGTATGTAGTGTGTGTATAAATAGATAGATAGATAGATAGATAGATAGATACTGATATGTGCGTGGCTTAAAAATATGATTAAATATGCTTTAATAACACGTATAACAATACACGTATAACCGCATATATATATATATATATATATATATATATATATATATATATATATATGTCTGTTTTAGTTGAAGTTTGCGTCTGGCGCCTGGGTGGAGGCCCGCGTAAACAGATATTGGGGTCTAGATATAACAGTCAGCGTTCCCAGTGGTTACAAGAACCACATGGCTGGATTGTGCGGTAATTATGACGACCAGAGTCATAATGACATCGTTGGATCTCTTCCAAATTTCATTTCAAACAACAAGTAAGTTGTGGACATCAAACGTTGTGTAATTTTTCACGATAAAAAAGCTCATATCCAAAATGTGTAGATAGATTAAATGTAAAGCATCAAATATTCAATATGCCATGATTTAAAATGATATAACTACATGTGTTAATTTTCATATAAACCCTATTTTCTTTTTTTTTCGCATCAAGAGTTACAGTTGAAGACAGCTACTTCGGTCGAAAGCTTCCGTGCCCGTTACCTTTGGCAAGAACCCTTCAAGACTTCTGCTATTGCAATAAAACGGGGGAAGAGAGATTCGTATGCGACTACGCCAAAGTTGTACCAGATCCCACCGACCTCACGAACATGAAGCCAGTAAAACCTATCATCACTCCTCAGACATGTGGAAAACGGAAGCGACGGGACATTGAGGACCTTATGATGTCCTCTGATGACGTCATGGAATTTGACGATTACGTGTACACACCCGTGGTCCCAACTGCACGGCAGCCTGTAGTTATAAAACCCCGTGTTGTGCCTGGTGGGCCTGGTGATGGACCCGGGAGGAATATGCAGGCTATGGGTGATTTATTTGTGTCTGCTCGCCGGGAACCGTTGGTGGCCTACCCTCAACCATACTGGCAGGATGCATTTACAAGTGTTGAGCCTGATGGGTTTGGTGGGGAGTTCCAACCTCAGAAGATCCGGTCAAACTGGCAGTTTGCACCTACAAACCCCCGTGTTGTGCCTCGTTGGTTTGGTGTTGGACCCGGCAGGAATGTGCAGGCTATGGGTGGTTTAATGTTGAAAGTCGCACCAGTGTCTGTTGACGAAGTACCGGTGGTGATCCAGCCTCAGGAGATCAGGCGCATCTGCAGTGAGGCCATCGAGACCTCTTCAATTTCGACACTGTGCAAGGATCTCCCCGGGTTTGACGTCAGCTCCACGATGGAAGAATGTATATCTGATATTAAGTTGCGGAAAAGATATTATTCATTTAATCAGTTTAATTGTAGGCTATATGACGTGCTCAAAAGGGGACTATTAACTGACTCTTCCGTAAACGCTAATCCTAAAGTGTGCCTTTTCTCCCTTTCGGGTAAGGGTGTCACATGTCTAATGAAAAGGTAAGGGTTGCTGTATCTGCCTGTGTTTGATAAAGATACACGTATGGAAATTATTAAACGTTTTGACCAAAGATTCATTCTCAAAAACTGCACCGAAGTTACCGATAAATCAATATTATTTAGAAATATATAACACAGATCAACTTTTCCATGGTACTTTCTTCAATCAAACACTTTGTTTTTTAATATCCAGTTGACAAACGACGTAACGTTTGCAGAAGCCGCTTCCGACAATATGGAGGACCGCTGCATCCAGTATGCATCCACGCTTTCCAGTGAGAAAGAAAATGTTCAGAAAATCTTGCGTCTACGCTGTCCTCGTCAATGTAGCGGACAGGGTCGGTGCGACAATGGACAGTGTCACTGTCACGCTGGATTCACTGCTGAGGACTGCTCGGTCAGGACAGATAGCATCCCCAGCGTGTTCTTCAGAATATCTGGGCGCGCTGTGCAAAAGCGTTTCTGCGATGCGCTCAGACGGCCATGTTTGACGACCAGACTTCAAGCGACTGGAGCGTTCTACAGGAGTTCGAATCTCACTTGCAAGATACAACACATAGTGGTGAGTGAAGAATTGTCTATTTTGAATAATTCGTTTGCACCCGTTCCAGCGATTGGGACGTTATACAGACTGGCCAAATAATTTACAACATAAATGTAGACATGGACATAGCATGGTTTCAATTATTACTTTTTAAAAGATGAATCGACTTGGCAGCCAATGCAAATGATAGAGTGTTTCAGTTTTGTTCTTGTAGCATTTAAAAGATCTAAATAACACCTAAAATAACCGTGTTTCGTGTAGAGAAAAATTCCGAAAGCTGAGAAAAATGCTTGGGGGAGTTGTTGAAGGTGTACAATACTTTTGATAAAAAAACCTGTATTTTCAGATGACATACAATGGACACGAGTTCGTGGAGAGTGGAGTTACAACCAAAAACACGAAGGCGGAGTTCGTGTCATTCGGCGAAGTGATCTGCCACATTCCCAGTACAGTGCGGAGTGCTGTGCTAGCGAAACCAATTGCAGGCCAAGCAGTTCATGTTGTTGTTAGATTGCAAATATCAGTCAGTAATGATGGCGTTCGATTCTCCAATGAAGTGAATCTGTTAGTGTTTAATTCCAAACGCGTGGAGTATAACAGCCGCACGCAGAGCTGGGAACCGAAAGTGTAAGAGAAAGAATTATAGTTTGTGTAATTTAATTTTTTTAAAGATATTAAACTATCTACCTTTTTGGTGAAAGATTTGCTTTGCTTGCCAAATGAAGTGCCTCGCCTTTTCAGATGTTTTAACATAAATTTAAAAAAAATTGTAAGTAATATTTTATTTCAAGTAACGAATTGTTGCCAAATGATCAGTGTGCAGCGCTTCAAGGATACAGATTCAGGTTCAGATAACGTGCGTCAAAATTAATTAATTACGTTTAACTAGAAACTTTACAGCGATTTGCTGCGATCCTAATAGGTTTTGGAGAACACGACGATTACAAAGGACACTTTGTGCAGTTAAATTATTCGAATTTCGTAATTTCCTACGTCATGTGGTTTGTCCTTGTCTTTCTTCAATAGCATAGTACACATTAATTTTGATTAAAATATTTTAAGTGCAAAATGAAAAAACCTCCTAATGGTGCTTGCAGGGATGCAAAATGCAGCGAACTTTTGTATTCTACATACTAGTAAAAAAATACCAGGGGTGCTCTGCATTACATACTGGACATAAAACTGTGGAATTATGGACAGTATCGTATGGACATTTGATTCATACTCAACACGAATCCTCCTGCAAGACAAGTGGTTTACTTTTCATTATTTTCTCAAGGAAAAATTCTGAAGTATATTGGTCTGCTTGTTTTGTTTGCAAAAAAAAATAAAAAATAAAAATAAATAAAAAGAAATAAAAACTAAATGAAGAGTTCCCAAGTCCTTGCTTCACGACAAGTTTTCATTTACCCAAGATGTCATTTGCTTCCACTTGAGGGTGAACACACAATTTGGCAAAGCTAGACTCCAAAATGCAAAAAATAAGTCAAAATCCATTCATATTTTTATTTGTAGCTGCTTCCTTTACATGTTCAATACTGTGAATAAGTATCTTCTGTCAAATATGCAGTTGTGATGACTGCTACATGTATTTACACTGCTACATATTACATGGGGGAAAAGCTGTACAGAAGTGAAAAGAGGCAAATAAGCATTGTAAACATATTGAACTTCCCAGTCATTGTCAATCTACTTGAGTGGAAATAAATTGAATATTACTCATGAACAGAAGTTTAATATATGTGGATTCAGTATATTATTGTAAAGTCAAAAGCTATTCTACAGCTGTACAGAGCTGCAGTACCACGTTATACTCAATAACAAAACAAAAACAACCACATCATTAAACTGTTAAACACCCAAGAACGTCAAGGCAAGAAGACAGCAGTAGCAATGCAAGCAACTCCCCTTTACCTTTAAGAGAGTACAAATGGGGACCCTTTTATTAGTACAAGAACCCCTTTAGTTCTGATCCATTTTAAAATAGAAAACTCTTGGTGTTGAACAGCAAGGCATCAACTCTTTCAACACAACCACGTACATAAAATACTCTCTCACAAATAACATGTAATATCATCTAATAAATTAAACCCATTTCAATAAAATTTGTCTGCGAGTCAGCTCCACTCTTAAGTGGGTTTTTAAGGTGGGTTGTGATGTTTGAAAGATTTTCCCTTTTCTCCATCTAGACTAAAATATCCAAAGAAAGCCATGTTTTAAGGTAGAATCAATCACAGTAAAAATATCTATTAATCGAAAGGAGAGTGCCAATCCTATGTCAAAGTGACTAGTTAGAAAAATGGAACAGAAAAATAATTTGTTCAGTTACAATGTACACAGCTACAAAGCCAATCTTTACGTGTGCATATTATTATAGAAGGGTAGAAGGTGGGGGGGGTTATTGTGGTGGAAGACATAACATGTTCAATACAACAAACTATTGGATCTGGGTTTTATACAAGAATGAAAATGAAAAATCCCAATGCTGTTTTTTCTGTGCAAGGGAAAGAAATCAAATCCTTAAATTTGTGGGAAAGAAACCGATTCTACTGCTAAGGTCAAGTATTCCAGAACTACCATTCATGTAACCTTTTTGAAAAGGATACTACATGTCGCTTTAAAAAAACTGCAACCTCTTCAATGCGATTGCTATATATCCAAGCTGCAACATTATTTGCAACAATGAATGAAATACAAGTACAGTGCACTTGAAAACATATTAAAACTCATTTTCTGGGATGTTATAACTCCTTGTTCAGCAGTTGGTAGTTCTTGCTTCTGTTAGAAATAATGAAGTATTATTCATTATTTTTAATAACCTATGTATTCTGAGGTGGATTTTAATAAGTGACTCAGTCATTGCACTGATATAAAATGGTAACAACAGTGATATTATACTGTAAATAGATGTTATACAATAACAATGACAAGTCCCTTGAAAACTTATATTAGCATGATTCAACTAATACAGTGGTAATTCCAGATGAATAAACTAAACAGTCTATAGCTGGGAATTGATTAAACCAATAATGCATTTATCAACATGTCAATTCCACATTCAGCATTGTAAATGTGCATGTATTATTTCATTAAAGTGAATTATAACATATCGTTGCACAAAAAAGTGCATAATAATATTCCTTAAAATTTTCACTAGTTTTAAGGCAACTTTCACCCTAATTTTTAATTTATTTTTTCTTTTCTTTTAAGATCTCCTTTCACAGTAAAAGGCAATCTTACACACAACACACAGATATAACATAAATACTCTTGGACTAGCACCAAAACATTTCACTCCAATCACACTTTGTGAGTGCAACAACCTACAGCTACTGGCACATTTGTACAATATTCACACCAGACCCTGTGAACTGCAAACAGCATTTCATCAAACTTTACCAAACAGGGGCCTTCAAAATCTCCTGTAAAAGAGGAGACTTCGTTTGATTCTTTATAGCACTCTCATCTTGGCAGTATACACAAATATTCATATTTATATATAAAGTTGTGTTTGTATGTATATATCTGGTGAATGTGTGTGTAAATGTATATTTTCTGTTGACTTGTAAAAGTAAAATCTTGATTGCACAACAATAATCCCAACACCCCACTGCCAAAATCCTCTATCAATCTGTTTCCAGTTCTTTCTCATCCTCTTTATTGCAATAATCATGTTTGATTAGACCTTGTTGCACACAAGCGATGGTATCTCCCACCCTTTCGGAAAATTCTCCAAAGGCAGTTGGCGTTATGCATTATGGACATCTCTTGTTAATTCACCATCAATGTATGTGTCTCAGACGGTGCAGCAGAGTCATATAAAGTGTCAGTGTCCTGTGTGGGCTCTCCTTGCAATGTACACGAGTTGTTCAGTGTCCCTGCTCCACAGTCGCAGAAAAACCTAAGTTTATAAAGCAAGATATGTCCAAATGAACACACACTGGATATACTGATGTCTTATTAGTGAAGTATCTGGTGCAACTAACCAATTGATTCGACAGTGCTTGAGAAACACACAAAGAAAGAAAAATATTCCGCTGGAAATAAAATTTACTTTCAAACATTCAAAAATATTTTGACCAATAAATATGTAAAAATGCACTGCAAGAAATAATGATGACTTCAATTTTTATGCAATTTCTATATTAAATGAGAAGCTTTGTGCTTTCTGACAGTGATTTAATATATGCAATGAAAAATCAATACAAATGTACCTGTCGTGTCTAATAAATTCCACTTCATGACCAGCATGGCAAGACTTAATACAGTTCACACATATAGCATTCCGGTCTGTGGTGTTACATGTCCTACACCTGTAACAAAGTAAAACAGGAAGATGAATTTTTTTCAGATCATTTTCCTTATGCAATAAAATTGTGTTACCAGCTCTCCGAGAACGCGAACAATCTGTTTGTTTCTGCTATTAGACTTCAATTTTTAATTCCTTAATTTTCTTGAAAATTGCGGATTGTTAACTAGTATGCATTATTAACATACACTTTTTTATATTACTAGTTTTGCCCTGTACTTTACAACTATGCCTCTATACTTACCTGTAGAAATCATGCATGGGAAAGCTGGTGCAACTGGAGATTTTGTAAAGGCACTGGCCGGTGGCTACAGCTTTTTCTACCATATTGTGATTGCCAAATATTTTGTTTTCTGGAACAAAAAATTAAAGAAAATGTCAAATGTTTTACTCAAAGAGAGACAGACAGACGCAAGTGTCAGATAATACACTGTCACCCCAATTGATACATTCCAGAACACCTCAAGCGGATACTGTTGATGGCCGTGCCCAAGAGTTTGTCTACAAAAATATGCAAAACTTAACTGAGATTCATAACAAGATAATGCCCTTAAACATTTTCACTTGTACAACTGTCAACTTGTACAATGTCACCACTGTTCCATAATGTACTAATAATAACCTATTGCCTAAAGTTTAACAAACCTTTAGTTGAAGGATGAACTCCACTTGCTAAGCACAACCCTCCAAACTTGTTGTCAAAAATTTTGTTGAACTCTAGAGTTGCTGTTGCACCATTAGTGATTTCCACTCCAGCTGCTCTTCCGCCGAATATCCTGTTTTTCCTCAAGATGGGGTGGCTCTGGGTACTGATCAGGACTCCTGCTTGAGCATTGCGGAAGATGTCATTTTCTTCCAGAATACCTAATACAAAGTGATATATGTATTAAAGTTATCATTATTGTGAAAGCATACAACAAGGGACAACATAATGTAGTGGTCATTTATCCAAGTAAAGGTTATAACATTCCTACTGGCAGTAAAAGTGGATAAGGCATTTCAATGTGTTATATCTGACCATCAGAAACACTCTTGTTCTCCTTCCAACAAAGTGTAGTACAGTGACAGAGCAATCATGCTCTTAAAACCCAGCAATGGATTAAACCAATAAATATGTAACAATAGCATACCCTTTCCTCCATTGAAAATGCATATCCCACCATCTCTGCCATCATGGATCTTGTTCTTCCTCAGAGTGGGGTTACTGTCTGTCTTGATCCACACACCTGCCATTGCATTGTCAAAAATTTCATTTTGTTCTATTACCCCGAGGCCATTATTATAGACAAGAATGCCACCATTCTGGCCACCCCATATCTTGTTTTTCTTGATGAGTGGGTTGCTACCAGTCCTGGAAGCAGGATAGAAACATCATACTTGATTATAAACATTTTTTAGTATTGAATAGAAAAGAAACAAGTACATCTCATCTTGGCCAAAAACAACCACGTAACCCCTGTTTGCTACACATATTGACCATTCATATCCAAAGTCTTCTATTTCAACTACAGTAAATAGGTTATAATTATAGTATAACATTGCTATGGAACTTAATCATCCTTAAAAGAAATTGTGCAAACTATTGAAAAGATATTCAGTTACCTTATCTGGACTCCAGAATATAGATGATTAAAGATGTCGTTTTCTTCTAATGTCCCATGGCCATTGTCATAAAAATAGACACCAACCTGAGAAAATATATAATATAATTTTAGTCACAGGATAAGAAGTTACTGAGCATTTGGAGCAGATTATGTATAAACTTTTTTTTTCTTTTTAACTCTTATTCTTTTTCCCCATCATCAAAACTTCATAACATACTTAGGGTACACTTTAATAACAACAATAAATCTTAACAAATCAAATAGCCTTTCATGATTGCAACAAATGGAACTTTAATATCGGTCAAAACTGCCTAATAAATTGCACTAAACTAGGAAGGAATATTAGTTTATGCAAAAGAACCCCCATATGTATATATTTGATATTATCTAAACTTACAAATAATGGATATAGCATTCAATGCAGGTAAAATGCTAATGACAAATAGTTCCCATACCTGTTTTCCACTGTGTATTCTGTTTCTTCTTAGAATAGGTGTGCTTCCTGTGGTCACCCACACTCCTGCTAGTGTGTTTGAATAAACTTCATTTTCTTCTATCAAACCTTGTCCCTTTTCATGCTTTAAGAAAATGATGACAGATTAGAGAGATGAAATCTATAAATATTCAACGGCCTGGATCATTTATTTCATTTATCACCTTAAGGTTGTAAATGCTTCATTTTTCTGAAATTACTATTTATATATATATTTTTAAAATGGTAACACAACTACAACAAAATTATTTTCTGACATCATGTCTATAAATCTTGGCAATTAGACTTACCACATAAATTCCCCCATGTTGCCCATGGTGAATTTTATTGTGACGTACTATTGGGTTGCTATTTGTCCGAATTTGGATTCCAGCCAAAGCGTTACCTAAAAAAGTAACATACCTGTGATACCCAGATCTGATGTCAATTTACTTTACTTTACTCTATTTCTGCTGGGTTGGAAACCTTCTGATAACAAGTCAACTGATGATGTCAAAGAAAATGCTATAGAACAATTTTATCATGTGTGAATACATCTCATAAGATACTAAACCAAATAATGCTGCAATCACTAACAAGTAAACCTTGCATATGATATACACTTTACCCTCCAGCATTATCTTGTTCTAGTGCAAAATTATGATCACATTAGACAAAATCCAAATTTTAACGTACCATAGATATTGTTTCCTTCAATTAGACCTCGCCCTTCTCCAAATATATAAACACCTCCTTGGTGACCATTGTAAATTTCATTTTTCCTGGAAAAAAATAAACAATTAGCGTGCTTGAGATTACACACGAAGATTAACAATTTCAATGTAATTTGCCTTGTAAAAGTAAAAATGAAGATTTGGCGAAAAAGCAAACTTTAACATTAAATCTCAGCATTGTTGCCAAAGACAGTTACCTTATTGTAGGATCACTATTTGATGTGACCCACACACCAGCAAAGTTGTTGGAGTGGATTTTGTTTTCTATAAACTGTCCTCTCCCATTTTCATGGACATATATTCCTCCAGTCTGCCCATGGTGGATTTCACACTTGACTACAGTTGGATTAGCACCTGCTTTCACCTCAAACCCTGCTATTCTGTTATCATGAATGTCACAAGCTTCGAAGTAACCCTAAGAAAATCAACACATTGCTATAAGCAGGCATATGTATGGCATCCACGACTTCATCCATATAATATCTAAACATGGTTAAAGTACAGAAGAACAGTGCTTGCAAATATATTTAACTCAAATTTCAGAAGTTGATTTGAAAAAAAAAAAAAAAAAAATTGACACCACATCTGGATAAAGACACAATTAATACTATCAAGTAACAATCCAAACATAAGTTAAAGCTTTTAAATAAATAAACATACATTGCCATTGTCAAAGGTAAAGATTCCAACATCCCTCCCATGGTGGATGTGATTACGTCTCATTATAGGGTTGGCATGATTTTTTACCCATATACCAGCCAGTGCATTTCGACTTATCTCATTGTCTTCATATGTGCCCTGATAGATTAAAAAAAATTTTTAATGTGTAATTTTACTAAATCAGTTTTCATGTCCACTCAAGTTCTCTCAAGAAACATTCATTGATTAATAGGAATTTACATTTACAAACAACTTAAATATCAATATATCTGTGAAATTGTACATTTACTGTCTAACATCAATCTTGTGCTGATAAAAACTAAATACATATAAAGGCCTACAGTCGAAACATTTAGCAACTATTAAACTGTTTGCCTGGGAGCACTACCTTACCTGTGCTGCATCAGTGACATAAAGGCCAACATTTTCACAGTCACTGATGTCACAGTGCTTGATTGTAGGGTCTGCATTGGTTCCAACCACACACACAGCAGCACCAACTAGAAAAGAAAAGTAATAGTTGAAGAATGCAGCACTTCTGGACAATGCATTAGGCTAGGCAAATGTCTCTTGTGCTTAGCAGATTTCTCAAATCAAGCACCCATGAATGTCATCTTTCTAGAATAATTCAGGAAAGGTCTTCTATTGTGAAAAAAAATTATTCCAAATTTTAAAATAGACAGTTGATGCTGAGCTAGCTCTTCACTGAAAAAATACAGAAATACTTTGCATGAGAAGTGTGACTAACCTGCAGAAGAGCTCCTGATCACACAGTGATCTATGATGGGAGAACAGTTGGAGGACACCTCTAAGGCATAATGCTTGTGGTGGGGGACTGTACAGGTCAGGTCTGGAGAGAACTGGAAATACAAATTTAAATTAAATTTACTCTTTTAGATTAAGATTAAACATTGCTTTACAAAAAGTTAATCCAATATCAATTATTAAGTTTTTGGCATTAACAGTCAACAGGAATATACCATATGGTAACTTGAAAAACTGCAATTATGGCAAATAACTTTAAGTTTACTTCCCTTCAAAGTACAAAAATGTGCAAGATAAATGTTTTGCACAATGTCAAATTTTAAATTGGTGAGAGAAATACAAACCTTAACAGTCATATGACCAAAATATGCTGTATTTGCTCCTTCCATAAATGTAACTGTAGATTCACTCTGTCTTTCTATGATAACGTGATCAATTACATTGCCAGGTGCTAAAGAGAACATAAAAAAGTCTTAATGCACGCTAGCACATTTTCCCTTCAAATAGTCAACTGCAGATATAAAAATAAATATTAAAAACAACATGTTGTCTAAATTATATAGATAAATTAACTGTTTAATTGTAATAGATGCCACAATTAAAATTCTGCATAACTTGATAACCTTTAATTTTGTATTCTTATTAATTCCACTAACCTGCACCAATCATGCTTATGTTCATGTCAATGACTAAATATTCCCCTTGGTATATTCCAGAGTGCACAAAGACTAAAGGATGTTCCATTTCTTCAGAATCAACATAGCTATATGCTTGGTCAATTGTGTCACAGAACTAAATAATAAAACAAAAAACAACCACAAATAATTATATTCAAATACAATGTATGAAAGATTATTTTTTAATATATATAAATTTTGGCTGTTCCAGTTTATTTTGTTTCAGCCAAAACTTCTGCTACAGGAGGTAAGATTTTTAAAAAACAAATACATAAACAAATAAACAAAAAGAATTCATTAAAATGAATGGAGCTATTGCTGAATATTTTTATCATTATTATTTACATATTTCAATTATAGCAAAGCATGAGCAGTTTCCATACTGCACTTTTTACAATAATGCAGGTTTCATGTTAACAGCTTGTGCACAGTTTATTCTATTTTTTTCCTTTTCATAAACTTAATTTTATGCCAATGAGCCCTTAGACACATTGGTCCACATAATCCATCAGTATCCATTTTAAAAAAATATCACAGCCCCTATCTTAATCCTTCTATCAGAACTCATAAATAATATGCTGCCAATGCTCAAATTTCTAGCTGGCTCTGATAACTGGATTCATATTAAATAGTGAAAGAAATAACTTCATCAAATGTTTCAACTTACCACCATGTTTCTACCCTGGTATCTTTTTGGATTATCCTCATACTGTTCATGAAAGCCAGGCCTGACATGGACACCATGATACTGAAAGATAAAAAAAAACAATTTTTTTCTGTCATCTGATAATTATGTCCCAGAACTAAATTAAAATACAATTATGATAATCACAAAAGCATGCCAAGATTCACTGTAAACAAATGTTCTAGTATTTTCTTAGAGTAATTTAATAAGGGTTACTGTAAATTATTGAAGAAAACGAGCAGAGTACAGATCCATACATTACAAAGACAGAAAGCACTTTCATTTGTGTTAAAAGAAAGATCAAAAGATCACCTGCAGCCCCCTATTAGGACATATATCTGTGTGTGTGTGTGTGTGTGTGTGTGTGCGTGTGCATGCGCACTTGATGCTCACCAATGATTTCTTTTAATAATGCAATTATGTCCATATTAATCTCTTAGGGTTTCAACTTCTGGGTGTCCTTTCACAAATTGTGGTCCGCAGACATGCTAAAAACTCTGAGGGCAATGCAGGCCAATTGGCCTGCTTAGATCTGAATATTGCAGGCCCGGACAAGATATTGCCGGCCCAAATGTTTTTCGCATTAATTTGTATATTTACCCTATTTCACGTAAAAACTGTGCACTTTTAACTTCTGCTTTATACACTTTAAAAGGACAGTTGAGTAGCAATTAGGTGATTAAAAATCAAATAACTGCATCTTTGAATAGATCTATTATTGAAGAGACATTTTACTGCTCAGATAACATCTGGGTAATATATGACTTAAAGGTAAACTAAGGGCCAAAAAGGCATCAAAACTCACAGAAAACAAATTTTCCAAGACTAACCTTAAACCAGGCCTTACCTGAGCTAAATCATTCTAAACTACCCAAGAGCACTTTTCCAAGTTTTGAGTTTCTTACAGCAGCTTTAGACAAAATGTCAAATTATCCCAACCTACACATGACTTTAACTTGCATTGTATAGAGCTTAACAGTAAATTGTATTACTCTGAAGTATCGAATAAAAGTACTGATGGAATAAAAGTACTGGGTGGAAAAAGTCTCGAAATTTAATAAATGTACTGGATGGAATAAAATAAATAAATAAAATAAAGAAGTAGAAGAGAAAGAAAATAAAAGTACTGGATGGAATAAAAAATATAAATAAAAATAAGGAAGAGAAAAAAAAAACTATTTATCATTGTAAAAAAAACTTTCAGCAGGTAAAATTCACTCAGTATTATAATTTATTTATATTGAAAACAGGATATCTAATTTATTTTCAAAAAAAAAAAAAATTGCCATACGTTCTGAATAATGTATCAAAATGTCATTTTTGTCACCGCCTAATGATGAAAATATATAGTACATTCATGTGAACAGCATCCACGGATATGATATACGAGTTCAATTTCATAATCGTCAGGGTCCAAAGACGCACCAAAACCGCCTCCGATAGACATACGCTGTTAGGAGACGTTATTTAAAGTAAATTTATTCTCAGATATAAGGTTTGTTTTGCATACCTGTAAACTCCTAAGGGTTTAACTTACATAAAAGTGTGATTTAACATCGTTTAAATCATAAATCCGCATGAAATAGGCCTAATTGACGTTTGAAAACAGACACAACTTCTTTGCTGCACTTGAAATGACCTCGTTAGCTATAAATATGATCCTATCACCTTGCGACAAGTCATTATTCAATCGATATACATGAGTAGTTGTCACTGTTGAAGGGAAAGCACGTCTATTTATAGAAACTGAAATCAGACAACACGTGTATCGTAGTGTTCAGAGAGCGACTTCCGCTTGACCTACTTTCCAGTGCTGTTTGTCGAACAGTAGGGTAATGAGTTGAGATCTCGATTTCCTTCTCATTATACTTCAATTTAAGAAAATAAAAAGCGGGACTTGTACTTGTATAATTTCCCACCGGTACGATAGGTAGTTAATAAACATACTGGGTGGAAGATTTTTGAAAAATTAATAACCGTACTAGGTGAGTCAGAAATTATTGCCGGCCAAATTGGGCCGACATACACTAAAATTTTAAGAATATTGTCGGCCCGACTGCCTGATTGGTGGGTCAAGGGCCGGCGGCCGGCAATTTTCAGCATGTCTGGGTCCGCACTTTCTAACATAAAGATACAGTATGTTATAATTAGAAGAACCTCAAAAAATGGATACTAAGTCTCTTACCAGTTGTTTGAAGCTTTCTTTCCAAGGGTTGGCATGGTCCGAATCCTGTGGTTCCACAAATTTGAAACTTCCTAATTCAGGATTGAACAATGGAGATTGGTACTCATAAACTTCTTGATACAAGTTTTTCCAAAGTTCTTGGTCATTGGCAATAGTGTGAAACCTTTTACAAACTTGTGCCACACTGCACAGATCAAATTCAAGCAAATAGGAGAAGATCTTTAGTAAAACTTCATCTGGCAGTTCTTGTTGCAAATATCTGGCAGCCACTGAATCTAAAAAAGTTGAGAGAATTTATTTAATAACAAATGTTGTTCAGCATACAAGTCTTCTTCCTCACTACATTCTGCAAACATTTCACAGATTTACAACAAATATACAATGCTGCAACATACAATAAAATAAAATAATGATCATACATTTGTGATTTGCTTGATATACCCTTTGCCTTTTCAGCTTTTAACAGCATTGTTAGTTCTAAAAGACATCTATAATTCAATTATCTGAGTCAAATGTCCCTTGATAGACTTACTTCTTGTACCAGTGGCATAAGTAGTCTGTCCTCGTCTGGCTCTTTTGGCTGGTAAAGCATTTGTAGTTAGGGACTGGTCATTAGTTTCATTTGTAGATGCCTTGCGTCTCAAGTGGTAACCATGTGTGACTATGCTTGGGCCTGGTTCACAACTTGATGACCTCACAAGATTTGCGTTTGCTGGAATAATAACAGTGATCCATGAGAACTAACTTTTCACCAGGTGCAGCGGCAAATATGATAACTAACAAGCAAAGTAAGCAGAATAACAATACTCTAAAAGTTGGTGAGGGCAGAGTTAAATATCAATAATAATAATAATAATTATTATTATTATAAATGCACCAAATAATCCAGAAAGAACCAGTAGTGCAACTTGTAAACAAATCTATAAACATCAGAACAATTACTTGTGGACTTTAAATGGTTCTACTTTATTAGTCACTTTCAATTCAAAACTGGGATCTTTTAAAATCCTTTAAATTCTTTTTAATATATATATATATATATATATATATATATATATATATATATATATATATATACACATTATGATATTAATAATGCACCTGGAAATAAATCTAACCTCATCCAATTGAGGATAACATATTTCAGTACCTTTCCCAGTAGAAAAATACATAACAGTTGATCCCATGGGGCTACTGACCTTTAAAATAGGTTTATTTCATAAATGTGAGAACAGTGTTCAAATACATTAAACAACAGCTTATCTATTTCCGGGTTACAAAAAGCAGTCTACAGAGACTGATTTCAATCTTCTCCATCCATTTGTGTAATAGAGCCAAAATGTAGACAGTCTGGTTTCAGCATTAAATGTATTGGTGTCTGGACATAAACATTCATAATTACTGTCTGTTACAGAAGATAAGACCCAGTGCAAATTGACAATCTTAAAGCTCATCAAGAGATCACATTTTTAATTGTACATGAAGCAGTCCAGAGGCAGTCTAAGGATAAATGTGGTGCATTGAGGCTTTTGCAGTCTAAGGATAAATGTGGTGCATTGAGGCTTTTGAGCTATTGATTCCACTAAACTAGTTTCCAGGTACTGAATGCATGCAGCATTAGGCAAGTCTTCATTCTGATCAGTGTAAACGTTCACCTCTTCCAGTTCAAATTAACCAACAAGCTTTGATTGTAGACTGTACTTGTTAGATGTGTGTGAGGTCATTATCATAACCTGATATCAGTGTCAACCCAGCAGAAAATGGGGAGTTATTATGTATCCCTATTATCACACCCTGACCTAACAAGCCCACACCAGTCAAGATGGCCAGTAAAAACCCCATTATGTTAATGGAGTAACCACCTGAGCTGTCCCAAACACACAACTGATAAGCCACTTCAATACACTGATTGCTTTAATCAAAAGTTCATTGTACACACTTAGTTTCCTCATGAGCTTCTTTTTTGCACCACAGAGAACTTGATTTTCAAAATTACTGATAGCCAACATTGGTAAAATGAGGAACATCATTATTGAACAATTTTGTCACTTCAAAAACATCAATGAACATCTTGAAATTAATTACCAACAAGAATTACCAGTTCTCTCTTTACTGATCACATCAAAAAGGGATAGAAAAAAAAGTTAACTTGGCTGACACGATTTGTTACAAAAAACTGCTGCATATTACTGTTAGCTGAATGGATAAAAAATAAGGCCAAAAGATCTGCAATCATGTAGCCAATAAAGGTAAGCATGTAAGACTGCATCAGGAAGTACTATGTAAATAAAACAACCCAGGTAGACCTGTCTACACTCTCTTATTTCCTGGATTATAAAGAAGTCCAAACTCATGCTCTTTTTAAACAAGACAGCAATTTGCTAATGAAGTCTAGTTTTTTAAGCCCTCCCCCGCCCCTTTTTTTATATCAAAATTGATTCTTTTAATAAATTTATTATTTAAGTAAAATAAAGGTGTTTAATAATTTAAGTTTACTATCTGAGTAAAAGATCTTTTATGATACAAAGCACAATGCGTTTTAAAACAAAAAATTATTATTATTTTTAAGTGAGTACATTTTATTAATTTCTGTACAAAACATGCATACAAGAAACTATCAATAACATATTGGCAAGTTGCTTACTTTCATATTTTTCTTAATAGTGCAGTGTCAAAAACTAATAAGCTGTCAAAAAAAAACTTAGTCAGTGAATACTGACGAAAAGATAAGGTTAGTAAGCACATTGGTGTACTGTATGAACCCTTTCTAAATCAACAATACTATCAACACAAACAGCAATATACCAGTACTCAGGTCGATTTTCATTTAAGTGTTTTGAAGTTCTATACATATATTGTTAGCAGTACAATAGGTGTATGAATCAGTATGACAAATGCTTTTTAAAAGCCTGTACTAAAAATATAATGAGGATAAAACCAAGTGAAGTCCTAAGTCACATGTTCTAATTATTTTACCGAGTCAATCCTACATCCAAAAAATACAGCAGAATTTCAAAATATTTATTTAAAGATTGCAACTACTTATTAAAGATGCATACTGTATCATTCCAAACAAAAGCCACCATACTGTTTCAAATAGGTTAACTTAAAGTAATACCACATACTTTCATTATTTCCTGGAAAAATATATTTGCACATATATTTGTGTTATGCTTTACAGGCTGGGGAGAAATAAGTAGGTAAAGTTTATGACCAGAAATTTAATAACATGCAGAACTTTTAAAAGCCCCTTTCTGCTGTAAGAAAGGTTATTTCTCTGACCCTCTCCTTTTTTTTGCATGCAGATTTAATTTATTTTGTGTTAAAAACGGGAACTATTTCCTATGATTTACTAAGTTTCAAAGTATTTACTCTTGCTTCATATATGCATCTTAAAACTACACACACAATTGTTCTCAAAACCCCTTATAATGTGGAGTTGACATTATAGTACAGAGTTTTGTTTAATTAGCATCATTTTAAAAAAATCTTGCATGCTGGAGTACAAGAAATGGAGTGTGACAGACTATTTTACTGCGGAACAATATAGACCGTTTAACATAAGTTGTGAATCTTTGGCTTATCATTGTCCCCACTTTGTGGAAAAAGTTGCGCCCAATTTACCATTTAGTTTTTTCAGACTACAGACAATTTAAGAGAAAAGTAGCTGGGAAAAGACTCAAAACATGAATCACGCCAATTTGGGTCAAATCTTCCCATCCATCCAACAATGGAGTCGTTTCGCAATTTACATTGAGGAAAGACATCTACTACGTAGATGAAGGTTACCAGCAAGCTGGAGAATAATTTCACAAGTGTTTGATATTCTTAAATATCATGTAAAACAAAGGCTTCTACAAATGGGTGTACAGGTTTAACATCTTTTGAAACACATAATGCCCTATCCTAAGAGCAAACTGATCAATACATGATGCCTTCATGGCGCGCCGACATAACAAAACATTGTGAATTTCATACCTGTTTCTCCCTGTAACGGGGACGAAGACCGCCTTCGTAGCTTTCTCTTTGACCTTCGGAGACTTAGTCTAGTTGTACGTGTGGATGGAGCAGACATGGTGAATACAGAACGATAAAATAATTAAAAACAAAGACGAAATGCAGATCAGTAATCACAATGCAGCCATATTGAAATATGATAATGACCTACTTTCGAGCGTTCTTCCAATGAAATAACGTTTTTCAGTCACGTGCGCTACATCACCAATAGCATACGCGTGAACTGGGATACCCCCGGCGGAATTCCATAGGGCAGGATGAATATAAGGAGGGGGGATTTTTTGCGATTATTTCCTGAGATGTAAACGCGATGACCTCAGTACTTCGGTCTTATTTTCTTTCCCAGAAGCAAAGTTATTTCCCTAGACCACTCAAAGAGACAGAAAAACACGTTATTAGCTTGGTAAGGACATTATAAAATTTGCTACCTATTTTGAATTAGTAATTTCATGATTAAACACCAGTACTTAAGTCCATTTTCAAACTTTTACAGTCGCGATGGTGATGGATATGATAGATTTGAAATTTTTATTAATTTTTATTTCATTCTAGGTTTTCCACGAAAGCGATGCTGGACATAAAGGGTATCTCTCAAGAGAAGACTTGAAAGTTGCAACGGTTTCACTCTTTGGATACAAACCCTCTAAGGTAAAACACGGAGAAATAATTTGGACTGTCGTTGACCTTGTGTTTTAACCTTCAGTTTAAATATATTTCGCGAAAATAGAACGTGTACGTAGACAGCGACAAGACCCCTTGAAAGATGCCTGAAACCTCAAATTATTCGCAGTTGATAATGCACTGAAATTGTAATGAATTTGTTATGCATCTCATTCTGTCAATCGCAGTCTGTAATGGAATGAGGCTATCCAGGTGAATATAGCCCTTATTCAGGAGATGTACTTGCGCCCTCACCCTTTCCTAATCATTGAGGCTATTCACCTGGATAGCCTAGCCCATTCCCAGATGAAGATGCTCTGTTAGACATTGAAATATTGGAGGTAAATTATTTCATGACTGAAGAAGAAATTACTTGTTGGAGATGTATGCTATAGAGAGTAATGTTTTTTTTTCTTGAGGAGAAATTGATTTGGTGGGAATATCTCAGATTGGACACCTTTAAGAAAATTCAAAAGTAGAGCCATATATATTTTAGCACTGATAATACAGATGGATTCAGGTTTTTATAAAATCATAGTAACATTTAGATAACTATGCTGGGACATAGTTGGAGGCTATTGGAAGCAATGAAGTGTATATACACATGTAAATTGTTATGTCACATACCTTAGAAGTAGCCAGGTTTTTCAGGAAAGTAGATTTTGAATGTTGAAATGATCAGGATTGCAAGTGTGTAGGAGGAGCTGCAGCCTTCTGGCTGGTTTTTTAAACTCTTAGTCAGCATATTCAAATTAAATAACAATATATATATTTCAATCATTACAGTATGAAGTGGACAAAATGTTTTTTAGAGGACAAGCCGAAGAGGAAGAATTGGGTAAGAATGTTTTTTTTTTCTTTATGTATATTCTGGTTGGGGTATATATATATATATATATATATATATATATATATATATATATATATGATCTGTCTCTCCAGTTTGTAAAAATCCACCAAATGACTTCATGATGTATGACCCGTTAGTGCTGTACACAATAGGCTAATAATAATCATTCAAATCAGGTTTGGCGAAAATGGTAGAGGGCTATATATACCATAGAATGACAGTAGAAAATATCTGTTGAAATATAAATTTTGGAAAATATGAAACGATACCTTTGGTATTTCATTGGTTATGTTAATTGAAACTATATGGTGGCATTTGGTCTGTTTTAAATTAGTGGTAAAGATTTGACTTCATATGTAACTTAAACTAAAACTTTGTGCTGCAATTATGAGTATATATATTTTGGTTATATACATGTATTTGTATATACTTCTTTTTATTTGTTGCATTTTTATCACTTGCTTGCAAGCACCATTATCTTAACCATGTTACAATGGAGATCAGGCCTATCCAACTACCAGATGCGGCACCAAAGCATCCAGAATTCACTGGTAGATCGGATTGCTCTTCTGGTTTGTATGTTTGTGTATCAGTATGCATTTCACAGTATCATACCCAGCTGTGAAAAATTTTGTACGATGACCACGAGCTCTACCTGCCATCTGGGTATCACGCCTTGTTTTCATCAAGTAGGAATCGTAAGAATACAACAATATGGCAACGGGTGTCATCATACATGCTTGCTCCATCAAACCCATCCATCCCAGTAGCCATGAAAACTTTATTTAACCTCTAACAAGATATTTTCTGCTGACAGAATTAGATTGCACCTAGTTATTTACATAACATCATTGACTATGTTCAAACCTGAACTTTATGTTAAAAAATCATGGTATTGTTCAATTTATTACATAAGGCCACACTNATTTAATTACTGTACCCCGCAGGGACGACGTGTGGGGAGGCGTGTGAGAGGCGGAGAGACTATTAAAAGATTAGGCGGTTTTTCTTTCATGTACGTCCGTCATTTTTAGGTCACCGGCTTTGTAAAGCCTGGCTTAATTCGTTGAGAATGCGCTCTAAATCAACAATACTATCAACACAAACAGCAATATACCAGTACTCAGGTCGATTTTCATTTAAGTGTTTTGAAGTTCTATACATATATTGTTAGCAGTACAATAGGTGTATGAATCAGTATGACAAATGCTTTTTAAAAGCCTGTACTAAAAATATAATGAGGATAAAACCAAGTGAAGTCCTAAGACACATGTTCTAATTATTTTACCGAGTCAATCCTACATCCAAAAAATACAGCAAAATTTCAAAATATTTATTTAAAGATTGCAACTACTTATTAAAGATGCATATCATTCCAAACAAAAGCCACCATATTGTTTCAAATAGGTTAACTTAAAGTAATACCACATACTTCATTATTTCCTGGAAAAATATATTGCACATATATTTGTGTTATGCTTTATAGGCTGGGGAGAAATAAGTAGGTAAAGTTTATGACCAGAAATTTAATAACATGCAGTTTAAAAGCCCCTTTCTGCTGTAAGAAAGGTTATTTCTCTGACCCTCTCCTTTTTTTTTTTGCATGCAGATTTTATTTATTTCGTGTTGAAAACGGGAACTATTTCCTATGATCTCTGACCCTCTCCTTTTTTTTTTTTTGCATGCAGATTTTATTTATTTCGTGTTGAAAACGGGAACTATTTCCTATGATTTACTAAGTTTCAAAGTATTTACTCTTGCTTCATATATGCATCTTAAAACTAGACACAATTGTTCTCAAAACCCCTTATCATGTGGAGTTGACATTATAGTACAGAGTTTTGTTTAATTAGCATCATTTTAAAAAAATCTTGCATACTGGAGTACAAGAAATGGAGTGTGACAGACTATTTTACTGCTGAACAATATAGACCGTTTAACATAAGTTGTGAATCTTTGGCTTATCATTGTCCACACTTTGTGGAAAAAGTTGCGCCCAATTTACCATTTAGTTTTTTCAGACTACAGACAATTTAAGAGAAAAGTAGCTGGGAAAAGACTCAAAACATGAATCACGCCAATTTGGGTCAAATCTTCCCATCCATCCAACAATGGAGTCGTTTCGCAATTTACATTGAGGAAAGACATCTACTACGTAGATGAAGGTTACCAGCAAAGCTGGAGAATAATTTCACAAGTGTTTGATATTCTTAAATATCATGTAAAACAAATGCTTCTACAAATGGGTGTACAGGTTTAACATCTTTTGAAACACATAATGCCCTATCCTAAGAGCAAACTGATCAATACATGATGCCTTCATGGCGCGCCGACATAACAAAACATTGTGAATTTCATACCTGTTTCTCCCTGTAACGGGGACGAAGACCGCCTTCGTAGCTTTCTCTTTGACCTTCGGAGACTTAGTCTAGTTGTACGTGTGGATGGAGCAGACATGGTGAATACAGAACGATAAAATAATTAAAAACAAAGACGAAATGCAGATCAGTAATCACAATGCAGCCATATTGAAATATGATAATGACCTACTTTCGAGCGTTCTTCCAATGAAATAACGTTTTTCAGTCACGTGCGCTACATCACCAATAGCATACGCGTGAACTGGGATACCCCCGGCGGAATTCCATAGGGCAGGATGAATATAAGGAGGGGGGATTTTTTGTGATTATTTCCTGAGATGTAAACGCGATGACCTCAGTACTTCGGTCTTATTTTCTATCCCAGAAGCAAAGTTATTTCCCTAGACCACTCAAAGAGACAGAAAAACACGTTATTAGCTTGGTATATACTGAGGACATTATAAAATTTGCTACCTATTTGAATTAGTAATTTCATGATTAAACACCAGTACTTAAGTCCATTTTCAAATAGTTGTACAGTTGCGATGGTGATGGATATGATAGATTTGAAATTTTTATTAATTTTTATTTCATTCTAGGTTTTCCACGAAAGCGATGCTGGACATAAAGGGTATCTCTCAAGAGAAGACTTGAAAGTTGCAACGGTTTCACTCTTTGGATACAAACCCTCTAAGGTAAAACACGGAGAAATAATTTGGACTGTCGTTGACCTTGTGTTTTAACCTTCAGTTTAAATATATTTCGCGAAAATAGAACGTGTACGTAGACAGCGGCAAGACCCCATGAAAGATGCCTGAAACCTCAAATTATTCGCAGTTGATAATGCACTGAAATTGTAATGAATTTGTTATGCATCTGTCAATCGCAGTCTCTAATGGAATGAGGCTATCCAGGTGAATAGCCCTTATTCAGGAGATGTACTTGCGCCCCCACCCTTTCCTAATCATTGAGGCTATTCACCTGGATAGCCTAGCCCATTCCCAGATGAAGATGCTCTGTTAGACATTGAAATATTGGAGGTAAATTATTTCATGACTGAAGAAGAAATTACTTGTTGGAGAGTAATGTTTTTTTTTGTTGAGGAGAAATTGATTTGGTGGGAATATCTCAGATTGGACACCTTTAAGAAAATTCAAAAGTAGAGCCATATATATTTTAGCACTGATAATACAGATGGATTCAGGTTTTTATAAAATCATAGTAACATTTAGATAACTATGCTGGGACATAGTTGGAGGCTATTGGAAGCAATGAAGTGTATATAAATTGTTATGTCACATACCTTAGAAGTAGCCAGGTTTGTCAGGAAAGTAGATTTTGAAAGTTGAAATGATCAGGATTGCAAGTGTGTAGGAGGAGCTGCAGCCTTCTGGCTGTTTTTTTAAACTCTTAGTCAGCATATTTGAATTAAATAACAATATATATATTTCAATCATTACAGTATGAAGTGGACAAAATGTTTTTTAGAGGACAAGCCGAAGAGGAAGAATTGGGTAAGAATGTTTTTTTTCTTTATGTATATTCTGGTTGGGATATATATATATATATATATATATATATATATATATATATATATATATATATATATATATATATGATCTGTCTCTCCAGTTTGTAAAAATCCACCAAATGACTTCATGATGTATGACCCATTAGTGCTGTACACAATAGGCTAATAATAATCATTCAAATCAGGTTTGGCGAAAATGGTAGAGGGTTATATATACCATAGAATGACAGTAGAAAATATCTGTTGAAATATAAATTTTGGAAAATATGAAACGATACCTTTGGTATTTCATTGGTTATGTTAATTGAAACTATATGGTGGCATTTGGTCTGTTTTAAATTAGTGGTAAAGATTTGACTTCATATGTAACTTAAACTAAAACTTTGTGCTGCAATTATGAGTATATATATTTTGGTTATATACATGTATTTGTATATACTTCTTTTAATTTGTTGCATTTTTATCACTTGCTTGCAAGCACCATTATCTTAACCATGTTACAATGGAGATCAGGCCTATCCAACTACCAGATGCGGCACCAAAGCATCCAGAATTCACTGGTAGATCGGATTGCTCTTCTGGTTTGTATGTTTGTGTATCAGTATGCATTTCACAGTATCATACCCAGCTGTGAAAAATTTTGTACGATGACCACGAGCTCTACCTGTCATCTGGGTATCACGCCTTGTTTTCATCAAGTAGGAATCGTAAGAATACAACAATATGGCAACGGGTGTCATCATACATGCTTGCTCCATCAAACCCATCCATCCCAGTAGCCATGAAAACTTTATTTAACCTCTAACAAGATATTTTCTGCTGACAGAATTAGATTGCACCTAGTTATTTACATAACATCATTGACTATGTTCAAACCTGAACTTTATGTTAAAAAATCATGGTATTGTTCAATTTATTACATAAAACAGGGAAAATAGCAGTAGCCTGTCTGTAGCACATGAATTTTGAAGAAATGCACCACTTTCCAACCCTGTGCAGAATCATGGCTATCACATCACATAGCAGGCAAAAGGAAGTGGCATCTGATACTTCAAAGTGCGTACTGATACACACCTTGAAAACCAGTAGCGCAATCCGATCTATGGTGAATTCTGGATCATTTGGTGCCACATCTGGTAGTTGGGTTGCAATGGTAACTTAACTCTGTGTAGTGCTCAGTTTGTATTTATTGTAGCCCCTTATTCTTGTTGAAAAATTTCATCTAAAATTCCTATGCCTTGCATTTGTTCCTTGTGTTGTTCATTAAGATATATTTTAAATTATGTTGTTACTTTTCATTGTGTGTTCACACTCTTCAGTGATGTCCCTGGACAGTTTCATGGAGGTAATGTCCAACAAAATGTCAGCCAAAGATGATGATGAAGAAATCAGAAGCATATTTATGGCAATGGATTTTCATTGTAAGTAACTTCCCTAAAAGTAAAGGGACAGTTTGCAGGATTTTTGGTTCTTTCAAACTTCCTTTGTTCATTTTGGCTTCCTTTACTAGTAAATTATGTAAATGCAAATAATATATATATATATTGCTGTATAATATATATTTTTGAAAATTATGAAAATTACTTCCCCCTTCTCAACAACATTGGCATTGTTATATATTCTCTTCTGGTTGAATGATGTGGGAATTTTTTTACAATATTAGTATTTAAAAAGAAGCACTCTTTTTTTATGAATAAATTGCATAGAACTAGAAAAGCACTCCAAGAGCGCAGACCTCCACCAAGGCAGCGATTTTTGATTATTATTGATTATTGATTGATTATTGATCGGGATCATCACCAAAAACTAATCACTTCTAAGTTAACCCATTTCCCACCTACCCTGAAAATTTCATCAAAATCAGTCCATAACTTTTTGAGTTATGTTGATGACAAACAAACTGACAGACATACAAACATGGCGGAGGTAAAGTTGCCATTCTGTTAAATGACATTTCATATCAAAATAAAAATGCTTGAAGCATAGAAAGGAATTTTTATGAGAATTTGGTTAAGATATACATGTACTTGGCTTTTTACCACAGACTTGTTAAACATGGAAATTGCTTTGGTTTTATGTTTCAGTTGTCAAGGTCTGATCATTTCGGGCATTATTCAATTAATGATCAGGTTATGTTAGTTAATAATCATGTGGCTATTTACCCTTTTTTTTTGTTATTAAAAAGGCCATGGCTTTCTCAGTCTGACAGATTTAAAAAGGGCCTTCTCACAGGTGGCGCCACATATCCCTGACCACATAATACATGCTGCATTCAGGTAAGTTAAGTGCACATATACTGAACTTATTTTATGATTATTATTTTTCATACCAGTTGTACTGTTTTGTCCCACTTTGATAGGTACCATGATGAGAAAATTCATGTGATTTACTATTTAGATGTATTGACTCAAGTATGAGGGAATGTGGAAGTGAGCTGTAATATACTCTTTGGTGATAGTTTGCTAATTTGACAATAATTTGGGATACTTTTGAATTAATGTGATTGTTTGAATTACTATGGTCAATGATATATTATTTTTGTGCAATTTTATGCTGTTCTGTGGCCTACCCAATAACAACTGTTCATTCTGGTAAAAAATGGATTTTCCAATGATTTTCCCATATGTACCAGACAGTGGTTAATGAATCCATTTTGACATTCAAAGTTAGTTTTTTTTTTTTTTTATTCTAAAAAGTTTGGTATTTTATAATTATCTCTTTAGAGATGATTACAGAGGTACAGCCATCTATGAAGGTCAATGTAGTTTGATGGCAAGCACAGATCCCAGGATCATTGCGATAACCACTGTTTTGGTGGTAAAATGGAATTAATTATATTTACATTAGTTGTTTACATTGTATTTATTGTGAAATATCAATATGTACATACCCTAAAATTCAACTTACAGTTTATAAATATATCGAGATATTAGTGTACTGGTACTACTTTTTAAAAACCTTTACATGTTCAGATAGTGCTTATTTGATGAAATTTGATGTATTCTAGGGAAATTGATAGGGATGGAGATGGAAGAGTCAGCTACAAAGATTTTGAGTTCATGATGAAATTCAATGTAGATGACTGAAGTCCATGGGTCTTTTCCATGAAAATAAAGGAAACTTCTGTCCAGGTCTTAGTGGCCGCCAGATTCGAGACAGATCTGCGCCATACCGTGTAGATGCTGTGTGAGCGATGCTGTGTGAGCGAAACTCTGTCCCAACCAAAGTTAATCAAGTATCAGTGCAGAACAAAGTGTTGTGAAGAAATAAGACTGGGCATGTTGACACATAACTGTTAAGCATAAAAATTTTTTAAAATGACTGGAGGAAATGACCAAGGGTTATACATTGCACAGAAAGAAAATGGAAAAAACATGTTCAAATATTGTTTTTTGGAAAGTATGACACAATGCCCTTTAGTATTTCGTTATGTGCTGTTTGAAACTGATTGCCATTTGGTTGGGTTTAGTGGCAAAGATTTGACTGCATATGTAACAGTTAGTGATAATTTTGGGCTTGAAGTCTTATCACAAAGAACATGGCAGCAGGATTTTTGGATTAAAGTTGTGGGGCTAATGAAGTGAAAGTAATAACTACCTCTTGGTGTTTTTCTGAGTAATTTATCGCAGTCAATTGAAATCTGTCAATTCATTAACAAGGTAAAATGATATTTTAATGGCAGCACTATGGTAATGCTATATACTGGATACCGTTGTGCAATAAGTAGATAATAAAAAATAAAGAAATGAGATTTATTGACGCATGAGCCAATAAGAGATCATTTAATGATGTGTTTGTATTGAACGTTCTGGTATCTTCTTTAAGTGAATATGGGTTGGACCTATTAGAACCTGTTGTGAAATCAGCCTTGGTTTTCAAATGTAAGAAGATTAAGATTAATTCTGCGATATAAAGACTGCATTAAGCTGCATTAAGTATCTTCTGAATGATAAGAATTTTAATAAGATGATCAGTTTTTCAGTAATGATTCAGATTCCTTGTGTATTTCAGTGTGATCCAAAGTTTGACATCAAGCACTGGTTTATTTTCAAATGCTCACAACTTAAAATATTTTTGGTTTCCAATCATTTTCTCTATTGTTCTAATTCCCATATGAAAGTAAATGCATTTTCTTTAAAATGATATCATAAATGCTTTAAGAAATAGGTTGTCCATTGCTTGTATATGTATCTAAATAAATTGAAATAAAATTATTTTATTGTATATTTTTGTCATAAATGAATGAATGGGAAGACAGAAAACCAGATGCAATATTAATATTTCCACTTTATTTTTGAATCATCAAAAATACAATAATTAAATTTTACAAGACAGCTGTTTCTAAAAATGAAGAAATTGAATTACTTAATCATAATGCCATTTTGAAAATATAATTCAGTGTTTCTTTTCCATACTACAGATATAAATGTTCATAATTATCAAAGATATCACAATACTCGATCTCTGGAACAATGAGTCATATATTAATCCCAAGATTGTTCCTAGAGTCAAAAAAAGTGACAGGTTTTTGAATGAACTTAAGGAAGGCAAGATAACCCACAGTGTAGCAGCAAGAAAATTTGAAAAGTATTAATCACTTCGTATCTAATAAACAGAACCACTGCCCTTCCTTTTCTGGAAATGCTACAGTGTTTACTTAGTTTCTAAGATGATATCAGAAAGTGAATGATTGAAGAAAAAAATTTGTTCTGCATTTGGCACATTGATCTATTATCATGGATTATACGAATTTATTGGGCTAATGTTATCAGTTTACAATAATGAATCATTATATTCAAACAAAACATTTTATTATTTGATTCCTTGCTTACAATATTTAATCACTATATTCAAACAAAATTACTAATAATTGTAATAACTAAATTTCTAATAATACTTAAAAGTGGTAAATCTAAAGTTAAGTTCCAAAAAATAAGGTGAGTTCTTGTCATTGAGAACAATTTTAGAATACCAAAAACGATTAATGAAAAAGGAAAAACATTTGAAGTTTGATCACTGTCCTATTTGAATTGACTTAGCAGTATTTTACCCAGCACACTTCTGTCATAGTGATAAAGCTCCAGTTAAATAAATGACAACTCCACATCAAGGGTGGGTTGGTTGGTACAAGTCAGTAGAAAATAAATAAACACTTATGATTCAATAATACAATGTGCTCAAGCTAGTTTATGTGCACAGAATAGTAATAAAATGGGGTGTTTTGTCAAGTGTTTTTTTTTCCAACATACTAATATATACTACACAGATAAAGAAATATTTAAAACAACAACCCCAACAGTTACTCACCTTCAGAGAACATTTCTTATAGAGATATTACTGTCTTCAAGTTCATTCTGACAAAATCTTACTGTACAACTTAAGTCACAACAGTTATAAATGTGCCAAAAACTATCCATAAAGTTGAAATTTATTGGGACAAATATGTATTAATCAGGTGAAAAATTAAACTGCTAAAGTCATTCAAGTTTTCTTTACAAGCAGCCTATACTTTATTGCTTGAGTATTTTTAAAGGTTTACATTTCATATACAAACTTCAAGTATCTGCATATATACTGGTTAACAGTGTCTAATACATTCTCCTTCATTCTCTAACTGCCAAACCATATAATTTTGTTTAACTGCAAATTTGATGAGAGGTTTTGCTTGATCAATGGCCTATTTAGGTCACTGATTTGATAAAGATGGAAGGTCAAGTTAAAAATCAATCAGATGATCTTTACAGCCTGTTAACTGCGTTTGCGCCAGCTTTGCTGTTTGCTTATTATTTGATCATTTATATCTGAATGAAGAAGTAACTCACAATCAGAGCCCACTGCTTCTAAAAATCATATAAACCATTCTTTTATTTTCTTTACAGGGAATGTTTTATTATGTTGTAAACATTGTTCAAAACTGTCACTGTTATCTACTGTTCAACGTTAGATGAATTCCTTTTCAGTTTGTTGAAATTACATAGATATGTCAACATGAAAAATCAAATGCATTTGTGACAATTTACTTTTTGTAACTTGCTGTAGCATCTCAAAGGATCATAGAGAAGGATCTTGTAATTAGCGTTGTCAAATGGTCATTTACTGTTTGCTCCATTTTAACATCAATTAAGTAGATTTTCCATAAAGATAGATATAACATAACAACATTTGACAAATTTCACCTTCATCTTTCTATATCAATTAATATAATGGAGGCGATTTCTTGGCTACAATTCTCAGGTTACTGTTGTCAGTTAAAATCATGTTGGGGTTTGGCAACTTGATGGGGTCTTTCATTACTTTCTCAGCCTCCTGAATATAACATGAAAAACATTAAGACATCAATTTTTCAAACTGTGCTTATTAAATTTCAAGATTCTAATAGAACAAAAAAAAAGCTGAACGCAAAAAATAAAAAAAGCTAATTATTTGTATTGGCAAAAATAATTGAACATTATTTGAACTTGAATGTACTGATGTGATTGATATTTTATTGCTGTTTTTGTTTTTTAAAGGTTTAGGAATTTAACTACAAATGCATGTACAATTTTTCAACTGGGTGCATGTAATTTTAAACCTCCATTCATAAAAATTTCTTCTTGCATAAAATGCACATCTTCCAAAGAAAGTAATCAAGTTTGCATTGCCTAAAGCATAAATCCTGCGATTGAGATTTTACAAAATCACCATATATGTACCAGATTTGGGGTCAATATATACTTACTCTCTTATGCAGATGCTTTTTGGGAACCAGTGAGTCACGCTTTGAGCCCTGGCTGAACGGGTTGCTCTGAAACAGAAAAGCGGGCGTGTGCTTAAAGTGGTGTACCTAGTAGAATACAGCCCGATGTGCCCGTATGTTTATCTAAGTGATACAATAAAAATTTGGCTGACTCTGCAGTTCTGCTGACTTAATTTACAACCATAGGACGCTATACAAGGTTTGGTACAAAAATGATCATCTTATCGGCATCTGCGTTGATGTCAGACATGATTCTGCAAGTAAAATGGTTTTAAGGTTTTTATCGTCTCTTTCATGCGCACACATTAATATCAATTAAAAAAAAAGGCAATATAGTTGGCTAACTGTAGACGAAAAACTGGAGTGGCCGCTTTCTAAACTAGAACATTTTTTGCCCGCCAGCCCCCCCCCCCCCCCCCCCCCAAGTTTAAGAGTCTGTTCATGCGTTGATTCCCTAACGACCACTTTTAACCAGCTGCTGCTGGAAATCGTGTAATGGTGTTGCTTATAAATTCCCACCAGACCCTAAAACACAGAGTAATGCTATGGTATATAATGAAAATCCTTAGCACCGACATTCTCACCGACCATGAACCTACGCATGCTCACTTCACTAAATTAGCCTTGATAAAGCAAATTTTGTACCCACTACAATAGACAACATGGAATCCTGGGGATGCGCCATACAGAAACACCAAGACCTACCCAACACAGATTTCGCTCAGTTACAAACTACAAACTGTACAATAATACAGATTAGACATCCAACAACGAAACAGTTAACATTATGCGGGCCATACACATTATGCCAGTTATACAAGATTCTGTTGGAAAATAGAATAAAAGACAAAAGTAAGACAAAACACTCAGTGTATTCTAGTTTACCTCAGTTTCAAGCGAATGCAAAATGCATGTATATATATTTTTATTTGAATAATTAAGGAATTATACACATGGACTTTCTTTTAAGATGTGCTTTCTTTTAAAATGTGCAGCTTTCTTAATGTGCAGTTTTGACAATTGCTTCGGTCATCACTTGATAAAAATTGTGAAAGATATTTTATTGCTCTGAGTGTTTTCTTTTGTGTCGACACAGATGCAAAATTATAACAGAATTAAGCGCAAACAACCAACGAAGCACGAAAGGCACACCCTGATTTCCAAAGGTTTATCATGTAGACTCAATTTCCACAGTTGTTTGAACAAAACTAACTGCGGAAAGTGAGCCTAAGCCTCCAAATCTCAGGGTGGAAAGGTTAGGAATGCAATGCACAATCCTCCTTTACCTCCTCGTCCCTTGTCTTTGTATTCTCACCCAACAAGGATTTTACCAAGTTGTCCAGCTCGTCACTGCCATAGTCATCACCATAAGCCTTCTTGCTGCTGACGGTGGCGCCGTCCGGGCAGTTAAACATGTGCTCGTTGTCGCATTTGCATGCCCCGCTCTTTTGTTGCCAGTTGTTATAACGCTGGTTAAACGCGGCTGTATCGGGAATGTTTTCTTGGCAGTTGTCCTTTGCAGCTGCAAACAATTCACTTTAAATAAGTATAATTTTTTACAATGAAAAGCTTTGCCAATGGCAGAGAGAGAAAGAGGTATGGATTTAAATCCCATTTTTATTCTGTGGTTTGGATGTTTTAGCATCATGATTATCAGATATCTTTTTGTTAAATCGCGATAATAGAACATAATCAGATGGACTCGTTTCTCTAAGAATTTGTGAATTACGGATATAAACGTAGCATACCTGTCTTTCCTTTGGGGCATGGGTTTGGGGGGTTGCAATATGCAGGTAAAGCTGCGTCTGTCTTTACTTCCTGCTTCATCGAGTTATCAATGTTACCCACCAAGTGCTGCTTTCCCTCTCCCGCACCACCTTTAAAAAATAATGGAAACAATAAAAAAAAACCTAAGTCTTAGTAATGCTTGACGGTATTCAGTCCTGGGAAAGTTTGCTTTCTATATATTTATCTTATTGCCGAGATGAAAAGTATCTATTTTAACGTTTTGATTCCCCGTAAAATGTAAGTCAGTTGTATGTAGTTTATTCTTAAATCTGATAGTTTTCAATATCCGTGTGCAGTTTGTAAATTTTGATTCAGCATTTTTAAATTAAAATTTTTAATTAAAATTAAGAATACACAAGAAAGAAACATATTTTTCTATGGTAAAATCGGTAAGCCAAATAATAAATCTTACCTGAAACGTATTGATATCCCCAAAGCATATTCTGGTTTTCTTTTTCTTGATCACGTATATCAGCGCTGCGCGGGTCATCTCCGGCTAACTCATCATTGCTGTCAGGTTTCTCAATCCCTGGGTTGTACAACACTGTCGGGTTAAGGTTGGCCTCAGCGAATGGGCCATAACTATCGTCGTATTTGTCTCCGTCTTCGAAGGCTGCGTAAGGATCGTAGCTGCCATCAACTCCATACTGTTTTTCTCTTTCATTTTCTTCCATTTCCGCCAGCATTTCTCGGAACAGAGCGTCGTTGTCTTCGTAATAAGAAGCGTGGGAGAAAGTCAGGATGGTTGCCATGACGGCAAAGAGCATATACGTCGAAAGCCGCATGATAATCGATTTTTCTTCTTTCCACCTAATGAGAAAATGGGACATGTTTTAGAAACGGCTGAATATTATATACATGTACTGTGCTATATATATCGGGCTACCTTATCTATTACCTCCCCGGAAATCCAATCTAGTTTTATGTGTATTTTCTATCTTTTATATAGTCAATTGTAACCTATTACCGTGTAATTACATGTGCTGATTAAGCATAAATGACTACCTTACTAAGCGTTACGTGCTGTTGCTTGTGTGTTGAACATAGAGAGATCCGAAATAAAAATGTGATTGGAATCCTGAAAGAATCATCCCGCCGAAATGAAATATTACGATAGGGAAATGCCATGATACCAACCTGTCTTTGACGCCCATTAACCAACTTACATTTTACAGAAACAAGTGATAGAGAAACATCATGTATCTTGTTCTTATACTTAATACATTCGCAACGGATTCACGATGAAAAAGATTTAATGCATCAATGTATCAAAGTGAGCTCACAATAAATGCCATAAATTTTCCATCTGTTAGACAATGAACGCAAAATAACGGCATAATACCTGTCGATATTTTCAAATATATAAAGTACACGATGAGAAAATGATGTAAATACCCGTTCGTTGCGTATTATGTCGCCTATAGGTCGCTTTCTTGGAGTGGTATCCCTTGTTCTTGTTCTTCCTCAGCCGTTTTCGTCCTTCTGTTGGCGTTTTTTGTCAAATGATGGCAGAAATCAGATGCAACATGGCGTCAAAGGGTTTTCGTTTGACGTCAGTGCTGATTAATTATTCATTCTCATTATAGCTATAGTTCGGTTTCCCAGAGGCTGGCAAACAGGAAGCTGCTAATTGTGACGATGTGAATGAGATTAGAATAATCAATACTAGGCTGCATTTACAATAGGGCTTGTGAAGTGGGCTTAAATCGACTTAAATCGACTTAGAACCGTTTTGATGCATGTCAGAAGATGCGCATTACGATGTTTAAGCCACTTTCGACTCACTGCATGTACAGAGGGGTGACAAAAGTATTGACCATATATGTGAATAGTGCACTATGTGACCTGGGGGGAGGGGGCGTTCTTAAAAATTGATTTGCTCGCGTAACCAGTGGTGAATTTTCATCCATGTGCACTATAGAGGGTGTCATCGAATGTTTAACGCCCTTTTGGCTGTCAAGTTTCTACCATATTGAATGTGCGGGAGCTCACAAATGAAGAAATAAAATTAGTTCTATCTCCGACGGAGGAGGGTATAGATGTCCAAAATATCTGCTAGATATGGTGTGTCTGTTCAGACTGTATGCGGGATTTGTAGAAGGATGGAGTACAGTGGCGATACCCATAAAGCACCACGTAGTGACCGCCCAAGGAAGATTAGTGCCAGAGACGACAGGCGTTTTTAACCATCGGTAGAAAACATCTTTTGGAACAGATAAGCCAGGGCTGTAAGAGAGTGGTTTTACCGCCATGACATCAAGAGAAAAGAATCCTGCTCAATCACCAGAAAAGAATCCTCATTGAAAACCGGTGAAATTAGATTGGAAATCAAATGGCAAAGGACTGTCCATTTACTAAAAATGCTCTATTGCGTGGTATCTTTAGAGCCTGAGTCAACATAGCCCCCAGAAGATAACTGAGATTGAAAACACGCGCCCTTCCTACAAAAGGTTAATACTGACAAAACAGCGTGTGTTGTGAAAGGGCAAAGCAATTTTCTATAAACATGTAGTAAAGATCCTAACTTGAAAAACCTAACAATCCACCTGTTGTTCACCTTCAAGCCAAATGGTGCAATAATTTGTCACCCCTGTGAACAAAGGGCGTGTCTGTAACACAGTCCATCTAAAACCTTATTCATATTAACTTATGGATCCATTTAGAACCAATATGAAAAAGACTACTGTGGACAATGCCTTATTATAATATGCGTCATTAGGATAACTATATGGCTTACTTGCTAATTCTAGAGACACGCACTTTAAGTTAGAATAATGTGAGCCTAATCTAAAGGTTTTCATGAATTGGAAAAAAACGTTCACGACACACAAACTATAAAAACGGTAAGGAGCTGTTGTCATTATCAGTCTCCTTGAATATGATTTTCGTAGCCATTAAAAGTTGTTAGCATTCGTGGTTGGTATGAACAATATAATGGCCAATGATGGAAATTGGTAAAAACATCTCTGTTCTATCGGGGTTATCAGTGTTTTAAGCAATGGTACCAGTACTCACTAATGCACTAATGCACTAATACAGTGTGTTGTTTGGAAGATGACCTATGTACAGCTACCAGGATCGTAGGCAAAACGATTGGTTGGAGGTAAAGCTGTTGAAGTTCATGGTTGGAAAAGGCAAACACCCCAGAAAGATTTTTCAAAAATTCTATTTTCAAAAACACCTTCCCTGGGATCTACAGTCCTTTTTAATCAACAGATTTTTATCCCAAAGATGCATGCCTATAGATATATGTACAATAGATAGTCTACATGTATAAAACTATCCATACAGCGCTAATATCAGAAACATTTTACTGGTCATTCTATTATCCAGCTGTGTTCCAACTTCGACAAACCAAACAGCTGTGATTGATTTGATCGGAGCGGTGTGAAGTCTCTATTCATTTACTGACGATTCGTTGTTATTGAGAACGACTAGTATAACAGGACAGATACACGAAAACTTCACGCAAAAATTAATTAATCAACACATTTTCTCTTGAATTAAAATTTTATTCAAATCGACTAAAACATATTTGCGGCGATACGTTTATTACTTTCAGTTAAGAAGTCATTGACCTCTTTTTAAGACCACAACCCACCACGGAAGACAAGAAAACTAGCCAGCTATTGTAATCTATTAAAATATTTTCATCTACTCAATATTGACTTAGGCCTCCTTGGGTGTTGGACCATTTCGTCATCGATCTGGGTTTTAGTCAATCTATCTTGAGTGTCAGCTGTCGCCTTTTGGCTATGGGTTTAGGGCTCTAGAAAAAAAATCGTTTTAACAAAAATTATATATATATATATATATATATATATATATATATATATATATATATATATATATATATATATATATAATTAAACGAAAAAATATATATACTGTATCGATATCTTAAACTGTATATGTATGTAATGTATGTGTATGTGCATTTATTTTATGAACTGCAACATAATACTTCACTGGTAGATGCGGCTCTGGTGCTGGCATTGCTATCACCCGTTTAGACGGTGTCTTGCTTTGATACAATTCATTGCCAGTGTACTTGGGCTCTGCCTCGGGCGCCAAATTCAAAAGCAATAGGAAACCAATAAATACGACGGAGGTTGAAACGTTCGCCTAGAAATTAATGTATTTAAAACGAATGCAGACATATCTATGCATCTTTTAAAAATATATTATATAATAAAAGTTAGCCCAAACAAAATCAACATAATTGAACTCATTACCAATCAAATACCTAATAATCCCAGTGCCTCATTTTTTTTATTCAGTTTTCAATAAGAAATCAAGGTATTGGCCTAAAAGGTAGGCCTATCTATATGAGATTTTTTTGTGCAAAATCTAAATTTTCTCAAAAACAAAAATCCTCTTACTCAAGAATCATTGCTCTACCTGTCTTTGCTCTTGAATTCGATATTTTGTATCGAATATCGTGATTCATTCAGGACCCATTGCCAGAAGGAAATAACGATATCGATATCAAGTGCTTTTATTTGAAAGGTTGTTAAATTTTAAAGGTACGTACGAACCGAGCATCGGTGGAGCGTGGATTCCCAGTAACACATATAAACCACTTCTACTAGTTTCTTATACGACTTGAATAAATTTGACATGCGAAGGGATAAACTAAATAGAGGGTTACCACTAAATATGGAATATTCTTTTTTGGCGAGTAAATTTTCTACAAAATATTTAATTTCTCTCTAACTACTTTAAATCCAAAGCTGAGGTGTCACTCCATGCGTAGCCAGGTGTGTTACCTCATTACCACACAACTCTCGAAACAATTGATGCATGCAGTTGCATGTTCTGTGGTCAGAAATGTGAGGGGTNGATCACTCGATCAGCCGTAAAAGAGCTTAAGACTGCATGCTCCTTTATTAAAATTTTTGGTCAAAAATTTAACCTACTTTCATGACCTACTTTTCTGCCCCATTGACATACAGCATAGAATGCTAGCAGAAAAATCCGTTCAAACATCATTTTCAGGTAAAATTAAACAATGCCTTTTGGTAATTCTCTTAGTTATACTACTTACTATACATGTATGCTGGCATTTGGTTGGCTTTTGTGGCAAAAAGTTGACTTGATATGCATCTTTAAGCTCTGAATTGGACAGATAAGTAGCTTTTCAAGATACGTAAACATACAAAATTGACTGGAGGAAATTTTGAAACGTGTATGGTATACCTTTAAACTATCCCTTCACCCTCTACAAGTATGGGATATATGTACATGAAAGCAAAAGTGTTTTGTAAAGGGAGGAAGGGACAGAATTCATGGATGGTTTCGCCTAGAAAGGCATGGAGAATACATATAGCTCTTATCTCCCTTGCGCATTCTGCCTGATGGAATCCACAGTTCTGATTACAGGGAAATAACATATTCATTTGCTTACCTTCATTTCGGTATTCCCCTTTCTGTCGCAATTCACAGCACGCCTAAGCGCTTGCTAAGCATATGGCTATATGCTGGTACAAACGTGTATTCAATTATTCTCCATGTATTTATACCGGTGATACATTTATTAACGTCACTAGTTATTGCTGTGTAGGACTATATTACATGTACCATACAAGTAGGTTAATACAGATGGTCTTGTTAGCTTCCCTTTTTAATTATTTTGTAGGGGTAGACTGACTCGTTAGACTCTTCAGATTTTGCTTGATGAATACATTCTTGTTACAATGATGAAACATTAAAAAAACTGCAGATGCCGTCGCGCGCACTTTTAACGAAACCATTGATTTGTATAATTTTAGCATATTTCACCATTTTAGCAAGAATGTATCTAAATAAAAAAGATCATTTTCGGTACCTCTATTTTTTCTCCTCTTTACCTAAGACGTATCAGAAAATCTCATCGTCGTTTGAGAACATCAGAGAGGTTTAAATCAAATGAGAAACAATCGCAACCCTCTGTCGCAACAAAAGCAATCGCATCTTGCAAGCACATGGAATACCACAGCTATTATTCGGTTAGGGTTGAATTGGCAGGAGAGCTGACATAAGCCTATATACCTGCCCGTGACAATGAGACATAATATTTAATTCGAAATGAGTGGAAATATGAAATTATGCACCGAACTAGCTGCCAAGACCCGCCCATACATATTGAGAGCTCAATAGACGCAAGCTCGCAATGTCTTGCACACAAAGACGCACATACACATACATATATACTTGCACGCAAGTAGACATGCACTCACAAACTTACAATTCAGGAAATTTCGGGGGGTGGGGGGAAGAATTTGAGGCGCATTTTTCAACTAATGTCCACACGTCCCTTGGTAATGCAGCCTCAGAAGAACCAGAGTCTCATACAACTCCTTAAAAGAGCTAAGGAACACAGGCGACGGTCGCGAAGATGCGAACTCGATATATATATACTTAACCAAGTGCATATCGGGTCTATGGGTGCATTCCCAGAGATTTAGATCGATCCAGAGATTTAGATTAAGATCGACCTAATTCACGCTAAATTGCAGTCAGCCGAGCGCGCACCATAGTTAATTACCCCCTTACAGCTTTCAGTAGGCGGGGCAGACGCTTAAGCCGGATAAGCTGACAGTAATCTAGTGAGACTCCCCACAGGGATAGATCGATCTAAAATCTATGGAAATGGGGTCTACGTTTAGTTCACTTCACTGTTATCTGGTTTTATCAACACCTGCATCACCCCAACTTAAGGGCACTAAAAAAGATAACTGACTATCAGTTATAGGGTAGTCCTGACATCTTCAGGTCATTTATTTACCGTATTTCACAAAAGAAGTTTTCACAAAAGAAGTTTTCAGCACAACTTTTTTTTTAGTTTAGTTTCAACGGAAATAACATACAGTTGTCGACACCCCACGAGACACTGAACCTACAGGACATGATAAACTGAAATGCTTTCATCCCGGCAAAAATCATCAGATACCGGTAAGGCTATTTATGCAAGGGTCACTTTTGACCGAGAGATGCGCCGTGGGTGGGATTCGATATTAAACAGAGGCAGGGCACTTGGAGAAAAGAGACAATTAATAGCGATAAGACCCTCCTAGCGCACAATGAGTGAATTATGTAACGTCTTCCAAATGATCTGAAAGACCTGTATTCAGTCCTCTATTGATTTTGAAACACTAATATGCATCAAAGTCATACCTGATGGAAAATACGAAAACTAAACTGCAGGTGTTCTGTTTGACGTGATAGCAATTGATTAATGTGACGCCAAGTAGAACGCTTTAAACTTAGTTTACCTCTATGGATCCACTGTTACCTGTCCCTTTCCTACCGATTTTGACCAAAACGCATTAAAATAACCTTGCGTAACTGCATTCATCATCGAACAAAATGTGATGGGTCTCGTGCGTAATGTCACTAGTTATTCAATATATGTTAACCGAAGCCTTTAACTTGGATCCACTGAATATGATTATTTCTGTCGATGGACGCAAAGTCCTGTAAAAGAATCACTTCCAAAAAAAAAATTTTGGCCAATGTGTATTTTTCATGTAATACTAGTAGTTTTCGATTCTATACCGGATATTTTTGGACGGGTTAATTTTGAAAAATTGAATTAAAACTCTTTAACTGCACAGGTAAATGACAAGCCTCTGTGTTGAAAAAAAAATTCCAAAAAGTTGTTTGTTGTTCGATGGACAGTTACGCAACTTTTTGGAGCGAGAGTACAAAAACACTCATTAAATGACACACCTCTTAAATCTACTCATCTGAAGTTTGAATAGTAATGTACACTTCCTACTTAGTTTTCTCCCCGTTTTAAGATCAAAGGATTAGTTGAGACTTGGATCAAGGTTGAGGTAAAAATGTCTGCTCTCACGATATCCACTTTTTGTCAAAGTGATTACGACCCACAACAAAAGTGGACATTTTTAAAATTAATTACCTGTTATTTACTTGAAACTGCTCAAATCTAGTTTGAGCCATGTTTAATTAATTGTGTGTTTTTTTTTAAGTCGAGTCATCAGTGGCTTACTTTAAATGATATATGTTGGTGTGTGGTTGTGTGTCCTAGTAAAAAGTAATGCAAAGCAAAATACTGTACCAACAAAAAGAGTGGAACTTTTCCAAAAAGTTATCATGGTAAAGGCAATATACATGTGTAATAGGAAATACCCAATGGCGCATACATCAGCGCATACATCAGCAATACCGCTGCTTCTTTTGAGCCTTCTTACGGCTAAATCCAGGTGATTACACAATCATCTGAATGGAGGGGCCATCAAACATCTGAAAAGACGGAATCATCGACCTACCTACAGTATATGCCTTATATACATTTACTGAAACGGCGTTCAGATGTGCTGCTAGAGCTCACTCCCAAAAACTGTTACAAATCTATGTTTCAATAGGATCCGTGGTTTTACAATATCTGTTAATTACAATATGTATTATTTCATCATCATCATCATCATCATCATCATCATCAGCTGTCATTATGTATATAGGCATAATCCTTGCCAAATAATGCACAGGAAATTTGTGATTATTTCAACCCAGCATGCAGCTTTAGAAATGTTTCTGTTATGTATAACGTGTATATATCTTTATTTACAGTATTCCTGCTCCATTATATAACATACACACTATAGTTCGGAGTGGATTTACAGCCTGCATACGTTTACCTCGATAAAAGTTGGCTATACGATCTTTGCCCGGTCATTATGCATCTGTAGAATCCTGAAACGATCTCACTTCCCTGGGGAGCATGCAACCCAGGCAGCATGTGTTGTGCTAGCAAATTATCAAATACATTACCAGCACTACATGTAGACTACCATGACCAGCCAATATGTGATTCATATTTTCATACTGTTATATTCATATCAGATGTCAAGATGAGATGTTGTCCAAACAACAACCAAGTATAAGGTTGCATTTCCCTTGAACGCTAGCAGGTACCTAGAAATGAGCTCAACGATGTGAAAATATATTTCTTGTATTATTTTTCAAAGGGAACCCCTTTGAGAAGATGGACACCCTCTCATCCGATTAGAAATAAATGCTCTTATAATTATTTTTGCAGCGTTCATCAAACGGGTTGATAAGTGAAAACGACGCGGATCAGATTAACAAGTGCCTGGCCAGGCGTTTTTTTCCATCTGCTTGTACTTCTTTGGTGTGTGACCAAACGGATCGATCAAAAGCGTTCACTCAGTACACTCAGCAGGCCAAAGCCTCGTTTTCAGTACTAGAAACCCTACCATCTGGCTGAAAACGAGGCATCGCTGGGAAAAGAGAAATTTACATCCGTAATTAGGGAGGGCTCTGGAAACATCCGAACATTCAACCAAGTTTACGCAAAGAAGCGTTGCATCTCGTTTAAATCCAACATGTAGGTTTTTGAAAAGCCCCGTTTTGCTTCAAGGACATGAGAGGAAAAACGCAGAGATTGCCGGGAATTTGAAATAGCCTTTTGCATTGGTGCACCACCCACCACCGTGTATCGTCTGCAGGCAACCCCGTCGTCAAGTCCAACTGCAATCCACCACTGCAAGTTAGTATTTTGTTAATACAATTATTTATGCATTTATGACATCAATAGGCCAACAAGCAGGGTTTGTGGCAAAATTTTATGCCTCAAGTAGCAGAAGCAGAGTCCTTAAGTTAATAGCTAGCTTAACCGTACTTGTAAAACGGGCACTACACGTACACCCACAGGTACAGTGAATTATTAATGTTTATATTCCTGGCCTGTCTTAATTCCACGTCATTCTTCGTTACAGTACAGTGAATATCAACTCCGACTGCACTGGTGTTTTTATTTACACTATAGGCAGGCGGTCAGGCTACGCGTTTTGCTGGTAAAGGTCATGCTTCATTTGTTAATGATTATACCCATGCTCATTGGGTTGAAACGGTCTTTTAAATGTTGAAGTTGATAAATCGCCTTTGAAGCAGCAAAGCAATATCAAACAGAATGCCATGTACTGACTTGATATGTGACCTGTAATCAAGCAAACAACACTGGCGGAATCCCACTACAGAATGTGTTTCTGCCAACTACATGTACTGTACATGTTTGGGTGCAAGTTGAATTATTTATATGTGAAGGAAGGGCCTATTATATCTACATAGTGTCACGATCCATCTAACTGAACCGCAAAACACATACCGACCATTAATTAGAACCTTAACGATATTCATCTGCGACAAGTGACAATAAATCGTGTATTAGTAGCTAAACAGCAATGAAATTAATGTATCTGTTTTATGCAGGGATCGGTGTGTAATGTTTTAAGACTGATATTCATAGTAATAATCTTGTTGTAAATTCAACATGTGTTTTGAGCGATAACTTAAATGTTTTGAAAATGCCTTCCGGAGATTTATATGGATAATAACAAAACATGCATATAAAAGACCGAGGTCGACTTTGTGATATTTTATATACAGTTATATATTCTTTTCATAGACAGATTCGAAGGACACACAAACAGAGAGACACTTGTAGTGCAGTCAAAAGTACATGTTACGTACTAACTTATTATTGATCATACTACGTTTAAGATGTCAAAATGAGATCAGGATAATTTTGTTTATTCATTCTTATATATTGTAAACACAGATACAAATATAAGCCTTGAAATAGCAACCAAAATTCAGCTATCCTTAGAAAAGGCAAAGTAGCGAATTGTTGAGCCCCCCATGCTTGATCTCCCACCAGTAACTCGGTAAACATGAAATGTAAGTCATAACGATAATCAATAAAATATTACCACGTGTCAACATATATTTCTGGCTGTCTTTAACATCGTCGTTGTAATGAGCACTTGTTCAGCCCCGGTTCAACCCTGGTGTAAAACACATTAGCTTGTACATGTATGTTTCCTATACTCAACTAAGGCCGAGGAGTGAGGGTCCTCATATTACTCTGCCCAGGCACACTATATATATGATACTAATTAGTAAAATTTGCAATATGATACCCTTAGCGTTAGCAATAAAATGTGACTAACAATATAATAAGGTGACTTGATAATGTCATGAATATTTTTCTCTTCTGTATAAATGTGCGGTTCTAAGGATAAGATATGCTGTTGTTCCTCACGTTTTCATTGAATTTTAGTTGTATGCAATTTAGATTTTCACTTTTCATTTTTTAAAGATGTGCAGATATCATATTGGATTCAGACCTGGATCCGATACTTGGGACCGTTTTATCTCCCTGTGTTACTAGTATACAGTACACACATCTCTGACTACACACACACACACACTGCATGGTCTGTATGAAGCAAGACTATTTTCCACCTTTCTTACAAATAGCTCTGGTGAAGATATAGGCCTACCTTGGTAAGTGTTAACTGAAATCATTTTTTCTATTTCGTTTTCTGTGTGCTCGCATTAGATGAAGGCACTACCTGTCAAAAAGATCGTGCCCCCCCCCCCAACTCATCCTCTCTCTCTCTCTCTCTCTCTCTCTCTCTCGATCTCTCTCTGTCACACACACACACACACACACACACACACACACACACACTTTCACACTTACGGTCACACTGGTCTGTGAACGTCTACGAGGGGTGAAATATGTGGGGGATATGTCCTTTATAATAAAAAGCAATGCAGAGTACTTATATACACCGTTTTTATCGATCCTTCTGTTTACTACATTACTTGAAACTAGTTCGTATACTGTACGTTCAGAGCATCACTCATGCTCAGTTTATGCTTTCTTAGCTCCAGCGCGAATTTAATCGATTAAAATGTACAGAAGAAAGTACTATTCTTCATAAAGTTTATTGAGGCCCGCACGTCTTTTACATGTATTATGTAGGTTTTGTAACATCCTTTCAAGCAGAAACACAACCATGGTTCAGAAGGTCAATCTGACCTATGGCGAATAAAAGATGTTAATTTAATAATACGAAAGCCGCAAAACAGCTTAATTATCCAAGGGTCGACATACCGGTTAAAACTAGTTCAAACTCACATGTACTTCAAACATTAAAAAGGAATTGAGGAAACAGTTAGTTATTTATTAGACCATCTCTTGTACTGGACACTTACGTATTTATTCCAAAGTGGATCAAAGAGAAAAATACTACAACGACATCTCCAAATGCTTAGTTATTTACTATACGCTAAGGCTCGCAGCTAAAAACACGGCATTCACGGGCGTCTATGTGGTGGAATGCAGATCCATTAGTACAAGTACATGAACATTTTATTTATATTAGTAGGGACAGTGTGAGCGGACTGCTTAGAACCAGTCCGACACGGTTTGATATTGAGGGCTACACTTGTTTATATTCCTTAGCAGACCGAGTAATTGGCAAACATGGTCAAGCCCTTTTATTTTTTCAATTTATCAAACCTTTATGGAGAGCACAGTTGACAATACCCATTCTAGCAATATTAATGAGTAAGGTTAGTTTCTGAACTCCCAGCCCACTTTGAATGCTCATATTGATATTTAAATCGTAAATTGTCAGCTGTAAGTTTTGTCGTGGTCTTTGAATAAAAATATCAGGGCATTGCATCTTTTAGACATTTCGCAGTAGTAATTAAGAAGCTTATTTTTCGTTCTACGCCGCGGCAACGTAAACAAAAATAAAAAGTAAAAAGCAAGTGTTGTGTGGGTTTCGGATCAGTCTAATTGTGAGTCTGATTGTGAGTTTTGTGTGTGGTGTTGTGACCCTTACACGCTTCCGTACAAAACATAGCCATATATATATCCACCAATGACTACGCTACTTTGATGTAACACGACTTCGTGAGTGAGGGAGTGTGTTAGATGTGACGTTCGCTTGCCTCAGAGTATGTCCTTAAACCCCCTTCATCCCCTTATATGTTATTTTTTGCCTAGGCCAAACGTTGAGTAAAAATTATTTGAGTAAATACCAATAAATTTCAACAACTGAATTAGCGAAACGTATTGGTTCTGTTTTTGCACTCGGTATCACGGTTAGTGGACGGTCTTCGTAATTGAAAACCACTTTATACTGCATACTGTATTGTGACAGGCTAAGTAGTTCAGCTGCTAAGTGATATAGGTAACAATAGAATATCGCGGTCTTCTTCCTTCTTTTATTGATGATCTTCAAGTAGTCTTATAGTCTTATAGTTTTGAACAAACCTGTGCTCTTTATTCGAAAACGGGTGCAAGGCATTTGACACTTGGTTTCAGCTGAAAAGGCAAGCTATTGATTTCTTTGTGTAAATTTTCGAGTGTAATACTAGGTGTTTGTCTGGATATATTGAGAAAATGTTAATATAATAAGTTGTCAGTGCACTTTCCAAAGTTTTAGATTAGTTTTAGCTGTTGGGTCCGAAACTGATCAACCTTCAGTGAAGAGCAACATGACTATAGAAAGAGGTGTAGTATTTTTAGGGTCTTGTAGTACAATCACAGCATGTAGGTATTTTTCTTCGATTATTTTTTTATTGTTCATTAGCTTGTTACTGCAAGATGTTGACTGTATTGGTTCTAATCTGCTGGTCTTCATCTGTGGTAATAAAGTACATTCGTCATGTGAATACTTTTATACCCCGTTCCCATACCAAGATCGATCTAGCAAGATCGACCCATCTCCGATTGTTTCTCGCTCAATTGCATTCAGTTTAAGGGTACACAGAAGTTAATTACCCCCTAGCAGCTTCAGTGGGCGTGGCAGACATTTAAATCGCTTAAACTGAATGCAATTAAGCGAAAATCCCACCGGAGTTAGATCGATCCAGCTAGTATGATAGGTTTATGGGAACCCAGTCTAATACACGATGATGTATAACCATCCCAGGTCAATACCAGGAATACAGTCCGAAAGGTTTTCCCTCGAGTTCCTAGGGAGCGTTATCAGTTTATCTGCAACCTGCTGTTACCAATACTACATGCGCTTTGCCTTTCGGCAGTCTTTAAAGGGTTACAAAGAAACCAGTGTAGTCTAGGAGGTCCGTAATGTGCTGGCATACGTCTTGCTTTTAAAGGGTTAACGTAAAAATAGGCAGGTGTACACGAGTGTATTTTGGGGGAAATGTAATGGATATAAGAGACCAAAAGTTCACTGAAAGTTCTGCTGCGTCCCGGTGCGCACTACCGGAGCCCGCAGGTTCAGGTGCTTTAAGATAGCTTCAAAGGGAGCATCTAATGGTATTTCCGTGGCAACAAAGGACAGTAGATAATGGTGGAAAGATGAGTCGTACATAAACTGGTAAATGTCAGGTAGCATCTTATTCTGTACATATTTATAGAGACACAATAGAAGCGAAGGTAACTACAAGCTTAATAGAGCACTAATTTAACAAGAAGGTAATGTATGTATCTTTTTTTCAAGGGCCATGCGACAGGTGTGATTGATTCCTTTGGTCTCGTATTGAGTAAAGAGTTGTAATGAATTCGTCTTCATAAATATGAAGAAAAAAGCATTTTCAGTTGATTTCACCTTTGCGGTGTTTGTCGAAAAAGATATATTTTAATCATGTGGAGATGTTCTGAACCTTCATTTTAAATACTGTTTCAGAAGTCGATGGAAAGTTTTTATATACAGGCACTTAAGTGTCTATCAGATATCTTTTTGACACCTGACGTCGTCGAGTGTACTAAATACCCTTGGTTTATGTAAAAATGGCGTAACCTATCGGCGTTGCCTTAAAGGTAGGTACCTTTAGGACGTTTCAAACAGAATCCAAATGAAATATAAACGGGTCTTTTTATTGAGAAGGCCTACAAAACGGTGTCTGGATTTTATTTTTTAAATTGACAGATTTTACCAGCAAAAGTGTGAAATCAACCTTTTCAATGTTTTTCCTGTCTTTTGGGAGGATATCCCTGAAGCGTTTAATCAAAAATAGACACCATATTGTTCTTCACATTCTCCGCCTACTATACACACTTGAGGGAAATTTAAATTTTTGTTCTCAAATGGTTAACAAATTACGCTTATAACCATTGTTGTTCCTTTTCCAAAGGATAAGTACCCCCTAAAGCTTTGGCGTCACTTCCAATGATATACCAGATGTAAACACCTTTCCTCCATGTCATTCACAAAGCTGAAAAGAGAATTTCATTTTAATATTTCTGTTTGCGACAGATTTTATACTAGCGTGAATAAATCATTGGGTTATTCATTTCATAATATGTCTTTTTAAACTAGATGGTATATATATATATATAGATGCAAATATATATGAGAATAAAACAGGTCCACGCTTCGGCGGACTGGCAGGATAGAAATAGGTCATATTGCTGATAAATAGTACTGGAATATATAACATCTCTGGCCTGGTTTTCATTTTAAAGCCAGTCATAAGTTATTGAGTACCAGCGTGCGGATGCACCTGGAAAAATGCGGGATTTTATTAATATGAACGTTGGCCTAATTTCAAACTGCATTAGTTTTCGCTACACAAAGTTTCACCTTAAAGAGATAGACAACCGGGTCGAGGAAAGCAAGTGGGAAAAAAGATTGTCGGCCAGATCTTTTTATAGGAATCTCGCGTATTAATGAGTATGTTATTTTCATATTTATCGTTGACATACGTCTATTTGATGCGTGGAAGGGTGTTTTTATCCTTGTGTTCTGTTACTTATGTAAAATAGAAGTACGTAAGCCAACTTCGAGTAGGGCCAGCTTATACGTAATATCTGCTTGGACAGTTTGTACTGCTTACCGACGTACGTGTTAGGTCTTAGATCGAATGCTTAATTCTATTCTCTTTACGCTCAGTGTATAGGCCTAGCTATATTGTATATATAGAATTATGAATGCGGTCTTGTTGTTTGATTTCATACAGGTACGGACGCAGAGGCTGGCAGTACTAAAACTAAATCAACGAAAAATTACTTTTTAGTTTTAGTGAAAATTGTGAATATTATTCTTGTCTTATTATGTAACCTGCAGTGATGATTTATGTACATCTATAGGCCTATCTTAAATGTAGCCCTTGTTATTCTCCGTGATGCAAACCTGTTGGCATTGTTGCATGATTTCTAGTATCTCTATTATTTACTGTCAAGTGCTTTTATGTGCATACTCCTGGGGTTTTTATCATCAATGACTGTTACTTAGATAACATATTTATTTGTTTATTGTTATTGTAATTTTTATATCAGATGCACCAGTTGTATACTGTATATGCAAGTATAGTTATTGTAAAAAGATACCTTTTACTACAAAATGTTTCAACTTCGTATTCAGGACAGGTTTGTGCTCTATTTGTGCATTTCATTTGAAATTCAAAGCAATGACATTCACTGCATTCACTTTTCAGAATCCCATTTAACAGAGACGCTGGTGTCACGATGAACCCACAGGATGAGGAGCCATCAATCTCGAACAGTGCCGGTCCACCGCTAGTGCCTTCACTGCATGCTTCAGAACCTATGGTGAGAGGAGGCAAGCGAAATTGGCCTTCAAGCTATGACAAAGCGTATGACAAACAGGCATTTTGTTCAAGGTGCCAGGCTTACTCGGTCACAATTGAAAAAGATACACCCGGACGAGAAAAAGAAAGGAAGGTCAGGCAGTGTCTGATTGTTTGCGCCGCTTTTGCCAGTCATTTTTGGGTTTGTGCCTTTGCCTATTCAATTGGTGTATACTTCGAGGAATTTCTCCATGTTTTCAAACAAAGTGCAGGCGCCACTGCATGGGTTGGGTCACTGAATTTTCGGAATACTCTGTTTGTCAGGTAACAAATACTGACATTTCTATAATTATGGAAAAATAAATATATAAGTATATGTAATGATTAAACAGCGACTACAGATGCTGTAGTAATTCAGATGTTAGCACGCTGCATTGATGTCGAGATTTAATTAGTTGCAGAAAAAGAAGTTACAACCACTTGATTACTTAGGAAACAATATTTTCAAGGAATAACAACTGTTCGTATGAGATTCTTAGAGGGTATTTCCAGAGATTTAGATCGATCTCACTAGATCGACCTAACTCAATGGGGGTTCGCGCTAAATTGCAGTCAGCCGACCGTGCACGGAAGTTAATTACCCCCTTACAGCTTGTAGTAGGCGGGACGGACATTTAAGCCAGATTATCTGACTGTAATCTAGTGAGACTACCCACGGAGATAGATCGATCTAAAATCTATGGGAATGCACCCTTATTTCACAATTAATATATTGTTAACAACTCGTAGAAATATAATGAATTTCATTTTCCCACCACAACGGCGACTATTGCAATTATTCTGGAATCTGTGCTTGCCATCAGACCACATGGACATTCATAGATAGATTCATATATTCATGTATACCTCCATAAAATCTCTCAAGAGATTTTTACAAAAACCAAACATTTTAGAATAGAAAAATCATGGGCTTACTTTGAATGTCGAAATGGATTCATCAACCACTGGTTATTTGGGAAAATCGCCGTTTACTCCAGGCAATACCGGCTTTTTTAAACAAACAGTTGTTATCCCTTTAAACCAATATTCATAATCAATTATTCGCGCGTCCCTTTTTTTAGTTTTTAGTATTATGCATTACGAATATTATTTTTTAAATATTACTTTATTGTATAAAAGTCAATATTTAATCTGTAATGTTCAATGTCACTAGATACCTCAGTGATATACTGTATGCCAACAGCTGCGGCGGAAGAGTTCTAACTATTTACACTCTTGCTCAAAATGATGGACTATTCTTAAAGAATATTGCCTGTACGATTTCAGTAAGTTCACTCTAGGACAGAATTTGACTTATTGTTTTATTATAATATCATGCCCCACTTTCAAGTTATTATACATACTTTTTTTCGTTTGGGTACTTTCTGGTGATTAAAAAAATTGATAAATTATCGGTAATTTACAGAGAAAAGCAAATGTTATGTTCAAAATAGCAAGAAAAGCAGAGTCCCCCAAAGGCAATATTATAACCATTAAGAATTTAATCGCTGAGTCATTATGTAAGATAGTTGCCAAAAACCCGGATGACGTAATCTTGTTTTTGAGGTACTTAGTTTATGCAGTTTGTTTGCTCAGATAAACTCACCCCTCGACAACAACGCCTTGTCCGCCAAACCTCTCTCCTCCTTACTGCACGGTCAGAAGCATCCCAACAGTGCTCAATGGGACTCATATGAGGAGAAAAAAAGCACCAGTCCACTTGCTCAATTTCCTTGTCATTGGTGACTTGTTGTGTTCTGCAAGCACGATGAGATGGAACATTGTTATATTGGAACAGAAAGGTACCACCAAAATGGGCTCTAGCAAATGGCACCATTTCTGTTGTCAGAACTGCCATGTGCATGTAGGCGTCAGCAGCTACGCCGTCTTTGAAGAACATCAGATTGGTTTGACCCTCATAAGGAATGGCAGCTCAAAGGTGGACAGAACCATCAGCGTGGACAGCAGTTCCCACAGTTTAACCGTCTTCAGCTAATTTTTACTAAACTTGAGTCTGTTAACAATGCCATGATGAAGAAAACCTCACTTTATCAGAAAACCAGACTTGTCTCCGCAGATGCATTACTCGGCAATGTAGTTGTCGGGTGCTTTTCTAGCGACTGTTCTTCCTCTGTTGGTCCAAAAAGAGTTTTTAGTACTGCTGTTGACTTATAATCTGGAAATTGTTATTTTTTGTGTGTGTCTGTTTGTGCGTTTTTGCCAGTGTCCCTCAGAGAAGTTGCTTACAATTTTCTCTCTAACATCTGGTAGGGTATACGGCCCTTCCAAATTGAAGTTTTACGGTGACGATACCTGGTCGCTTGTATTGCTTTGTGCAGTTTTTCAGGCAGTTCCTTGATTGATTCCAGCGCAAACATCCCTTCTGTTTATGTGCAAAACACCAAATCCACAAAAGTTACCAAGTTCCACTTTAAGTGGAAGCATTGGTACCCTTCAAATGTGCAAAAAATATTGACTTGCTTGCAACAGCAAACACCTGCGACTACGTCATGAGTAAAAAACACATAGAACTTTGAAATGAAAATTTATGTATATCTTCTAAAATATTTCATCATTTTTAGCAAGAGTGCAGTTACTTATATGAAAATGAATGTCTTCACTTTAGCTGCTCGGCACAATCACAAAATATTTTTCAAATGTAATTTGATGAATTTATGCTCGAGCCTTGCATTTCTCAGGCCCAGTCAGCAGCATCGTGTCAGATCGTTTCAGTTGCCGAGCTGTTGTTATGGTTGGTGGTCTCATTGCCTGCGCAGGTCTTGTTCTCAGCGTTTTTGCTACCAGTATTTCATACCTCTATGTTACATTTGGCATATTAACAGGTATCTATTGCGTGGTCGTGGGCAACGTGTCGTTTCTTCTACCCCATGTTGTGATACACAATACTCATTCGAGCATTTGATTTAAATATAAGGTAAAATGAAATATTGTCTTTTGTCCGCTTCAGTGAGTAAAGCTTAATGTTCAGTTAGATATCCTCTTTAAGTCTTTAAGCGCATTAAAGAAGCATTATTTTTAATGTGTACAGAAATATGATAAGATATTGTCGTTTGGCTTTGTTTTAGGGTTTGGCTTTGGGCTCAGCTTCAACACCACCGTGTTCGTTGTGGGTCTTGCCTTTGATCGCCACAGGAGCCTAGCTATGGGGATAAGTATCTCGGGAGTAGGAGCTGGGATGATAGTGCAACCATACCTGATCGAGTATCTGATTCACTTTTATGGATGGAGAGGATCCATGCTGATCCAGGCAGGCCTGATGCTACAGAGCGTTGTTTGTGGTGCCCTCATGAAACTTCCTACTGCCAAACATATAACATGCCTGCCAGAATGTGAAAAGGCTTCAAATATAAAACCCAAAATCCTAGACTTGGGCATATTTGTCAATTTCAATTATGTTGCTCTCACTGCCAATATATTTCTCTTCTGTTTGGGGATGTCTGTAGTTCTTGTTCATTTACCACACGTTGCAGACACCTTGTCCTTTTCACACGACCAGAGTGCCCTTCTCATCTCCATTATTGGAATCACCAACACTATAGGACGCACTTTATCAGGTGTGGTAGGCAATTTACATTTCGTCAACGTCACCCTGTTATACGGACTGTCCTATGTGATTGCTGGTTTGGCTACATTATTTTATCCAGCTTCCAGTCACTATGCAATAATGGTTATTTGCTCTATTATCTATGGATTATTCACTGCTCCATTTGGATCTTTGTTGCCCGATGTTCTAGTACGCATTGTTGGAAAACATAGAATGACTGCTGGCTACGGGATGCTGATGGTGCTTGGGGGCATTGGGACAATACTGGGGGCTCCTGTAGCAGGTTTGTTTTAAATTTTACAAGATTTTGATTTCATGCACTCCCATAGTCCATTAAAGTCAAACAATTATATAACATGAATGTAGGAAGTTACCTTTCCTATTGACGGGTCATTAACAACCTATTTGGTCCGCGAACTAAGAGCGCATTCAGAACAAGTTGATCCGCGAACTTACAGATCCGCGGATCAAATATGGCCGACCCACTTAAGATTATAATCCCCTGATCGTTCTCACGCGCCGTCCCTGCAGAGGCCTAGCAATTAAAACTCGGAGCCGAAATTTTATCCGTTAAAGGGAGATTAAGCGGCTTCCTTTTATGAAAGGTCGGTCATATTTAGTCCGCGGATCATCTGTTCTGAATGCCCTCTAACAGATGAGCTGATCAAATATGGCCGACCCACTTGAAATCTTACCGCACAATGCTTGCTGGGAATCTATTCAGTGTCTATTTGGGGATTTAGCGGCAAGCTTCCAAGTGGGTTGGCAAGAATTAATTTGTGGTTCTGTTAGTCCGCGGATCAATTTGTTCTGAATACACCAATAATAAGTTAATTTCTTTGAACGTTTAAGTGTCGAGAAAATGCTTAAAAGATCGCTCAAAATTAAGGACAAATTACCGTATCAGTTTATATTTATTTATTGTAGGATGGCTATACGACGGTCTACACGACTACCAGCCATCTTTTTACCTGGGTGGTGGGTCCCTTACACTCAGTGGACTGATCATGTTTATTCCATGGAAATTTGAGGATCATTCAACAAAAAGTACTGAGAAAACCAGGGGAGATGAAAAGACTATTCTTGCGACACCGACAGAGAAGGTCTGTGCAGATGATGAGGTCGTGTAAGTAGAAGTTTGTATGGTGTTTTGTTTACTTTTGTATTGTCTTTTATTTGATTTAAGTTCATCGTTTTCATTATTATTTGGGCGTATTCCAAAACGCTTCATAATGACAATAAATAATTCATAAATTTGCTTTCATTACTACATTAAACAAAATGTATAGATATTGAATACTTTAATGCAGCAACACATTTTCATTATTACATTGCTGTGGGTTATGTGAGATGCCTTTTTTTAATAGGTCTGGTCAAATATCTTCGGTTTAGATATTTCCTTCGATGAACACGATGGGCGGCAATAGAAAAGCGGTTCCCATGCAATACAAGATAAGACAAAGCGTGATTTATGAGGTTGCGGTCACTGTCAGTAACAGTCATTTTGAGGCATTCGGTGGATTTATTCATCTACCTTTAGTTATGCTGTAAAGAATGTATAATGCAAAAAAATATTTTTATCTTTTTTCCAAGTTTCAATTTTACAGCATTAAGGTAACTTAATTTATCTATTTTTAATATTAAGGAAAATAGTTTTGTATTATTGTTGAAAATAAACTTTTGTACTATTGAAATACTCATAAATATTGTCAAAGTAACACATCATGCAGCTTTTATGTGATTTTTATACATTTATATCATAATGTTTAAACAAGCTGAATGATATTAAATATAACAATTATTCAAATACATTAGAAATATATATATATTATATTATCACTAGATACATAACTCGAAAAAAGTGATATTATATCTTACTTTGAAAAAGCATGTTTAAACATTTTATGTGTATTTGTTGAAGTTAATTATAAATAATGTAATAAATAAGAGGAAATAACAATATCAATTGTTCATTTTGTACTGCTCTGTGTAGTACATAAATGATGTGCCGAATGAATATATCAAAAGGCAGTGTTAAAAAGATGTAACATTTTATATATTGAAATAAAAAAATGATAATTAGACATCTAAAAGAATAATATTTTAAATACAGTGCAGTTTATTGTAAACTCTTTAAGAAGAAAGGTATAAAAGCGTTCTTTTAGTCATCAGTTGAAGTGAAACGAATCGGAGGTGATCCTTGGTGTAGGCCAACTTTTTATTAACAAGGGTATGTGTTAAACGTTTAAAATCTAAGATGAAGTATACTGAATCTTATTTAACATTTTAACACAAATCAGTACGCCGAATTTGAAGGGCGGAGGACTCAATGCTGTACACTCAGTTGTATGTCAGTCTTGATTATATTATGCGAGGGACTCTTTTTACAAGTACTCAGAATGTTCCATATAAAGCTTGTCATGGCTGGTAAGTGTATTATCCCAGTGTCAGTCTGACAATTGAAAAAACCTACAAGATCATCTTTCCCCACACATATTCTTTATACATTTTGTCTGACTATGCACAAACAACAAAAGTCTAGATACCGCTTTGGAAAGTACCATTTCCATCCTTAAGATCAAAGAAAAATGGCCGCTTTAATTCAAAATGAACGGCTGAGAAGAATTTTGAACGACATGATCACTCGTCCTAAATTCAATTTAATCAAACGACAAAGATGAGACGAGAAGGAAATATACGATATGACCACGGGTCACAGAGTGCTGGTGAAACCTCACTCATTTGATAGTCATTCACGTGCCAAGATAGAAAATGTTAATTTTGTCCAGTTATCTTAAGATAGTTAAGATTACAAAACAAATCTGTCTTTGAAATAGCAAAAAAGTGTGATAGGTCAATGAACTCGGTGATACATTATGATAGGCCCTACGGTGTGTGTGCTGATATAGAAGTCTTAGAGATATTTTCGTCCGAAGACCTCCGGTACGTCTTTAGAATATCATTAAGACAAAAAATGTTACATAGGTAGAATGTCGCCACTTCGTTTTTTAAGTCCCCGTTTCATGAAAATAAAAAAGTATTTTTTCTTTAAAGTCTTTTGTTTGGCCTGGCTAAATTGTGTTTCAGAAACAAGCAAAAGGACCGTTTACCTCGTTTGATCTAAAATCTTATCAGCTGTAGTCAGAAACCTAAGTAAGCAACATTTCTGACAGATATAGTGGCAAAAACACACCAAAACCCGAGTTTCCATAGGATCAGCCAAAATCAGACTAATTCGTGACCTCTACCAGTGTGTATTGTTTGGCCCAACAAAGGAAGACCCGTACTAGAAATGGATTTTACACAATTATCTCTGGCAAATGCGTAAATAGACGCATGTCTGGTTTTCATCAAAGAAAGCGTAGCTGCTGACGTCTACATTCAAGTCACATGCGAAAGCCCATCTCGTTTTGGTCGTAACGTTCTGCTTCAGCATTGCAATGCTCCACCTCATCATCCTCGCAGAATACAATTTTACAGACCAGGAAATTGAGCAAGTATAGTTGCCTGCTTATTGTCCTAATTTGAATCCCATTGAGCACTGCTGGCATGCTCTAGAACGTACATGTATTGTTAGTAGAGAGAGTTCCAGCAGATTATACTGAATTTTTTTAAACATCTTTATTCTCAAGAGGGTTAAATATTGTTGTAGTACAATTGAAGGTGGCAATTTGCCTAGGCATTACGTGCTCACCTAATAATAATAATAATAATAATAATAATAATAATAATAATAATATTCAAGGAAATGACAGTGACGAGGACATGAGTGGCATTTGAGAGGAGTGAGGGACAGGGCATGAGGGAAAGGTACTGAATGAGCTGAGATGGCTGTTGTCGATGGATGGGCTTACCCAGCCAATGATTCATCAACAAACTGAGGACACTGGTGGAGGCTTTACCAAGAATAGTTGACGTCATCCCTGGTCGTGGCAGCTACGCCAGATACTGGATTAATTTAAATGTTTAATGACACAGCATTGTCTTGGTATGACTCTGTTATTCTTTAATTTCTCATGCTTCTTTGAACATGACATTTGGATTTACCTATGAATTGCCGATAATTTACCGAACTACAAATTGATCGCCAATCACCAGAAAGAACCCAAACGAAAAATTAACGTGTAGTCTGACTTGAAGTTATTACACGAGATTATGATGAAACACATTAATGAACTACTTGAATAATATATTTTGCCCTAGTTTGTACTTATAGAAATCGCTCTGTTGGAATATACCATTACTTTAGCAAGTGTGTTAAACTTCGTAGGCCTCATTGAGAGCAAAATCTACAGGATTCGTGAGTTACATGGTATTCCGTTATTTTCACATGGAAATTCTTTTACATATAATTAGAAATAAAAAAGACTCTCAGGTGGCGGCGTACCAACAAGATCACTTGTAATATATAACCGTTACTTTGAACTTATTATAATTGATTATATCAAATTTGAAGTATCCATCTATTAAGTTTAAAATAAAACTTTATTTATGTTTTGCCTCAATTCATTGTCGATGAGCAGTCATTCACGACCGAAGGACGGCATAACCTGTTGTTTCTCGGGAAATTTTCCAATTATCAAAGATATCCTGGTAATCAGGGTAGTTTACAGGCATTGCAGATGAATACGATTATTATGCTCAATATGTCTGACCTGATTTTCATATTTAAGTCAGTCATAGGTTATATAGCAATAACGACCAAAGGTACCTGGGAAAATGCAGATCCACATGAATAAGAACGGTGACCTAATTCAAAAGGAAGTTATAGTTTGCACTGCACTGTCTGCACACAATATGAGTTAACACCCACTTTTCAAGAGTAAGACAACCGCAACGGTCTCTGAATTTAAGTCATGCAGACGGGGGAGAATTAAGTAGTTGCCAAGTTCATAAGGATATATGAATCTTGCGAATAAATGAGTACGAAATGTTTATACGTACAGTTGTCATTAGTCTTTTTGACGCATGGTAGTGTGGTTGCCTCTATATATTCTCTAACCAGTGTGGAATAGAAGTGCATTAGTCATCTTCGAATAAGGCGTTTAGTCATTTAAGGTATCACTTTGTGTACATGCCTATTGACAAGTATTATAGCATGTTTTTTATTTCTGTAAATACTATTTTGAATATACACCTGAGTTTTTCATATAACAGCTCTTGTATTAATGAATGTATTCATTGTTATTGAAACTTTAATTGATATCAGGTGCACAAGGTTGTATATCCATGTGCTACAAAAACTTACTTCTTATGGTATTCAAAACAGGTTTGTGCTCTTTTGTGCATTGCACTTTTTCATTTCTTTAAAGCAATGACGTTCACAATAACATTTAACATTTTGAGAATCCCATTAAACAGAAACGCTGGTGTCACGATGAACCCACAGGATGAGGAGCCAACTATGTCGAATACAGTCGACCCACATCCAGTGTCTTTATTGCATCGTTCAGAAACAATATTGAGTGGAGGCAAGCCAAAATGGGCTTTGGCAATTGATCCAATGGACGGCAAGCAAACATTTTGCTCAACTGACCCAAGAGAAAAAGAGAGGAAGATCAGGCAGTGTTTGATTGTTTTCGCCGCCTTTATCACCTTTTTTTGTGTCTGTGGCTTTGCCTATTCAATTGGTGTATACTTCGAAGAATTTCTTCATGTTTTCCAACAAAGAGCTGGCGACACTGCGTGGGTGGGGTCATTAAATTTTGGCATGCTTTGTTTGTCAGGTAAAAGGCACTATAATTTAAATAATTTTGAGGAAAAGATAAACAGTGATGAAATTGAGCCGGTATAGTTTGTTTACTTTATCTAAACAGCAGGTGGAAGAGTTCTATACATGTTATCATCTCTCTTGGTTCAAAGGCGGATACAGATGCTGTAACAAGTCAGATGTCACACTATTTATGGTTTGATGGAGGAGTTTGAAATGTAACATAAAAGAGAGAGAGAGAGAATTCTCTTCGGCTTTTAACCACAGTCACACGAAACTGATCATTTCTAATTTTACTACTGAATTAATGCCGAATTTAGTCTTATATTTCTAGGCCCAGTCAGCAGCATCGTGTCAGAGCGTTTCAGTTGCCGTGTCGTTGTCATGGTTGGTGGTCTCACTGCCTGCGCAGGTCTTGTACTCAGCGCTTTTGCTACCAGTATTTCGTATCTCTACGTTACACTTGGTATATTAACAGGTATTTATTGCATGATCGTGCTGTGCCAACTTGACGTTTCGTACAGGGGCGTGTAAGGGCCACAACACTACGACACAACAACACACACAAATCTCAAAAAGAACGACACAACATACACAAATCCCAAAACAGAAAAAGGAGCAGATATTTATGCATGTTATTGTGTCGTTCTTTTTGTGTTGTGAGATTTTTGTGTGTTATTGTGTTGTGATTTTTGTGTTGTGGACCTTACACGCTTCCGTAGTTTTGCATACTTGACACGATACTAATTCCAGTTTCCGCATTGCTGCCAGAGAGTTGTATGCACCCTGTTTTTCTGTACTTTTCACTGAGTTAAGAAAATTATTCGTTAGATATTCCCCTTTGGATGCTGTGTATGTGTATTGAAGAAGCGTTTGTTTTTAAATATCTACTGATGTGCGATTACATACATGTACAGTATTGTCATTTTGTAGGGTTCGGCTTTGGACTCTGCTTCAGCGCCACCGTTTTCGTTGTGAGCCTTGCCTTCGATCGCCACAGGAGCCTAGCTATGGGGATTAGTATGTCAGGAGTAGGCGCCGGAATGGTAGTGCAACCATATCTGATCGAGTATCTGATTCACCGTTATGGATGGAGAGGATCCATGCTGATTCTAGCAGGACTGATGCTACAGAGCGTCGTTTGTGGTGCCCTCATGAAACTTCCCACTGCTAAATATATGACATGCTCGCCAGAATGTGAAAGGGCTTCAGAAAGAAAACCCAAAATCATAGATTTGGGCATATTTGTCAATTTCAATTATGTTGCTCTCACTGCCAATATTTTTCTCTTCTGTTTGGGGATGTCTGTGGTTCTTGTCCATTTACCACACGTTGCAGACACCTTGTCTTTCTCACACGACCAGAGTGCGCTTCTCATCTCCATTATTGGAATCACCAACACTATAGGACGCACGTTATCGGGTGTGGTAGGCAATTTACATTTCGTCAATGTCACCCTATTATACGGACTGTCCTACGTGATTGCTGGTTTGGCTACATTATTTTATCCATCTTCCGGTCACTATGCAGTAATGGTTATTTGCTCTGTTATCTATGGATTATTCACCGCTGCGTTTGGATCTTTGTTGTCTGATGTTCTGTTACGGATTATAGGAAAGGACAGATTTACTGCTGGCTACGGGATGTTGATGGTATTTGGAGGCATAGGGACAACACTGGGGGCCCCTTTGGCAGGTTTGTTTTATTTACAAGTTATTATTGTACTAAATCTAATTCCATACACATAACTAAAAAACGCACTCTGCGATTGTAGACCTCCGCCAAAGATCCTGCACTGATAAATTGTGGTAGTTGAGAGCACATCCATTTCACAAGATCAAGGTCATTAATTAAAACTTTTTTTGCAATGATGAAGAAATCATTGAAAAATGCTTAAGAAATTATGATCCGGATCACAACAGAGACTTAATAGTGATTAGATTTTAGTGGTGACCCGGTTCACTGGGGATCCTATTTCTTTTTCAAATGAGCTTGTTCATGACCTAGTTATCACAAAAATTATTGAATGCAGCTCTGAAGTGAACAGAGGAATTGTCGAATACTAGAAAATATTTAAAAGATCGCTCAATATAACGGAGTAATTATCGTATCAGTATAACTTTATATATTGTAGGATGGCTATACGACGGTCTACACGACTACCAGCCATCTTTTTACCTGGGTGGTGGGGCCCTTACACTCAGTGGACTGATCATGTTTATTCCTTGGAAATTTGAGAATTATCCAACCAACAGTACCAAGAAAAACACAATAGGCTTCCTTGAGTGTGAAAAGGTGATCCCTGACATACTGACAGAGAAGGTCCCTACGGAAGAAATATTAGTTGTGTGAGTAGAATATATATAAATTTGTTTTAGCATTATTTAATTTTTAAATGATTTTCATTTCTTTAACTCTTTATATGGGTATGTTTGATATCATTATGTAAAAATAATTCAATACAGCATTTATAGCATATTTTGTTTTCATTATTGAATTGTTGTATATTACTGTATGTGAGAAATGTTGTCTTAGATGAATTTTTTTCTTGTCAGATCTAATAGAATATCTTCGGTTTGAATATCTATGGATGGAAATGGAAAAAGGGTACCCATGCCATACAGGACAAGAACAAGCGTGGTTTATGAGGCTGTGTTATATAAATTCTGTTAAAGACATCTGGTTTCACTTTCCTTAAATTATGCTATAAAGGTTACATACATGTTTAATGTGAGAAAAAATTAAGACGGCAATTCTGTGATACTCTGTGATACTTAATTGTAATTCTGCAATCATTCAAGTATGAAAATGTATATTGTCACTTGATACTAAAATATTTATAATACATTTATATATTACAAGCAGCTTATTTTTATTCTTTAAAGTAATAATAATAATAATAATAAATCATTTTCTTCGTTTTTTCCCTATTTTATCTGACTGATAATTGAAAATAATTATTCAAATCGTGTTTTAAAAACTTTTAACAATCTCTTCAGTCACTCTGTGACATCAGTTCCTTATGAAGCTAACAAAAATACAACAATCATTAATAGCGTTATTTAGATCTCCATATATTCTTCATTTTCGTCTGTGAAGAAGCTGTACGATCCTCAAAGGACGCTCATGTCGGTGTCTAGTCACAGTAACGGACAGTGGTGGGTCTGGCGTCATGTGACCACCAGCAAGGCTCTCGAGTGGGAGGCATTCCTTCTGACAGGTTTTTGATCTGAAATAAAATTCCTGGCATCGGTCAGAGCATGTCCAACTTGGTTTAGGTGTACTATAGGACTATTATAATGACTACTAACAGATTGTCTGTAAGGTTCAAATCTGGCGATCTTAATTACATAATTGGCTCTGAAAGTAATCTGCTAATACATAGGATCTGTGTGGACGGACATTGGTAAAAAATTATTCCTGAGGTGCCTACCCTCCCCCCCCCCCCCCAAAAAAAAAAGGGGGGATGCAGGCTCGTGGTTTCAACAATATTCCTGTATTTGACGTGGTTAAGGTTTCCATCGATGACTACTATTGGTGTTTTGGCACCAATGTGAATTCCACTCGAAATACTGATGCTGTCATCCCCGTCAGTCACTCTAGGAGCAACACACGCTTCATCGTTGGCCTCTTCGGATTTCTGTGAATTCACATTTGACCCACCTTGGCGGTACAGATGAAATCTGACCTCAAAAGTGAGAGCCGCATGATTTCCAATGTTGTCCGCTCCACCGTTTATGCTGCCCAACTCATTAGAAAAACAGTCGGCAATGTTGTGCTGTTCACAGCGACTTCTTCAGAAGTCTTATAGTGTAGTAACCTGCTAAAACCAGTCTAGTGTTCGCAAAGGGCCCTTAGTTAAAATCGCTCTCGATGGCAATTGTGAAGCGAACAGGTTGCCTTTGTTTAGTTACGGCAGCAAAACCGTAAGAACAATGGATCCTGTTTCCTGGTGGTAAGTTGTGGATGCCCTAGACATCGCTTCTGCGGAGGTACACCAGTCTAGACATACCTCTGAAAGATTGTGCCGATCGTTCCTTGCTACACAATAACCTGTCTGGTGCATAACAGCAATGCTGTGACACACTGTTTCGCTGAATTCACCCGACCGTTAAACTGGTTATTTTCAAAATCATCTATGCAGGCATAACCGAAATATAGAGAGTTTCTTAACAGAACTACTACAGTACAATGCATGCTCTCCAAAAGCCATTCTAGGATCAGCCCAATGAAATTATCGCACATTACATAATGCAGACGTGTTACAGACAAGACAGTCAATTAATTGGTACTGACACACCTGACAAAGAATATCACTGCTCTCCATACCTGGAAAAGTCTTCTGCGGAGTTATTAAAGAGAGGGTTTGGAAAGGAGTAGAAGAAAAACTGAGATATGAACAAGCAGCATATAGAAAAGGGCACGGGACAGCTGAACAGATTTTTATATCGCGAAATATTGTCAAACAATGTATTGAGTGCCAATCGCCGCTGTACATTAACTTTATCAACTTCCGTAAGGCTTTCGATAGCGTTAACAGGGAGAAGCTCTGGAAGGTCCTGTCTTAGGGAATCCCTAATCTTTTCATTGATATCATCAAAGAGGTGTACAGTGGAAGCAGTAGCCGTGCCATCAACAACGGACAGTCAACACAGTGGTTCTTGGTCAAAACTGTAATTCGACAAGGCTGTGTAATGCCAGGGTTCTTTTTCATTGTTGCTGTGGGTTGGATCATGAGGAAAACAACCAGCGGAAGAAGAAGAAGGAACTTTATCACCCTGCTTGAGGACTTGGATTATGCTGATGATAATGCCCTCCTACATTTTATCTAGTACTAGTAAGAACCAGCACATGCAGGAAAAAAGGACATGCTGAAAACACAGGTCTTCAAATTAACACAGACAAAACCAAGGTGTTGAGGCTAAATAAAAAAGAATCTAGCCCTACTGAGATCAGAGGGAGAAACATTGAAGATAAAGATACTTTCAAACATCTTGCTGCTATAATAACATACACCACACAAAATATACATGACTGTGAGACAGGTCTATGAAAAAGTACAAACTTATTTCGTGAAAGAGACGAGGAGAGGATACTCGACCCTTAGCCTCCTTCGCCGCCTTCTCTTAGGGTAATTAGAACCATATTGGCGGCCATGGGCATAACCCCTGTTGGTTATTTACATGTAGGTTAATATGAATACAATGGTCATAGCGATACCAACACAAGCCCGTGTTTTGGTGGCATTTTTATGGTAAAGGTCACTTGAATTCAAAACGACTGAGAAGGATTTGAAACAATATAGAGAAAAGATTCTCTGGCACCCGTCGCGAAATCAATTTAGGTCAAACTAAAACTTGTAATAAAGTCCAGAAAAAAAAGAAAATATGTGATATTATCACTTGTCAAGCAGTGCAGTTTAAAACCTCATCCATTTGATTTTACAGAAAGTCGATCACATGCAAGTGTAGGGAAATCAAATTCAATAGTCTAGTTGTCTTAAGTTATCTGACATCTAACATTAAGTTACAATTGAGTCACAGGCACAATAATTACCAAAATACGTTTTCAAAACAACAGGAAAGAGAGAGTTAATGGCCGGTGAACTCGGCGATACATAACGGTTGGCAGAATGACCAGCTTACCCCGATACATATATACATGTACTACAGATTAATGAGCTGCCCGCCGTGCTACCAAGTTGATGTCTAATTAAGTTGATGGAACACGTCCTGCATTTCATCACTGCGGGTTTCAGCAATATCATGTCAATGGTTCAAGGTCATCACGTGCTACTCGATGAATAGCTTTCAATAATTTATTTGCTCCATTTCCAATATAATACACACAGATATGTTCACTTGAAGTTACAGTAAATAATGGTGAAAATGCAAGGTTTACAGCCTGTTATTGTTTCTACAAACCGCGCTTGCTTGAAACCTGTAAACAAAAAGAAAGACGACAGTTATGTTCCCTTAGCTACCACGCTATCGCACACGGGTGCTTTGATAACAGCGTGCATCAGACTAGCAATGAGATGTGCAAAGCCACACCTAGTTGCTGAAATACCCAGAAAAAAACGGGGCATTAAGTACCGCTCAGTATGGCTCATTGTGGACCGTTACAACACAAGGGAAAAAAGGAAGTGAGCACTTATTGGCACCACTGTACTGTTACTTTTTCATCCGATTCAGCCGTGCTAGTTCTATGCAAGTGATCTTGTCAGTTTGTATCCTAACACTCCTGACCTTTTTTTTTTTTTTTTTTGCAAAATATTTTATTATGGCGTGGACGACAAGTGCCTTCTGCAATATACGTATACAACATTAAAACACTTTGTTCAAAATAATTCATAAAAAGCATTCGGCTGCTTATGACTATTTATTGCCTGCTTGCCCTTGCTACGAAACAAACTGGTTTGAGGCAGATGTAACAAATGGCGCAGTGTACACCGATTTACTTTCTAGTTCACGTAAAACTGGCACGTGATAAATGGCTATGATTCAGGTAAATGTGCAGCCTACTACGGTCATAGAACTGTTCCAGCAGTGTCAAGCTGAAGTTAATAAAAACAATGATCATGAAACAGTTTCTAAATACACCTTACACGATTTACCGATATTGCCTCATTTCTTACAATAGTCGTGACGTAGCGCTGACAGCCTTGTCCTATTTGTATATTAATGGCAGTAAATAGCAATGATGAGCCCTGTTCATTCAGGGGTGAATATACGACTACCAAATCTAGTTCTAACCAGTTTGGTCCAGGTAGAACAAGATCTGGACATGGGATTTGGCTTCCTTTAGGCCAGCACACCATTAAGCGTGCGCCACACTCTGCGCTTGCCGTACCCGGGGTAAGTAGTGCTATTTCAAAGCTGACATCGCTTATCGCAACATCTCATAATAATTTAACAAAAGCAAAATAAAACCTGTCTGTGCTGACCGCAAATGTTATAAATTAACAGGACAGTGAATTGTTTGCAAATTTCAAAGGTAAACCATACGTAACATATCACATGAAAAACGATTTTCTTAGAACATGATGCCCATATATAACATTTTAATTATTTATATAAGAAGGTGCTTTTTTTCGAAAAAAATAGTTTTGGTTATTTTTGTTGTTGACAGGTAAGAGTGGACTGCACTCAGTATTCTTGCATATATTTGTCGATAAACCCACATCAAAAAAGCAAAAGGATAATACTGTCTGCGCCCAAAACGCAATTTTACAGCATCAGAGAATGCCGCCCAATGGATCCCATTTGGCAATATATAAGGTTTAATGAATTTCAAAAATAGCCTCGGACAGTCCACTGGTTGCCATTGTATGAATTTGAGCTGATGGGCATCAATTTACAGGTGAAGATCAGACCTGCTAATGTTCCTATGAACAGTATCTGTTTATGCGTACTAGTTTATGTCTGAACTTATGCGTGCGGCCTGAGGCTAATTTTACGCCACTTCTGACACAAAGAACGCCGTAGACACTGCGCAAAGAATTGTCAACTCCTCTTATTGTTGAGTATCTATTTTCTATTCGGAGTTAAGTGCAGTTTAAACCGTAACCTCAAAAACAAGCCATATTTTTCTGTTTTTAATATATATATATATATATATATATATATATATATATATATATATATATATATATATATATATATATATATATCAGGGCTCTATGAAAAATATTTTATGTGCAAACACTGATGTGAGTGTACATATAGCCGTCGCCAGCGTCTGTCCTTGTTGTCTCTGCAAGTGCCGTTGCGGGCGTTACACACTGTAAGTTTCCACCTTGTGGACAGTGTGTTTTCTCTACAATATTAACTGCTCATATCTATCTTATAGAGTTAAACCATAGGTAATTGCTCAACAAGACATTATAAAAGATATTACATTAAAGGCGACACATTGTTATTGTGCAAAACTTATGTTGCAGCCAATATTACCAGGTTACCAGCATGCAAGCTACGCTATTTTATCCTGTATTTTTGTTTGTATTGAGTTACCAGAAAGTATGGCGTGCACTGTGTATTTAAATGTATATAAAATAATGAGAGTGAATTAATGCAGGTGGCTGGAAATGGGGAGCACCGATTGGGGATAGTGTATGATATCAGAGAGAGATCTGGAATTGTGTGTATCACGAGCATCATCATGCCACTTGGCCGTATCTTTTTTCCAGTTCATTTTTTTTCTGCAGCGGTATGATTCCAACCTTATTCTACAGACATCTACCAGGTATATGCGAAGAGCATGAATGATAATCACCTGTTTTACAGGCACCTGTATTAGCTGCTTTCTGGTACACGTGACTGGTGTGTGCTATCTGTATAATCTCAAGTGTACAGAAGAGACCTGTTGGCTAGCTCAATGATTTATACTTTGACATATACCTGGAAGCATCCTTGACCAGTTCTGGGAACTATCGTAGTTCACGGAACCTTGAATTATTTCAGATACAATGTTAGCGGTGTGTTTTATGTTGATTATTCAGTATATAAAGCTATGCACTACTTTTATACTCACATACAAAAAGGTAACTAGAATGGGTGCATTAGGTATAGCTTGCTATCGTATTTGCGTTTAGGTATGGCATTAATGCAGGACAAGGAAATTTGGAAGGGTCCCAGACCCGTTGTAACGCTCTCAGTAAAGGCCAATTTTTTGCATCTATTCGGGGAACAGACTGGGAAGAAGGCCCTGGATAACCTGATCGAACCGATTAGGAAATTTCCATAAGCTTTTCCCGCTTACGTTAATTATCCTTTCCAAATTTCCTGGCCGCAATGTCTATAAAGATGTGTTGTTTGGTACTCTAGGATACATTCACCACACCCGAGTGGCACCATGGAGTCCTCAACAAAGGCGATTCCACTACACAGCTCAGCACCGATAATCTGCGACCCTCGCACACCACCTGCAAAGAACGGGGTTGAAAAGGAAAAACTGTTCCTGGCATCCGATCCAAGCCTTGTCTTTTCTGAACAGAAATCTGAACTAAAAAACCTTCCTCAGTACACTCAATATATGGGGACTAGAGAGCGAACAATAAGACAATGCTTGATTGTGATCGCAGCATTTATGTCGCATTTTTTCGTCCATGGGCTGTCAGCATCCATGGGCGTTTACTTTGAAGAGTTCTTAGAGATCTTCAAGCAAAGTGTGGGAGATACAGCATGGGTTGGATCCCTCAATTATGGCATGCTGTTATTAACAGGTAAAGGGAGTGTATCACAAACCAAAATATATTGCGCCCCTCCTGAGCCAAAATATTAGGCGAAATACTACACCAGCCCAACTGATTCAGAATAAACAAAATACAAATTTTAAATTGGTGTGTCATCATATTCCAAGTATTCACAAATTATTTTATTTGTTGCAGAGAACTTTTATGTTTGAACTCAAAAAAGGAGATTAATAATATATCTTCGAATTATATGATTCTAGAGGGCACCTGTACATTACACATACTGTTTGGCAAATATCGACTGAACAAATAACCATTTGCAGATATTGCCATTTTTATTTATTCAATCTATTCACGAAGGATGTCTTCGAACAGGATTAATTATTCTTTTATTGGTTGGCCATTTTTAACGTGGATCTTTCTGAAAGTGGATCTTTTGTGTTTAGAATTTTACGCATGCGTATTAGGCCCTATGTGACGTGCACATGTCATGCCCACGGCAGAATTTTAGCTATGTACTTTTTGATTGCCCATTACACATAACAAAGTTTCAAAAAGGTCCATCATTATCAATATCACAATGTAGTTATGAATTTTGTGACCAACAGTGGGAATGCTTTGACAAAACCAATATAACCAATGCTCTAAACTGAAGGTCACGACGTGAAAAGGTACGGCTGTATTTCGAAGGCCGCCTAAATTTTGCCTTGGAGACGAGTATAGGCAGTCTTTGCACTTATGTTCATTAGGTGATTACAAAGGCGATCTATAATCAGATGAGTAACATGAATGTCTTGGTAGGATGCCAGACTTATGCGCGAACCACCATTTGTTCTTGTGGTCGCGCATCGTTTCAAGTTAACATATTCGTTGCAAACGCGCCCATAAAATATAGCATATCTGCTGAGCTTACAGTAGTTATGTCCCGATTTTAGCGACATTTGGTTAGCCGTCCAATGCACTTTAATAGAACTGGGGCATAAGTAAGCTCAGAACGAGTGCTACATTTTATGGGTAGGCTACATTATGTACATTTTGGACGAAGAAAGCCAAGTATGAAGTTGCTATGCATTACTATACATATATATCAGTTTAAGTGCACTGTGCGTTTATGGGACAAAGTGCCAGAATTATCTATTTAATCAACGTACCTTTGGCTTGAGAGTGCAAACCTCTTGGTAAAAGTTGTATGTGCATGTGTTTTATTGTTATTGTTGTCACTGTGGTCTTTTTCTAAGCTACATACAAAAATAAATGGACACGTCCATGCAAGTCGGATGTCGGGAAGAGCGCTAGGGAGTGATTGAATCAGTGCCTTTATATCAGTTCAGAGTGTGAGGAATGAAAATGACGTCTCTCCCCCTCTCTCCAGTTCACACTCTATCAAGCCCAAGAACTTCGTTACCTTGAGACGAGGATATTATAAGGTTGGAATGGCGGGCATTAAAAAACTCTTCGTGTACCTGTAAATGACCGCCGTGATCTTTCACCTGAGAAAGTATATGGGCTGATAACGAGGTTGCTGCTGAGCCACTCTTCAACATATTAACGCAATGTGATTAGTCCAGGGTATGTCTGAGAGCCCACTGGGGGTCGCGAAAAACTCAGACTTGAAAGTATGCTGATCTACACGGTATATTATGCTTGGCATATGTGTGTGTGTGTGTGTGTGTGTGTGTGTGTGTGTGTGTGTGTGTGTGTGTGTCTGTCTGTCTGCTGACAAGATTCAAGGGTAAATCCAACCTATGCCTTGAGAACTACATGCACTGCTGGAGTGCAGATGCACTTGAATCTACAGAAAAGAGTGAAACAAAACGCAGATAAATTGAGATGGAATTGAACATAAATCCAATACTAAATTTCACATGTCATACATAACAATATTTTTCATAGTCCGTAACACCATTAGGCCTAACTACTCTACACTATATTCCTAGAATTTGTTCATCACCTACAATAAGACAATATTACAGAAATAGCGAACTGTAAACTATTGTAGACAAAAATTTTAAAAATTCAAATTATAAAGGTGGCGTTTTATTTGCAGGTCCAGTATGCAGCGTCATCGTGGATCGTTTCGGTTGCCGGGTGACGGCCATGCTCGGAGGCGCTATCGCTGCCGTGGGTCTATTTCTCAGCGTTTTTGCCACAAGTCTGATGTACTTGTATGTCAGTTTTGGAATAATCACAGGTATAGATCTTTCCCAAAATCATGTTTCTATGTTTACAAAGCGACTCATCTTTTCAAGGTTAGACATTAAAAACTATACAACCCCTCAAATAAAAGTACCTGATGTCGATTTTTTTAAATACAGATAGACATGGCGTTCTAAACGACTGGTCAATCACTTACTACTAAACGATGAATTAAAATGGTATAAAAAATCTAATCCAAGTGTAGGTACGGGTCGAACAATTCGTAAATAGGAGAATTTGCTTTTTACCGAGAAAAATTAATTTTGATGGATTTATCCCTTATATAGTGTACTTTATGGAGTAGTATGTTATAAGTTTCTTTCTTAAATACAGAAATCTTTTTTAAGGCAGAGATGGCTAAGCCCTTCGTAAGCAACCGACAAAAATATGTGGCACCAAAATGCGACATTTAATCTATACCCATTGCGTACGGAGATTGAATTGTATTTAATCATCGCTTAGATTATCTTGAAAATGATTCACGGAGAGGTCTATTGTGCCTATGGTTGGTCAGATAAAGCGAAATTCTTGCAGTGTACAAAAGAAATGTCGCTCACTGCTTTTAGTGCAATATTGTCGACGGGCAGCCGCTAGACATTTAAGTAAGATAGACGTAAGAGGCAAGTGAATGGGAATAAGCTCTTCGCTGGATTTGAATAGGTAGATTCGCGTCTGTACAAACTTAAATCGCTCGTCTTTTGAGAAACCAGTCAGAGATCATGTAATGATAACCACACAGATTAAATGTTGCAGGCAATGGATTCCTACTGAGACAGATTCGACGCTGACGACAAACCAGCTATGTTTGTCCTTGATGTTTGTCTCGAAACTATTTCTTTTTACATTGAGGTTTAAATCTTAACCCCACCCACAAAAAAATTAAATGGCATACATCCAGCTTAGTAATGTTGTTTACGCGTCACCATTGCGTGACAGTCAGTTAAGTTCACCCCGTATGCCTACAATGATGAATACATTTTGCTTTTCTACTTAATTTCTTAAGAAGTAGTGCAATCTTTTTGGATCTTTGAGGGTGGGTATTTTTCTAATTGTCAAAGTCAAAAAAGTTGAAAAGTTGTTATGAATGATCCTTGGGGATCTTTTTATTGCTTCATGCCACTGGCAAGAGGACACAGACCCTTTAGTGAACTTTATAATGACCAACAATTTAATGATACACTAAATTGCACCGTGATGCTAGATTAGTTGTTTGGTTCTTAAAATGAAAAATAAAGGTATTGCAAGGTCACAGGAAAGAAATTGAATACCTTCTGTGATTTAGTTTTTTAATAACAGTTTATTTTTACCAACGCGTCCATTGTATGAACCTGCACTGTGGTCAACAGATTTTTAAGAAGGACATAAAAGAAAGGCAACAATAACAACGGGCGATAGGAGAATCTCTTTACCATCCCCCCCCACCCGTTGCATTGTGTTTTTTTCCTATTTCATGAAAAGGGCAGTCACCAATATGCTTTACTACTAATGAAAACGCAGAAAGCATAACAGCAAGCATAAAGTGGAGAGGACTGCATGTGGTATTACTGCATTGCACATGTTAGTGTCACCTAGGACGGTGTCCTACATATCTTCATACCATAACTGTGATACAGAAAAAAAGTTTATCTAAATCTGAAGATGTGACATGAATGCATCAACACAACAGGGCAATTTTACGCTTATTTTCGTGTCGACCTTAAGGGAAAATTATTATAAACTACTTTGGCATCACCCGATGAGTTCCTTTCAGATTCTTTCATGTTTGAGTTTCTTTTGTGCGAAACAAGACACCCACCGCGGAAGTTAACCCTATGCTGAAAATGTCCGTAGAGACAAAATTAACCACAGCACCGAGATACAATTTTTATAAATGGTTAAAGGGATAACAACTCTTCGTATGAGATCTAGAAATCTGTGCTTGTCAGCGGACCACGTGACCTCCATAGGTGGCTATACTCTGTAATAATCTCTTAAGAGATTATTACAAACACACAAATAAACTTTTTAGAAAAAAAAACAGGTACTAACTTTGAATGTAAAAATGGATTCATTAACCATTGGTAAGTATGGGGAAATTGTTGTTTACCCCAAGAAAATTAATTTTTTGGTCAAATGAACAGTTCTTATCTTTTTAACTAATCAAATGAACAGACATGAAATCTGACATTGTCATTTCATACAGTCTCGGCGCACAACAGCTAATGTCACTTGGAGCGGGTGACCTCTCCGAAAACCCTGTCACATAGCGATTATGTGATTCCTTTTGCAAATCATTTAATCAATTTACTTTGAGTAATTTATACCGTTTATGTTGTTGAGATAACAACGGACATCTCCCATCATTTACCGTCAAGCTATTATATAACTTAAGAAGCTTTATCAATAATCAATAATGTTTGTAGCACTGTTGCTACCAGTATGCACATTATGCTCTATGCACATTCACACATGGAGGACATTCAGAACAGTGGACTGACTAGTCCGAGGGCTAAATATGCCGACCCACTTGAATACTTCCCCACGGGATTTCTATTCAGTGTCTATTAGAGGATTAGACGGCAAGCTTTGTATTGGGTCGCCATATTTAACCCTCGGACTAGTTAGAGGCCATTCAGAACAGAAGGTCCGAGTATCAACTGATCCAAGGATCAAATACGACGGACACTACATGAAAGGAAGACCGCTTAATCCTGTGATGGTCTCTCCGTCTCTCGCGCGCCTCCCCACGCGTCGTCCCTGCAGGGGCACAGTCTCCTCCGTTCGATCGGACGCATGGGGGCATAGTGGGCTCGGACTAATTTAGTATGCAGATCATTTAGTCCGCGGATCATCTGTTCTTAAATGCACTCATGGATTACACACATGCCAGTCCAAAATAACATGTATATTATATCAAATTGGACATCCAGTTGCGCTAATGGACATTTTCAACTGAGTTGGCCGAAAGCCAGACTTTAATTAAATAATAATACACTTATAACAAAATCATTTTTGCACATCAAAAAACGTGAATATCTGTCGGACTGTCTACGCATGAATTTTCGTGTTAGAGTACTTGTACATTTTTAGGTCTCATATCGCCCTACCATCACCCTGAGAAATAAGAACAGGGACATGATAAACGTCAGAAAATGATATTGCAAAACATTTCACACACGTTAGGTCTACTCACAACAATACGTAAAAATGCTTTATTGGGTTTCTTTAGATAAGAACATTAGCATCTTAAAACCAAGTTTTGTAGATATATATGATTTTCTTTTTAGGCTTCGGTTTCGGAATAAATTGCTTTGCGTCGGTATTCATCGTTGGGTTGAGTTTTGAACGCCGCCGAAGTTTGGCCATGGGCATCAGCATAGCAGGGATAGGAGCCGGTATGATGACTCAGCCGTACATAATAGAGTATCTCGTCGAGACATACGGCTGGAGAGGATCTCTCCTGATTCAGTCTGGGTTTCTTCTCCAAACAATGAGTATCGGTGCTGTCCTTCATGAGCTCCCGCCTAGATACCAGGACATCCCAGTAGTGGCAACGGAGGACACTACCCCAAAGCCAAAAATTATTGACTTTACGATATTCTTGAGTTTCAGTTACGTCCTTCTCTGCATCAATAACTTCTTATTCTGCGTAGGCTTATCTGTTGTGATGGTCCACCTTCCGCATGTCGCAGATGTTTTGGACTTCTCACACAAGCAAGGCGCATTTCTCCTCGTAGTCATCGGCATCTCTAACACAATCGGGCGAGTACTACAGGGGGTCATCGTCAGCGTTAGTTGTGTTAAATGCAGTCCCACCTTGAACTACGCACTTTCTTACGGAATTGCCGGCCTGGCAACTCTGTTCTTCCCAATCAGTCGCCACTTCATTCTTTTGGTAATCTGTTCTGTTATATATGGACTTGGTTATTCTGCATTTGGAACTTTGTTGCCTGATGTTATCATAGCCATATTGGGGAAAAGGAGGCTCACCGTGGGATACGGTGTGGTTATGAATTTTGGAGGATTTGGGACAATGCTCGGTGCACCAATTGCGGGTCAGTATTTAGAAGGCCCTACCATTATATATATATTCTATCTTCTCCTTGTAAAATTAACGGTTCTATTCACTCAAAGATTGAAAAAAAAACAGTCAGCTACTGCTGAAATAGAAGTCACTATTTCCCGTATATTATAATTGAAATACCGAATCTACTGTATTTTACATGTATTTTGGAAAGGAAAAGTGTTTGTACGAATATCGGTTAGTTGCCAAAACGTCAATGATAATTAGGATAAGATTTTACAATTTTCTAAGTATTGCAATGAATTGTCAAGCGCTAGAAACGCACAAACAGTACTCTCATTATAACTATTCCTCCCGCTCCTCAGTTGAACATATTGATGTCCACAAGCAAAACATAGAGTTTTATTGTAGGGAGAGTGGTAACCGCATTTTTACTGTTTTGGAAACACACACATAAAAAAAAAATATGAAATTCCTTTGAAGATTATTTAAATTTATTTTTTCCAGGTTGGCTGTACGACGGACTACACAACTACCAGCCGTCTTTTTATTTTGGGGGCACATCGTTGATTCTTAGTGGATTAATAATGTTCATTCCATGGTATCGCATGAGGCAAACAGCCAGTGATGATGAGAAAAAAGACGTGATAACAGATATCTAGAAGCAAGAAAACCCACCTCATGCATGCACAAGTGAAATGCACATTAATGCATGTGAACCCAGGGCGTTAGAAAGAAACGGGTTAAGTCGTGTAAATAGTATCTTAATGTCCAGTGAGTGTTGAAGTAGATAGACCGCCAGTCTGGGATATCGTGCCCTCTATGAGGGACTGGAGTTAAATTACAGGCGCATACTTTGTCTGTAACTGTAATTAGCAATCTGTGTAAAAATAAGCCATAACCACACGGCCAGTAAGATAATATCAAGTATACATTTGTCGAGGAGTTGTTTACACTTCTTACCAGGACAAACAAACAAAATAGTATCAATAATTTAGATTTTTTTCTTTTAAGAGATATTTTATTCTAATGTGATATTATCAAGTGTACATTAGTCAAGTTGTTTACACTTCTTACCGGAACAAACAAACAAAATACTATCAATAAATAGATATTTTTTTTTCTTTTAAGAGATATTTTATACTAATGTATTAAGATCACGATATTGTGATTAGATCATGTTACTCGCCCCATGGGTGCATAACCTACCCCTTTAAACAAAGAAATAGATATGCAATCTTGTATTTGCACGGAGCACAAATGTACAGTGCCGCCGGAATCTCCCCTTACTTACCCTCCTGGTCGCTGCGGGTTGTACGGACGGCCTGGCTCGGTTACTATGGAAATAACATTGTCATCCATACGCTGTTTGGTTTCTGTTAACAATAGTTCCATACCCTGCCCGTCGGGCAATTATCGTGACAAACTTTCTGCTAACAAAAGAACCTAACCCTAGCTCGCTGAGATAAAGATCGAAGGTGAGCGTGGTCGCAATTAAGTGCTCGTCCAAGCGTTAATTGACCTTTAATGCGCGGTGGCTTCACTCTACTCTGATCACTCTACTCTGATACGGAGATTTTAAGTAAAAGAACTTGCCAACATTGATTTTTTAAAGTCACTTTACCAAAAAGATTCGGTGATGACAGCAATTTTCGTGTACATTGTAGCTATGAATTGATTGAATTGAATTGAGTTTAATAAATGAATTTATCAATTTATCAAAGATCAAATAAAACACTACTTGTACATGTAATATTTATTTGGCTTCAAACTGTCTTTACTATATACGTATTATTAACAAGATTAAAATTTACTTTTATAGTATGTCCTTATATTTCTATTAGTTTTGTTCATAGACGAAATGCATTTATTTCCAAAAAAGATTGGTCAGTTGTTTCAGTGATAAACATTTTGTTAGCCATATCTTTAATATAGTTCAGACTTTATTTGCATATAGAATCTCTCCCATCTACACCCGTAACATTTCTAGATCTGTCCTTTCGTATTCGTTCATCAATCGTAAACAACCTTCCCATCAACTGAACGCAAAAGTTGCCTGGGGAACTGGCCCGTTGTCGAATTTCGAATATTTCTTTATTTGACAAGGCGAGGGGTGGCCGGCCGAAAGACTGATTCCTTGATTCTGTAGGACACAAAGTAGGAACTGTTTCTCTATCATTGTTTGATATGTAATTCAGTTCATCTTTACGATCTAAAGCCCAAACTTAACCAAAAGCCTTCTTCATACTTAAACGCATCAAAAGAAATTAATTAAAAAAACTGGATTACAATCTCTCAGGCTAACTTCACTGGTTGGCACGTGTCATCTCACATTAATTAACAATCAGTTCAGGTTAGCTTTAGTTTATTCATGCTGGGTAAACACAGTGATTAAGCCCTGACTATTACATAATCACTACTGTGTGACACGCGTCGTCTAAAATTAATGTTTACATTGCGATGACGCTCTTCAATCCGAACTAATCAATTGCACATAATTCTAAATCAACTGACACGTGTCAACAGGATTGTTTGTGTATCTGGACTTCCTAAATGGCCAATAAGTATTTTGTTTAATATGACATGTTTATGTCACTGATTTCCATGCCATCGTGTCACCTGCCAAGTGAACGGTATAAATCGACACTCAAATTTTCCAAATCATCACAATTCCAAGATGCCTCTTAGCGATTACGTGCGCCCTCCGAGAACAAGGGGTGCGAATTAAAAACATAACCGCACAAATGGAAAATGAAGGCCATAATGTGTCGCGACAAGCCATTTACTATGCGTTNCACTCAAATTTTCCAAATCATCACAATTCCAAGATGCCTCTTAGCGATTACGTGCGTTTGCGTATCATCGCCCTCCGAGAACAAGGGGTGCGAATTAAAAACATGACCGCAAAAATGGAAAATGAAGGCCATAAAGAGTCGCGACAAGCCATTTACTATGCGTTAAAGAAATACGACGAAGGGCTTGGTATTGCAGATAAGCCACGAAGTGGACGTCCCTCAAAGGTTGACCTGCGCCACATGAACGTTATAGACGAGGAGATGACCATATTAACGCAGAAAAGTGTATTATACAGTAATAAATATATTAATCACCTAAATAAGGTGATTCCAGCGGTACTTGAGAGAGAAGGTCGTGCATCAGGCTACTAAACTAGCAACACATGTAATAAAGGTAATGAGACATTGATATTTATTTGATGCATTAGCTATTTAAAATTTTCCATTTTAACTACGCTTTTGTTGATCGTGACTTATTATCATCAAATAAAATTGTTATACGTGTTTTAAAACTAAGCCTGATTTGTTCTTCAGAGTTTTGTTCTAATATTTGACTTGCCTTTACTCGAGTCTTATGTTGCAGTTGATACATAACCCGGTATTGTTTGCGATAGCAATCTCTTTGCATCAGCTATAATAGAAACCTTAAGTGAGGCAATTAAGAAGGGGCAGACCGTGTTCGTTGAACCGACTAATTTGGGTGTCCGATAAGGATTGCTTGGGGATTCCCCTACCCTGTAATTATCATACGGCCTCTATTGTTCGACCATATGGGGCAGGGTTGGGAAACCATACGGCCATTTGGTAAGGGGACATTCCGGCGGCACTGTATGTATTACTTAACAAATACATGGCTAGATTTTTTTTATCACCCATTTCGTTTTTTTCCATACGTGTACATGTATGCTTTGGTACATTATCTAAATAACAGTTTATGACCCATAACTTGTCCATTCACTTGTCATTGAGTTCAGAAATATATAACTCAATAGATGAAAGTTTTATTTATTTTATTATTATTATTATTATTATTATTATTATTGAATTCGTCGTAAGTAGCAAATCCCTTGTAACACTTAATAGCTTTTGGCCTCCATAACTTCATGCTTAAAGTGTTTTCTTTCTTTTTATTTTTCATTTTTTTCTTCGGATCTTTATAACGTTTATTTCGCGCATCTCCCCTGAATTTTTTTCCGATACTACGTTAGATCCGTTGATTTCTCTGAAAATTCTTTTTGAAAGTTGGGCACTTTGTCAAACTGACTATACACAGTCACATCACGGTCATCACCCATTTACTAATACAGGTGGACGTAGTGTTGGACTAGGCATATTGTGGGCATGGAGGATATCGGAAAAGTGCATCCAATGTACGTGTAATAGCATGAAAAATTTGGTAATCAATTTTATTGAAAGGCGTGTGTATTTAAAATGAGTCAAAGATCGGTTCGAATATCTTTAGTTTACAAAGTTATTACAGTCATAAGATTATATATGTGTGCATTTTTTCCATCTAACGTAAGAAGATTAGATACAATTATAACGTCAGAAAATACAATAGAGGGAGTGTGATAATGATAGGGTCGCTAAACGAATTTGACGGAATATAGTGACTAGCCTAATCCTCTTGTCGCCTGGTTAGGCACGCCCCCTTAGAGTACTTATAAATGTAAACAAAAGGTCTTCCATAGAGAACTATCCTTTTGTTCAACAGCTTCGCGCGTGCAGCGGATTATGTATATAGTGACGCTGTACAGCTAACTGCAGTTAAATCTGTGAAAGCTGTTATTTAATTTATTCTGCTGTGTCGGACGTTGTGGGCCAGCCCAGGGGCGGATTTAGGCCGTCTTCTGGGTCTTCCAGAAGACGGTCATATCTTCAAGTTTACATTGACAGGTATCTAATTTCTTCTATTGGAAGACGGTCAAAAATGAGGATGGATCAATAAAGATAATTTGGAAGACTGTCAGAAAATAGCTCTGGATCCGCCCCTGAGCCGAATGGTTCATTCACTCATTCTTTTCTGAAGATTGGTGATGCATATTTTGAATGCTTAATTATTTGCCCTCCTTCTAACAAGAGAAAGTAAAAGGGGAGAGAAACAGAGACAGTGTCAAATAAAAAGGGTAAAGAGTAATATAACATGCTGTACAATGACCGAGTCGTGAAAGGGGTATTGGACTTCTTTGCGTTAAAAACAAATTTATTTCGAAATCAAAAGAGCATTTTTTGAAGGGCGCGTGGNGTATTCCAATGAATTGTCAAGCGCTAGAAACGCACAAACAGTGCTCTCATTATAACTATTCCTCCCGCTCCTCAGTTGAACATATTGATGTCCACAAGCAAAACATAGAGTTTTATTGTAGGGAGAGTGGTAACCGCATTTTTACTGTTTTGGAAACACACACATAAAAAAAATATGAAATTCCTTTGAAGATTATTTAAATTTATTTTTTCCAGGTTGGCTGTACGACGGACTACACAACTACCAGCCGTCTTTTTATTTTGGGGGCACATCGTTGATTCTTAGTGGATTAATAATGTTCATTCCATGGTATCGCATGAGGCAAACAGCCAGTGATGATGAGAAAAAAGACGTGATAACAGATATCTAGAGGCAAGAAAACCCACCTCATGCATGCACAAGTGAAATGCACATTAATGCATGTGAACCCAGGGCGTTAGAAAGAAACGGGTTAAGTCGTGTAAATAGTATCTTAATGTCCAGTGAGTGTTGAAGTAGATAGACCGCCAGTCTGGGATATCGTGCCCTCTATGAGGGACTGGAGTTAAATTACAGGCGCATACTTTGTCTGTAACTGTAATTAGCAATCTGTGTAAAAAATAAGCCATAATCAAACCACACGGCCAGTAAGACAATATCAAGTATACATTTGTCGAGGAGTTGTTTACACTTCTTACCAGGACAAACAAACAAAATAGTATCAATAACTTAGATTTTTTTCTTTTAAGAGATATTTTATTCTAATGTGATATTATCAAGTGTACATTAGTCAAGTTGTTTACACTTCTTACCGGAACAAACAAACAAAATACTATCAATAAATAGATATTTTTTTCTTTTAAGAGATATTTTATACTAATGTATTAAGATCACGATATTGTGATAAGATCATATTACTCGCCCCATGGGTGCATAACCTACCCCTTTAAACAAAGAAATAGATGTGTAATCTTGTATTTGCACGGAGCACAAATGTACGAGTGCTATAGTTAAGAAGATAGCAAAATTGTTCGGTGCAGGTCTGTTTGTATGATAAACTGATGGCTACTTCTGTGATTCCACCAGGTCTGTTTGTATGATAAACTGATGGCTACTTCTGTGATTCCACAACAACTGCACTGAATAAAATGAAGAGACAATTAATGTTATTTCAGACCTTGGGGCAATAATCGTTTAAATGTATATTCAAATAGTGTTAAATTTTTTATAAAATATATGCCTTCTCCATTTGGGAGGTATTATTATCCCACCGACGAAGTAAAGTTTTATAATTTTTATTTATCTTTTTTATTGGAGAGGTTGTAGTTTATTCAACTCCTCAACAGCTGTTCACGTCCTTTGCAGAACGACGGACATTTCATATTTATTGCCAGACACCATTGTACCTATATATGCCATAAACCTACTTTCCTTCTCTTACGTGAGAAATGTGTCAAAATATGTGAAAATCCTTGTAATCCTTTTGTAAAAATAATGAACGAACTAAACACTTAATTATATTTTATATTATGTATAGATATATTATATATAATGTACGAAAAGACAAGGAACGGGGTTTGAAGATATTTTTATTGAAATATTGATATACATGTAGCTCTGCATAATGAATATCTATACTGAATACATGTATATGACAGTGGATTTTTCACCGGTCAGTTCAGTTGTATAAAATATATATTTATAAAAGTTTAATATTTAGACATATCCTTATGAGGACTGAAATTTTAGTTATTGAAAGTTGTTTAACATGAAACAGAATGCTTTGCGGTAGAAAATCCCCTGTATTGTGTCGTGAAATTTTTCTCTTGATCCTTATGATATATCATTTTACTGTCCTTTTTCAAGTTTTTTCATCCCCCGCCTTTTTTCTTGATTTTCCACATAATGGGCAGCACATGTACACAGTGCTGCAATAATGGATTATAATAAATTGTCAGAAAACCTCCATTTCCTTTTCCTATTTCTTTTTTTTTCTATAACGCGGTATGGATTATGTTGATTGAGATTATTTTTTTAACTACATACGGTCGCCTTAGTGACTACAAATTCTGCTCGGTAACATTAAGGTTCTTAATCTTATCAACTACTACTACATGTATCCAGCCAGGTATTTAAACAGTGGCAATGACAGTGGACAGGTATTGAAACAGTGAAAACAAAATCATCACCACGAACTTGTCCAAACGGTCTTGCCACCGCCTGAGCACAATGTCTATTTGAAGCAATCATACATTGGATATGTCTTTTTCATCTGGCTTGGACCCTTCCATGTAATTGATAGAATAAGGACCCAAAAAATCACAAATTGTTTCACCAGGCTCATGCTGATGTTTTTTTTTTTTTTTTTTGTTATTGTAGAAAACAAGTTAAACGAAAAGCTACTTTTAAAAAGTTCTGGCACTTCCCGAACATAAGCAAATTAAACCAAGTAAAGGTAGTTCCCTTTAAAACTGAACAGATATATGTTCTTCTTTGGCTTACTGCTTTAATCATTTCTACTTGCATGTCCGTCAGTGAGCAAAAGACCGGGATCAAGATGGTAAACACATATCATGTCGATCGATATTTCGTTAAAATAGCGGATATAATTTTAGAGCCTTTTCTGTCAGCATATCAGTAGCTAATGTCATTTTAAACAACGTCCTTTTTATGATACTTTTCATAATCTAGTGTGAGACAGCTTGTATCACGGTCTTGTCTTCTCTAGCACATTCGAGTAGCATTTATATCGACATTCACAACCCAGGGGCGGGTCCAGGATTATTTGAAAGGGGGAGGGTCCGGGGTTTTTTTTTAAAGGAATAACAGGCTACGAAGCCTGCTCTCGACCCCCTTGGCGTGGGGTTCGGGGCCCGTTGCAACCATTCACAGTGCAATAGTCTGATGTGCTGAAAGATTAAGTACATTGCTATATTTCAGCCATTGTTCTAACAACCATTTGGTGTATGCATTTTTTCATATGTGTTCACATAGTTCGTTCAGAGATTTGATAAACAAATAAATAAACGGTAGTGTTTGACAATTTGAATAAACATGTGAATAAATAAATAAATGAATTAATAATATCTAGATTGTCCTTTTCCTACTCTGTATATCGTTTCCAACATGATTTGCCTTCATTGCATTTAGGTTCCCATTTTAAAATCTAGCCAACATGTATCAATTATATCACGTAGGTAATGAGAGAGAGATGTTTGTAGAACTGTAACTGCAGGAAGTGGAGTTAAATCACGTGCCAAAGGTCTTTTCTTAACGAGTGCAACACTTATGTTTTTTTAAGTCATGCTTCTAGTTCAGTGAATGTCGTGAAACATTCAAGTTGGATTAAAATTGCTTTTAACAGTGGATGCCAAAGAACTAGGAGTGCTCGATCTCCGCTGGAATTCTTCACATCGCAGTTGGGATAATTAGATGTATCACTATTTGCATGTCCAAAGTACAACTCGAGTTCGACCACATACTATGACAATGATTTCAAGACTGTGCTCGTGTATATTGTGGCATCAAAACACACAAAAAACGCCGATTTTTTATACTGTTATTTTTATTGGAATATATAGAATAAATAGAAAGAATAAGAACAGGCGTGCTGACAAACTTCGACTCCATTCACTTGACTCCATTCACATGACAATGCAAGAAGAGACATTAATATAAGTATCAACACAACAATTTTGCCCCCAATTACATGGCTTAACTAAGGGAAAGTGTAAGTAGCATAGCCTATTTCAGACTACTTGCTTTATTTCACTCCTTATCTTTTTTAATTTTCTAATACCACCAGCCCATCACCAGATTATTAATTTTTTAAATACTCTAGGGCTGTTGAAAATTCAAGTGATTTCAAAAACCAGACGTTGTAATAATGTTGTAATATTGTTCCGACTTGTAGAGTACAAGAACTCCAACAAGATATTGTTAGAAAGAACATCCTAAATTGCGATCTAATCTTTCAGTTCAACTATTTTTTTTTTAATTCAAAATAGTGGCAGGATGCACCTTCAGGTCACACATCAATCAAATAGCATAAAATAAAATTGAACAAAAATGTCCAAAAAAAAAGTAACACAATTCTCGGGAAGAAAATATCTCCTCAGATGTGTAATCTCTGCTCACATCAAAACTGACAACAGATACGCTAATAATAAAGAGGTCTTAATAAATTAAATGTCCTTACAATGAACTTCTTTTCCGTATAATATACATGTACACACACTACATTAAAAGTGTGAAAATCACCGAGACAAAAAATCTTTGCTGCTTTGCATTGCTTATTATGACTTTTGTGAGTTTACGCTAATTTTATCACAATTTCTTCGGTTAATTATAAACCGCTTCGTGATGTTACTCCCTACTTCTAAGCTTCCGTCTTCCGCGTCGTGCAGTAGTGCAACGATCATACCTCACAGTATCCATATATATATATTAGCACAACAACAAGATGCTTCATTATATTATAACTAAGGAAATGTACCAGCGAATATGATTGTACTTCGAAGAGTGTGGTAGGACACTCGGATAATACTGAGGCTGAGAAAAAAGTGTAAACAAAATTTAATAATACAGTTCATGAAATACATTCATATAAACGTCCTACTTAACAATGCTTCCACATATTTTGACAGACTAACATAGTTTTCATTTGTTTAACAGTATTTAATAAATCTCCTTTGATAATTCCAACATAAGCCTATCGTTCGTCTTGCATGGTCGTGTCGGCGTAAATCCCTGATGAGGTAAATTTTTAATCTCATAAGTTGAAATTAAATGTTATGTCATAAAGAGTGTGACTCGGGTTTCTTAGATCTAATGCTAGGTTGGCGTGCGACATACTGTATCTATGCAAACTTCACCAGTATTAAAATACAGAGCTGAGTTTTCAATGACACTTCAAATTCCCAACATTATGCCCTCTTAGAAATCTTCAGATCGATACAAGTCGCACGAGTAAATAACATAAGGAGTAACACTAAATAATGGTTTACCAGCTAATAAAATTCAAACCGCAATCTTTACCAGCTTACTGAAAATGTTAAAACAGCGTCACCAAAACACGTCTATACAGCGACACACATCTTGTCTAAACATCCACTCACTGACACACATACACAAAGCCGGTGCATCTCTCGTAATTACACATTCCCTTAATGCAAAATGTATTGGAAATCTTACCCACAGAAATAGCTGTTGACCTTTTAAGTATTCACCATTCGGACTGAAAAAAATATAAAACCCTCTGCAAAATCATTGATCCCTCACTTGAGAGCGAGTTATAGTAATCTAGTCGAGCACAAGCAACCATCATTACTATTGACCTCAGTTTGCTTGGGTTTATACCTTCACAGCTGTGAGTCTACTCCTTACTAACCAAACGCACGGGGATGCAAATTTCTTAGAGAATACTGAGCATACTTTGCAATTTTCATCTGGGTTACTTTGGGAGGAGGGAGGACAAGAATTTGATGCACAGAAAAATATAAAATGAAAACTAATGAAATATTTTATAAATTACAGCTGCTCTGATTTGGCCCTCTTTATCAATAAGTCAACAATATAATAATCTCCTACACGGATCTTTTTTTTACAAAATGTTTTATAACTGATAATTGGTGTGTGTGTGTGCATGTGTGCGTTTGTGTGCGTGCGTGCAGTACGATTGTAACTCTTGTTTTGATACCACATATAAATGACTGTGTAATTAACATGCATGTAACCCTCCTCCAGACTTTGCAGCCTACAGACATAGGCCTACATTATCAGGGTGTAATGGCTATCTTTTGTGTGATAACACAGCATTGGAATGGTTTCTTTCGTAGAGTGAAAAGAAGTCCAATAACAAAACGAATGATGAAGATCTGTCAGCTGATTCCGACTAGTTGTTCCCGTCACCCGGTTGAAGGGCTAATATTGGGCTTTGTCGATGTTCGGGAATGTCATGAAGATGCAAAAATTTAGAGCTTTCTGAACCGTTCGTGATATTTGCGACCTCCTCCTCCTCTTCCTCTTTTTCTTTGTTGTCATTGCCAAATATTGCGAGTTTAATGGTCACCCTAGAGCTGTCCCTCCCCATATACGGTTTTGCTTCCTCTTGCTGGTAGTCGTCAAGTTTCATCTTTTTGATGAAACCCATACCTTGGCATTTGTCACACTCTTTGTCTTCTTTGTCTCTCCCAATGTGAAGATGTGTAAAGAAAGTTACCAAAGGGGCGAGGGAGCCGGTATCACCTTGTGGGCCAGCGATGGCCAAAAGAGTGGTAAAAAACAACAAAGAAAACAGAATAGAAAATCCAATTACTGAAAAAATGAAAATCCCAAATTGGACGTAGAACTGAATTTCGGCAAACATCATGAAGATGGACGCTCCCAAAGTGGTGGTGGCACCTGATAGGACGGAAATGCCCACGTGATCTAACATGTCGCGCACGCGCCCAAGACGGTCTCTGTGTGGAGACAGGTGATAGCCCTCTGCGAGGTGCACAACGTAGTCCACCGCCAGTCCAACCACGAGACAGAGATTCAGGGATGTCAAAACCTAAAATTCAAAAGAGCCTTCAATTTAAGCACTATCTGCATTGCATTCGGTGCCACAAGAGCTACTTAAAATATCACATAAACATTTTATAAACGTTTCACCCTAGGCTTATAAAACTGGTGATAAATGTGATTAACCCAAACAACGCTATGCATTTTATGTACAAAATTGCAGAGAGTCCTGTTCATCTGTATCTGTTTTAACATATAGGCCTAGATACCCTACTTACCCCTAGTTTCCAGCCCACCATTGGAATGACTCCTACCACACACACCGTCACCATACCCATGGTAAGAGTTGCCAAGAACCCCATAATGATATTCTGTGTGGCGAATACCAAGATTGGGAAGGAAAGAGATATACCAATGACTATTCCCATGAGAGCCGTGCTTGCCAGATTCTGCTGGACCTTCAGCCAGTGCCACGTATTCTCGGTTACTTGAAATCCGCCTTGTAATTCTGGAGGCATTTTAGCCAGCTGAAATCGACAAACGATAAAAATTACTTTTGCAGAACACAGATAACCATTGTATACTTTGGCAAGCTTAAACCAATTTTCCTTACAATTTCTTCGCAACTTTGTTACTTTAATGACATTAAAAGATTCCCAGTACGATTCTACAGCATCAGTAAGACCAAGTCTCAAATGTGTAAATTTTCAATAAAATTTGCCATTGATTACACATTTTCAGCACATCTGTTTACCCGATTTAACATTAAAAGTCAGTTATTTCAACCCACCTCTTCTTTCATAAAGTCCTCCCATCTCTCCATGATGGGCAGGCCCGTAGCATATCCCAGCGCATGCGCATTTAATGTGGTATTCACCTCGATGGCTATGAATTTCAGTTTCGTTCCATAATAGGCTCCTAAAAAGAAATGAGAAAGGGAAAAGGACTGCCATAAATGTATTACGAATGCACCGTAGATTTTGGGATAATTCAGATGGTAACAATTGGTGGAGATTATATTAACTAAATGCAAATGAAATCATTTTGTAAACAAGAACGTTTGCATTTGCTACAAATTGGTCACAGTCGGGAATTATGTAATAGAATTAAGTTAAAAATAATAAATAGAAACAATGATTTTTTTTATATCAAATAGAAAAGGGAAACTGTTTTTTGCCAATGCGTGAATCGCCAACAGAATCAAAAGTTGAAATGGATTCTTCCAAAAACATGAGTTTGGGAACAAAAGTGAACTAAATGAGCGATGTTGAACAGACGTGAGCTTTAGCTGATACGTATACAACCACCTGGTAAGCATTGTCATTACCTGTGACCATCCTAACAGGAGTGGTGTAACCATCTTCTTTCCATTCGCCTATCAGTTTGTTGTAATTGCTGAAGTCTTCAGTATGCGTCATACGGTACCCGTCGCTCAACCAATAAGAGACAAAGATCTGGAAGAAACATGACGGACATGTTAACAAAATAACCGTGCTTAGTTTTTTGGAATTCCAGTTAATATTTGTCATCTTTTAGATTCATAATATTTACAATATCAGCTCATTTATTTTAGTGTAACTTAAAATTTTCTTTTATTTCTGTGTGCTTCTAGGGAATTTTGCACTAGACCTTTTATAAACCTTTATTCCATCTTACATAGTATGACTGATGAACCAAGGTTTAAGACTAGTCTGTATCATAAAAAAACGAAAATTTGAAGAGTTGCTTAGTATTACCTCAAAATATCGATAAAAAGTTCGCTTGATTTCGGCTAGGTTATAGATAAGTGGGTGGCTCTCCATAAACTGTTTTGTATTAGTCTCGGTCAGAGGGTACTCATAGCTGACATTTCTTTTCGTGTATTTGCTGCGGTTCCGATCTTTGAGCTCTTCTTTCTGGAAGGGAAAATAAAAAATGCACTTTGTACCCTGTTCATCACGTAGACTGCTGCTTATGTTATTGTTAGGATCAGGGTATGCGTTTTGTGATAAAGAAAATAGACAGGGTTGTTTATGACTCAGTTTGTTGGGTGCATTAAGTGCAAATGGGTATATCTGACTATTACAGTGTTTATGTGTGAGTTAAACAGGGGTTTCATGCATATTGCATATTTATCAAACATAGTAAACAGAAATCGCAAATGAGAAGTCCATCCAAACAGCATCAAGAAGTGCTGCCAAAAATAGAACAGTTATTCGACCCAGTGATAACAGAATTATTAGTAGATACAGGCACAGTTCCAGTAAAGCTGCATGGAAACCAACCCACTATACTACTTTGACTGTTTTTAACCAGAAAAGACAGTTTGGCAGTTTGGTTCAAATGAGAGACTCCCCTCCCTCAATTGTTTTGAAGTAGTGAACATCATGTGAAATACTAACTCGCGTGTCATTGAACTGTATGACAGATAAAAAAAGTCATTTCGTACCTTAACAAACGCCTCAAGATTATCCATGAAACAAGCGATCTGTGGTTTCTTGGTAACAAGATCCAATCGGACTTTTAATTCATCTCTCTCGTCATCTGTCAAGGTTTTCAGTCGGGTACACAAATTCTGAAATTTGTAAAATCAGCATTTACGCCCGCTGCAAAAATAGTTTTAATATCAAACATCACGCCAACAGATAAATAACAATACAGTTATCACAGTAATGGTCAGATTTGAATTCTAATAACATATTACTTATGCATTAATTCTAATACACGAGGCATGACATGCTGTTAGTTAACCTGAATATAATGCAACTTTCCACTCAATGGAACTATGTCAAACCTGACAGTGCGTGCTGGAATGTATACAGAACTGAATGCCTTGAGGTTGGGAAAATTGGGTATGGTTTTCATGTCGAGAAATAAAAATTGTCAAGTTGCCTCACCTTCATAGCTATTTGTGCCGGTGGGGAATTGAGTCCGAACATATCATCCCAGACCTGTTTCCCTGTACACCTGAAGTCTGACTGGTGACAGCCACTAACGTCTCGCTCTTTCAACCCCCACACCAAATACACTGTGACGTATTGATCTTCTTCGCTTGGTTTGAATGCGTGAAGGCGGCGGTTCTGTGCCTTGCCATAGTTGTTAGACGGCTTGTAGATCGGCAACTGGAAATTTTGAATGATTTTGATTTCTTTAAGCTGACGAAATGCAAAAATTGGATGTTTACATTCATTCATATTTAATCTCACAAATGGACTTATAAGTGGTTAGATGCTTGAAGGAAAGAAGCAAATTGACAGATACAAACTGAAAACCAATCCTGCTAATTAAAACGGTATTACTGAAATGGTATTCTTTGCAGACATCAATTTGTGTATTACAAGTAACTGTTCTCAACAATTATATATTTACACATAAACTTGTTTACAATCCAATTAGCAATTACAAGACTGTAGTTCACATACCTCTTCCTCGTCTGGACTCAGCTCTTTGGCGTAGTAAATGAATACACCCAAGATCGCCGCGAAGCACAACAGGATCCAAAATTTCCAGAACGGGTGAGTAATAAACTTGAAATATTTGCCGCTGAGAAATCTGATGATCACATTTTTCTTTTTCTTTTCTTGCTGTGGGTTAGTAGAAGTACTGGACTGCCTACTGACTAAATGCGTTTTCGCCTCGCTCGACTTCGGCGCGCAGCAACAACAAGCTTTGTTTCCCTTAAAGTAGAGATGGTGCACTATCACCACAGCTGGAAAGAAGGTTATGACGGACAAATAGTTAACAAGCACTAATAGTCCAGAAAATAGTCCGAATGTTTTCACCGGCAAAATCGGAGATACGGCACTGGCGAAGAAGGCAATCATCGTGGTGCATGACGTCACAAGCATGGTTCCCGCCGCCCTTCGGTAACAATCAGAAAGCCGATGTGACAGGCTTGGATACTTCACCTTCCCTGTCGCTCTCCAGTTATCGTAAAAGACAAATATATCATCTGCGCCTATGCCAAGAATGATGAAAATTGCCAAAATGTGGAAAAACCCAAAATATCTAAAATCTAAGACGATTCGGTATATAAGATTTGCACAACAGAACCCAGTGACAATGCTTAGAACGGCCCAACTGGTCACCCAGAATGACCTGGTCTGAAACCAGATGAACCCAAATATGAAGCATAAGCTACCGACGGCCAAAATTAAATCATAGACAACTTGATCTAGTACGTCATGAGCAAATAGCATAAGAGCATAGTAAATGAGATCTACGCCATTTGGTTTGTCCTTCACAAATTCAACCAATTTTGGTTTGACGTCTTTGACTAGAAAATCTTGGACACGCGAAGTTTTCTCATCATCGGAATCGTTGCCAGGCAACGGCCAACCTAACGGGAAACTGGAGCGTGTTAATGAGGCAAATGCCCCTTTCGCGTCTATCGAGGAGTCGGCGCTCATGAAGAACTGAAATGCCGTCTTCGTTTGATTATGATGAGCTGCGGTAAACAGGACCTTGTGGATATTTTCAAAGTCGGGGTCGTAGAAAGTTGGGTGCAAGTGTTGATAAGTTCCATCAAAGTAACGCAAAATGGACATCGGTTTCACACAGTTGTTCCGAAGATCCAGTTGGCAGAACTTATCTTGGTAATTCGTCAGGTTGTAGATCTCGTCTTCTAGGCGCTTCATATCTTCAAAGATCTCCTTCCGAAAAATGTTCTTGTCTTCTTCCACTTCATAGTACAGCGACAATTTGTCGAAATGGACGCTGCGGTTTCGGAACAGTATAAGGCTCTCTCGGGAGAAGCGGTTGATTTGGTGCCCTTTCCCGATGTCCGTTTCATTGTTACGATGTATCCACGAGAGCTCTCTCAGGCGGGTTACATCATTATTTAAGATCATTGGAAATCGATTGAACTCCGTCGGGAAGATGTCATAGCCTGCGGAGTACAATATCAGGGTCACGATCACAAAGAGGGCGTGGCAGCCTAGAGTGGAAACTGAAAAGATAGACAAGGAAAATTAATCATAGGTTCTAATTTACAAGACCATTTAGTTTCCCTACTTATGAACGTGTTGCATGAATTCACTATGTAAGGCGTGTCCAAATTGTGTGTCCTGTTTTAATACATGAGATAGCTTGAATACATCTTCTCTGGATTAAAGTGACATGCTGCACTCTTGGGTGGCTGGGCCCAGACAGTTTCCCTGTCACACACACTCAAGCTACAAACACTAAGACACACACACACGCACACTATAAGAGGTTAGTCCCTGTTCTAAACAAACACGGCGATATCATTCCTTCAGAAATTACAAGTTAAGGACAAAAGATGAAATCTGCATTTTGCTTATTTTTTTTTTAGTTTCAAATTTAAGCTTATTGCATATTCAATTTTCACCCAAGTACTGTAAATACCACAGCCAATAAAATGCAATATACTACTACTAAACTACTCACAGAAAGAGGCCCTTGGGTGCTTCACCAACAAACGACAATACCACAGGGGAGGTCTCTCTCGTTCGCGTCTTAATTTTTCTTCCAGTTCGTCCTTTCTTTTCTTTTCTTTGTGTTCTTTCCTCCTGTTACGAAGTTCTGCTGCCGACGCATTTTCACAACTGTTGACATCCCCACCGTCTTCGCTGCCTCTTTCTATATCTCCTTTAGAGAAATCTTTCTCTTCACAAAACTGGGCGTGGCCATTTAGGTGTCCGTTTTGCTGTTGATGATCAACCTTGTGCTCTTTCCACAAGGGCTCCTTAAGTTCTTCGTTCACGGTTTCATTCATACTGACCGTGTCGACACTGTTATTGTCAGATGGCGTGGACATTTCTCTATCATTGTCAGAGTTTTCATAACCGGAATCCCTGTTGAGATCATTATGGCTCCCGGAGGACGACCGGACGTGCGCATACCTGAGATTGGAGACGTTGGGTATGGAAAAGGCTCGTCGTGAGTTGTCTCGGCCAGTTTCGTTTCGAAAATTGGCGGGATTGTTTGGCGCGAATCCGAGGCCACGTGGGCCTCGAGAGTGAAGTTGGACCTGAGATTTTGAGTGTTCTTTTGATTCTTCGAGTAACAAACCTCGTAAAGACAGACGTTTGCGGTTAGTATCACAGACAGACACGGGGGCAGATACCTGCTTTTGATCTGAAGGTGTGGTGCCGTTTTTGGCAACAGGGGTTGAAGTGCGCTGGGTTAATTCTATTGCACAACTTGGCCTGGTCGAAGATCTCTGTAGCTCACTGACATTACCCAGTGAATACGAAGGACGCCTAGGCAAATTTTCAGTACCAACTCTTCTCCCGTTTCGCAAGTCGTTTTCGGCAGGGAGCTGTCGCAAATCTATACTCGACGTAGTCTGACTACTCCTGGGTGAACATCGCCTTAAATCGCGTCTTAACGATTCACTAATAGCACGATCATCCGTTCTTTCCTCAGTGGGAGACATAAGAAGACGGCGAGCGTCTTGGTGTGCAAAATCTGATGCTTCTTGACGATCTCCCCGACTCTCGCTGGCCAGAGCCATAGCTTGGTCCGGCTCATCTTGCTCTCCTGTCGACATGCTGTCGCTCATCGTGGCTAAGATCTGAAACGAAGAAGCAATCAGATTAAAGACAGCTTAGCCTTACGTAAGATGGATTTTGCGCACCTGTTGAGATTGAAAGAGAATGCAAGTGTTGATTAAAGATTAGTAAAGAGCTAACAACGATCCTTCTCCCAGGGAGGTATTAGAGATAAATTGCGTCTCAAAAATCTGATCAAGTAGCAGGAGTTCTTCGCCAGCCTGTTGTCACTGGTTGAAGTCAACGTAACCTATCGTGTTATTGCAATGAAGTAACAAAATTAGATTTAGATCAAAGGACTGTATCAGGTGGTAAATCCAAATTAGTGCTTAGAGTTCCGCCAGGAGAGACGTGTCATTTGATGAAAATGGAAAAATAAGCATGCCAGGCACAGTAAAGGTATTGAAAGGTATTCGAAGCACGAATATCATTTTTTTGTTATTCATTTGCAGTGAGGTTTTAAGAAGCAATGTTTCCTGTCATGCCATGACATTTGCAGAAAAGTCATAATGATGATCTCCTTATTTCCTAAAGTCCAATCAGCTTAGTATAGCTGTCAAGGTGTTTGCATAACTAAGCAGTTGCATTTAAACTTCATTACAAGAGGAAACAATCGTTGTTAACGATGGGTATTTTACATTAAAAAAAAAAAAAAAATTCCATATGATGTATTACAGTTAAAAAAAAAAAGAAAACAGGCCTCGTTAGCTTTGTATCGATTGACAGCTGCGCTGATACAGATATTCGTGTTACAAGAAGTTGTTTACCACCAAGAACACGCAATCAGTCTTCTCATTACCACTTTTGCTAATTCCGCTTTTTATGAGGAAATTACCAAATGAAGTATTGAAACCTGATGAAGGTTTTGTGAACACAAGACGCCAGTTGCTTCCAAACCCTTGTTTTTTTAAACCTTTGAGAGCCTTTTCAAGGTATAGGTAAAAGATTACAGATTTCGTAAGTGAATGAGAGAACAAAAGAATAACAAAAGAGCATGTACTGTTTGACGACAGGGAGCGCAAGTAGTCTGTTACAAAATTGTTGCATCGCTGATACTAAAATAAAAATAAAGTATAATATTTAGCAGACCCTTATATCAGATGGTAGCACAAACGTACATATATATCACGTCTGAAGGTTTAAGACAAGCTTGGCGGAAAGAGGAGATATAGCCCTTTGCCACAGGAAGGTGAATCAGACAATGTTTAACAGATTTATTTTCTTTATTTGGGTAAATTTATAGTTACATCATGTCTGCAAGACGGCCACAGCTGTAGCGCCCTAGAGTATTCAATACAAGATGTGGAATATAATTAAGACTAGTCTTGATTGACTTGATTAGACCTTTGCGAGGTACCGACCTTACCGAGGTAAAGGAAGAGAAGCTAATCAGAGGCAGAGATACAGCTCGCAACATATTAACCAGGATTTTGACATTATGACTGTTTATCGTACAGGCAAACAATGGCGGAATCTGTAGATTTTTGACACGGCGTGTTTGTTTTACATCAACATATGAACAATAATTATGCAACATAAAAGGCAAGTAAGTCTACAACAACAACCCACATGAAAGTTGCAACTGCTAGTTAATGTGTAGAAGTTTCTAGTTTGCAATTTTTGCTACATATGAAGTAAGTTGTTTACTGGTCGACGGTAGTTCATGACGGGGCATGACGTACGTGCACACTTCCAAAAACCACCATTAAAAAACTCTTAAAAGCTCTCTCCAGTGTTTTCACTAAAACCAGATGTATATAGCAACACCAGGCATCCCCAGTACTGAGTAGTGCTGAAAATCAATAGCTTCCCCCAAGCTAAACATTGGTCGCTGAAAGCCAGACAACATCGACATATATGATTCCATTCTAATGATTTATAAGTCTTTAACAACACGCAAACTTGGTGAAAGCTACACGGGCGAACCATGTATTGGGCTCACAGCTTGTATTTGGAGTCGTTCCACTGATGCGCTAACGAAAACTACTGATTTTACCATCTACAAATGGTTAAACGATAGGGTTAATCCATTGAAGTTTTCTCAAACCTGACACATTGTTTAAATAATTTCACGAAATAGTGTTCCACGATGTAGAACAAATTTATTCTTGCTGCGTGCTTTTTACTCGCCTGCTGTTCGATTGTTAATTAACTACAGAAGCTGACGTTTTTCACTTTTTTCGCTTCGTTCGTTCGACTTCGGCTTCCGTGAATCTATTTAATATTTTCTATCATTTGCTTGCTGGTTGATGAGAATTGCTTCATAGATTTTTGTAAGTCTTTTTTACACGATGTGCACAAGAGATAACACTTCCTGATCCTCTTTGTTTCCGGATCTTTCTGTGGATTTTATATTTGCTCTTTGACAGACCTTGCTTCATAAATACCAATTATGAGAGATGTCGCCGTCTGTTTATATACTTAAAGTTGCTTACAGTACTTCATTTATTCCAGACTTTTTTGCCTGATGTTGAGATTTGTTTCATCAATTACATGTTTTTGTGATTACTACCAACATGTACCTATTTAAAGCTGTGCGTACTCAAGTTTACTCAGTGTGAATCAAATAGCATGTTTTTTAATGCTTCAGTGGTGATGCCCACATGGATGGGAGAATAGTTAATTGTGAGACAGTGTTGGGCTTTTATAAGCAATAATGATATCCGCATTACATTTTATGCTGCTGACACGACCTTAGCTTCATTTCTCCACAACTGTACGTCACTAGCCAAAAAACTCCCCTTATTTACCATAGTTTCCAACCATGAACAAACACTAAAACACACGCACACGCACACGCACACACACACACACATCCTGAAATCGTCAAAATGATCGACTGATCCAAATGTGATATATTTAAATAATAAATAAATAAATAAATAATAATTTAAGATAAACATCACAAGTTTAACAAGTTTCATGTTACAGGAATGACAAAAGCAAATAGTTACTCAGTAACTAACGCCTTTCAGTTGTTCCCTAACTGAATTTTCCGGTTAAACAGCGACAATGAATAATGAAACATGCATAAAAAATCCTGCTACAGGAATTTTATTTGATGTACTGTTCACTTGCCACCTCACTGATATGATGCCTCTGTTATTTACGGCCCTAATATAAATCTACTAAATGCACAGGCACATGCACAGTCTGCCCACTCGTAAAGGCGACCTTTGAGTTGTAATTGCGGTGGTATAAATCCTACTTGTGACGATGAGACATTATTGTCAAAGCACCCAAATGGCATGGGAGGCCTTTCCCTTCAGGTCACGAGATTAACATGTGGTGGACTTTAACCCCGGCATAAAAATTTCGTCAGTTTTCCATATTAAAATCTCTCTCCCGTTTTCAACGCTGTTTGGCTGTACTTTGACTGGTTTCGTGCAGCTTTCTGCGGTTTATAACAAAGTTACCACAGGTGGGCCATAGATTCAGTCAAAATTTCGTTAAAAACAATGGTGGCATACATTAAGCAGTGTTACCAAAAAAGCTGACCCCCCCCCCTCCACCTACTCGCCCCGACACCTAAACATCAGGTCCATACAGCCCTTTACAACAGCTGTTTTCAAAGTCTTGGTATTTGTAAAATAGGAGTTTCGATGATCGGGGTATTTCAACAAAGAAATATGTACTGTGCTTTTTTTTTCTGTGAACCAACTTCAAAGTCTGATATAAATCTAAGATATGGGCATTCCATTATTCCACATAAGGTTTGAACCGTTACACTTTTCAACATTTTCATCAACACCTGTTCTACTACTGCGGTACATATTAAGAAATGATTAAATACAATCTACAAATACGTCCCTACAAAGAAAAAAATGTTTCTTTGCGAAAAAAAATATTGCAGAGATTATAGATTTTGAATAAGATGTACATAAGATCCAGAATAACTTGTAGAACGCACCTTGCATGCCAATAGCGTTCCTGTAGTACAAACTTCATAACTAAGTGTAACAACAGCACTATATTAAAACCTCGCCAGGTACCCAATATATAAACGTACATGTAAATGTACATGATGTTGTGTGATGAGAAATCCATCAAGCACTTATAATGAGCATTCAGTCCTGTCCTTACCTTAAAATACAGGACGTACGATCATCATCAGGCTGTTTTCTTCGTCAGAAACGAAACAGCAGAGAATTAGACCTGAGTACCCATTCAGAAAGGAGCTAAAGAAGCCTGGGGCAGCCTCGATGAAATCGACTTCGTTCTGTTGTCAGTCAAGCTGCTTTCGCCAGTTGAGTTGCCCGGATGAACATATACGGCACAGTTCTAAATATTTGCACTCTTTTAATGTGTTGTGTCGCTTTAGCTTTATCGTATACAGAAGTATATCCCGACATATGAGCAATTTTCCTAATTGATCTATGAATAGATGACACCTGCCCCTGTTCGCTTTACATAAAATAAAAACATAAAAGACACCTCGCAATGACCTGCGTGGTACTCTTATATAAAAAGGGTCATATCTCGGAACATCTGTAGCTGAAATTGCAAATACACACGTCCCTGCTAATCTACACAAGATTTAAGGTGAAAAAAACGCTATGCAATTTAGAATCTGAGTTGGTTGAACTTTCCCATGAAAGCGGTAAAATAATCGGGCAACTGTTTCTGCTCTGTAAATGGGGTTGATTTTCAGATAATTTATCCTGAAGTTCACCATTTTTTCAGCCTGCATGTTCCTTGGCTAAATTTATACTTATGTAACGCATCACTTCCTCTTAAACCGCGATACTGGATACAAATATTTTATGGCAGGTTTACCCCTTTGCTTCCAGATATTTGCACACACTTCTGAATCAATCCCAGCGTGGATGTACAAACGTAATGTTTGTTGTCTCATGACGAGGTCGGTTTGGACAAAATGAAATGTGGGACTGTAGATCAATTTGTAACTCGATAAAAACAAGTTGCACTTTGTATACACAGAGAAGGAGGAGGGGAAATAGTCGTATTTAGCACTAAATGCTGTAAACTTTTGCAAATTCAGCACAAAACGGTCGCAGGATATTTCTTTCCGATCGTTTAAGAAAAGAGATACGTGGAAACTCGGGATCACTTACATAAATCTGTAAAGCCTACTTAGTTGTTCGTGTCACAGTACACACTGTGTGACGCATAAGTTGTCTGCAAGACTGACATGAAATACTGTCATTGGTCGCTTTAGATGCATACATTTCTTTTCAAACGATAATCTTCTGCAGACCCTGTTCGATAAGCAACTAACGTATTAAAAAGAAATTTAGAAGTGTTTACTCACCGTGAATATGCTTCACAAAACCATAAAACACTTGTGAGAACTATATTGATAATTAATAACGCACATCAATTAGGCCTATTAGTTAATATTCATGTGGTTTCCAGTAAACCAATATTTTACATCCGCTACCGTAAGCATCGCGAGTTTCACAGCACAAGCTCAATGAAGGCAGAAAGCCCGCCGCTGCATAAATAATGTATTTACATGTCCACAGTCATATTAGGCTTGAAAATCGATTAATTCATTGATTTATGAGCATATCTTACTTCATGGGGAGAAACGTGGTTTCTTTTGCTGAACAGTTGTGGCGGCAACGCTCGATAACAGAATATTGTGGCCAGGGCTGCGGTTTCCATGTGGTGTGCATGATAATTAGTACCTAATTAAAATCAGTTGACTTCCCTGTATTAATTGATTTTTTTCTTTCGTAAGGAACCCTATAGCACTGTGCCCTACTTCTGGGATTTTATGATCCCTCTCTCCCTATCCCTCTCTCTCTCTCTCTCTCTCTCTCTCTCTCTCTCTCTCTCTCGACCGTGCGTGCGCATGTGTGTCTGTGTTTATGAGTCACTTTTGGGATTTAATGATCTCTCTCTCTTTATTGCAGATGTGTGTGCGTGTGTGCATGCGTGCGTGCATGTGTGCGTGTGTGTGTGTGTCACAACCTCCCTTTCTTTTATTTTCCTTTCATTTATTTTCTTTGTACTTTAATACTTTAAAAAGTTGACCTGCCATATGTATATGCTACCAGTTCGAATTGTTAAAGGCCAGCGTTGTAAATTAGGCAATGTTCACAATATCATTTCAGTCAAAAAGCACGCTGGAAACACAAGTCTTCTTAACGGAATAATCCATTTGATCATTTTACTTCCTTAAGTGCCATTTTCTCTTATATCAGTTCTCGTAAGGGCACAAATAACTGCTGTACAATTTACGTGACTCTTTGCAGTCTACCAAAAACAAAGAAATTTATCCTGAAATAAAATCGAAGAACAAGCATCCCTTAATATACGGGACTCCGGGACATGCGTATTCTCAATATGAACAGCTGTTACATCAGTTCTTGGTAAAGACAATCAGAAAACATTTCAAGCCCCATGTTCACACTCATCGCTGTTGTAACATTACTGGTTTTTTATTGTCAAAATATTAACACATCTTCTAGTATATATTAGCCATATGGTTATTATGATATATTTGTACAATCACCGAAATAAGTTTATATTTGATTTGGTGCGGCGATTTGTGGAATGAAATTGTACTTGAAGCCCTTTAGGTAAAAATAAACATATTTTCAGGATGTTCTATGTTGACCTAGGCACAAGGACCAATATCGATCAGATTTTGGGATGAATCCAAACCGATGCCCTCGTGATATATTTAAGTTATCATTTACTCGATTTGTATCAGATACCCGTCGTAATAAGGCCAGTGCATAATTACATACATATTGGCCTGATATGTAACATGTTGAATATGATATACAGTGTTAATATGCTCTGTAGGCTACAAAACATTTGTTTGAACGTTTTATAATACTTTAATATGAAAACTGCCACATGTGCTAAGATACATTACTTTAATATACTGACGCAGGTACCTCCCAAAAATATAAAATTGCTTTTTCACCAAGTGACCGAATATGAAACTTGAGAATGAGGAATGCTTAAAATAAAATCGAAATGAAAGAAATATAATGGCAAGCAATACAGTGTACATGTAAACATTTCCGTCGAATGTGATTTTAAAGACATGATACCCGTATACAGTCTGTCCACTCTATAGCTCGCAGTGATGAACTATGGGCGTTACTTGTGGTGTCTCTACCGCCTCGTTACATCAGTATTTATAGTGATTTATTATAGTTTTATACACTATGTGCTCGTACATATCAGCATATGGATCAATACGTAAAACACATTGTTCAAAGTTAAAGCCCATCTTTTTTTCATATCTTGTTTTACGGTCAAGTCGATATGATTTTCGAGAAAACGAATAAATGAAAATAGAATGTACCATGACATTTTAATCTCGTCTACAGTAAAATTCTCTTTCTTTAAGTAAAAAACAGCGAAATAAATGTATTTGCTCGACAAAGTATAAACCGCATCTGCAAATGTAACCAAATAGTTTATTATAAAAGCAGTCTGTTATATGAGCATAAAGCTCTTTAAGTATGATCAGAAGATTAACAGGCTCGTGGCAAAAACGTAATTCCGAAGGAACCCATGTGCAGCATGACTAGTTTCTGATATATATATATAGTATCACATCTAATTTCCGTCACCAGTTTCATCATGTGCGACTCCAATTTCTGTCTTCTATAGCGACCTGCTCTTGCAATAATCAAAATTACTTGTGAAGATGACACGTGGCCATGCATGCAGAAGTCTTTGGTTACCAGTGTGAAGTGTGGAGTGGCCGTTTCAGGAAGATAACAATATACGTGATGTCTAAGATAGATAGGAATCCTAGCTAACTTGATGGATACAAAACTCCATTTATAATTTATATATATATTTTTTTTTCTACCTCAAGGCCGATTTTGTGATCTTCCTGACGAAAAAATTTAGAAAAAGAAGAAAAGGGAGAAAAATTAGAAAAAAGAAATAAGAAACGACTTCCCTCTTTTATCTTGTACTATTATTTTAAACGAGTGTTACAACGATATTCAGACAAGGACTATTGGGTGTTTGAACAAAGGGAAAACCCATATTCGTCAGGTATGATGGATGTCTGTTTGTCAGTTAGCAACTCATTAACTACTTGACTGTTTTTCTACGATGCAAATGCAAGTATATTACATCTCAAATGACCCATGTCAGCAGTCAGCACAGGATAAAATAGGATAAAAAAAACTTTTGATAAATTTTCCCAATTCTCTTGTTCCTTTAAAATAAACACAAGCAACATTACACGACAGACTATCTAATTCTCGTTAACCTTGCTAAAATTAGAAAAAAATCGAGACCCTGTGTATTCAAGAGACTCATTAGTACGGTGAGGGATCACCCAAAGAACCTTAGGTATCAATCTGATGTGGTGTCATAAAGAGAGATTTTTTACTGGAATTAAATGTCATATATAGATAGGGAGGAGAAGAAAAGAAAGAAATTTTGCATTACACATTTTATTTTAATAACTAAACTGATTAGATTTTTTTTCAGTTTGAGTATCTACTTAAATATGTGTGCGTAAAATATAATGACTTTTTATTATAGTGAGTAAATAGTCACGATTAAAACCTTAGAGGTTGCCTTTCAAATTTACATATGGATACAGAAAAATAAAGACAAAACAGGAAGAGCTTCATTTAGAACTTCATTCTAAGAGACCAGGAAACCAAATATTACAATCTGATTACATTGTAAGCTCCTGGCAGCTATATGAGTGTTCACGCCATGAGTCACTGAGATTTCGACTCTAAAATTACGACTACTTATGATCAAGTTGTCAGCTTAGGTTACAGTTTCAGTCATTTCTTGTATGCGAAATGACAAGCTCTGACACGCAGGTGCTGGCTCAGCTGATGAAATAACTGCAATACAGACCGCCTTTGCATTTTATCAATCAGAGACACGTTTTTGTTTCTGGTTGAATGTGATTATATTCCCTTGGCGTCAGCACAAAGAACGTTAACATGGGTTACGAGTGAATATGAAACAATCTAACTGCTCTAAATGATTATATCACTTTGAGGAATTTCAGGAAACAGCAACTGCACAACATTGGGCGAGAAATTAATCATTCTAAATGATTTAAAGAGCCACCAATTTGCAGTCTTGTTGCTTCTACTGTAAATAGTATGAATAGCAGAGGAAATTGGCTGTGCGGTTAAAATATAACCATAAAACCCCTAAGACACGGAGACAAAAAAAAAATTAACCAGCACTGAAAGTTAAGAGACCGACCCAATTTTCCATTTATAACCTCTTGTGGCGTCATGTAGAACTCTCAGCTGGCAATATCCTCGGTATCTTGTGCATGTAGCACATGTCTAACAACAATAAACCAGATTATTTCGATATACCAATTTACAGCAAAAAATCTCAGGTCGACAGCTTGTGGGCAGCATTATTCCTGTTAGCATAATTACCTTAAATTCAAATATACAGCAATGGATAGTCATATTAAACCCTGTGCTACAAGGGTCTTAGTTTGATCAAAGGTCTACACAGCAAATGCGCCCGTAAAATAAACTGACATGCCTGAGAAGGATGAGAAGATGAAGTCATTACTTATGAACTTAGTACTCACCTCTGCTTTGAGTCAGAGTTCTTGAGCTATCCCTGTCTATACCTCGCCCAAACTCCTAAACACTATGAATCGGGATAAATGGGAGCTTTCCCTGTCACATGCTTATGAGTTGCACTGCAGCTGCTGGCGCGAGGAGCTGTAATTCGACAAAGAGTACAAAGATCAGACGTTTATATGTGGCCAGTAACCCGCAAAACAAAAGAGGGTGACGTACAATAGGAGGCTGTCCACGGAAATTTCAGGGGCTACTCGGATCAATATTATCTGAAAATGTAGAACGGCCTGCTGTTCTTTATTGTTTGCGGTTATCCGCTATGAGTTAATTAAAGCATAGTATATAAAAACATTAATAACCTTACGCTGAGTTGAAATGGAGCTGCACATAAGAATTTGGAGACAGAAAATAACTTGTTAAACCATCCCATACCAAAATGTCTAAAATCTTTGCATTGTCTCTGATTGTCATTATTTCCAGTAAAGCTTATTTTTAACTCTGAATAGTGGGCTTCTTGAACGCACGGAAATCTTTAAATGCAATATAGATATAATACATACGAGTGCACCATATTTCCTTTAGACTATATTTACTTACTTAAATTAAGCATGCCCTAGCGTGACTCAGCTCGGTAAAATTGTCACTGAAAAAGTGATGACTATCTTTGTACAATGCTCATATTCCAGCCTCTAGGCCACTCTAACTACAGCACAGAGCGCACGGTGACAGTACTCTGTGACATTGCACACAGTAATGACTCATGGGTTAATCTATACGTCTTGACATCCCAGTTGTCGACATTACCAGGCCACTGGACATATGTAGGACTTGGAAATGTTCCAAAATGCAAGTGTCAGAAACGCTGCTTGCATGACTACCTCAGCATTACATCAGGCTTAACTTATATTGCAGATCGTACTTTGCTTATACCTAAATTTATAACCAATCCTTTTATTATCATATAAATGATACTGCAGGTATATGGCACTCAATTGTCGATTTAAAAGACGTATGACACATTGGTGACACAGGGTAGAGTGGCATGGCTCACCGAGTGCTCTATCTCTCTGTCTCTGACACGTGCCGTATTTACTCTAAGAAAAATGGACGCCGTGTCTTCAACGTTAAAAAACAATGAACTTACTGTACCTATATTACAACATGAGAAAAAAATATGGCGGGTAGAGAGCAACAACGACCTTGATTGAACTGGTCGATATTCAGTTGCCACGTCGCTCACTGTGCATATAGGTTTATGACAATAACCCTTTTTATACGCTTACTTTCAATGAACCTATACATAAAAAGAGAACAAACACAGACCTATATGCCCGACTGAGGAGACAACAATAAACGCTTACCAAATATTATCCTTCTTCAGTGTGGAGACCAGAGTGTTTAGAATGTAAATGCCTAGGTATTTGCCTAGTCTGTTGATAATACGACGGACTGAATAAGACAAAGGATTTTCCTATTTTATTGGTGTTTTCTCTAACACATTCATTAGAATAATATCGAATGTGCACAGGCTGCTCTCATGCCGCAATCAGCCTGGATTGTCCGTGCAATCACAGAGGTTAAGAATAAGATGAGGGGAATTCCCTGCGGGAACTTTGGTAGATAAAAAACACTACAGCTGTCGCTTTTGAAATGAGACTAAATATACATTAGCAGACTTTTATGGAACCCATGACCAATATTCAGAGTCGTTGGCCAAGGCAAATGCTTGGGGGGAGCTGTTGAAGGCCTAGGAACATGACGACACCTGCGAGCAGGTTATTTGTACCACTAACTGAAAGACAGGCAAGAGACATCTGATGAAATGAGAGAGAGGAAAAGGCTAACATTTTATCAAGGTCTATTTTTTTTTCAAAAATCCATGGAGGCTGAAGCACCTGTTACCCTGCCCCCTCCCTCCTGCAGCCTCCGGCCCTGGTATCCCTCTCTCTCTCTCAATCTCTCTCTCAATCTCTCTCTCTCTCGCCCGCCAGTTTTTGAACTTCCTATAAATGAATCTAATCTATCTGACCGTGTCAAGTCTTCGAACGCATAGGGGGATCAAGTTCATATTTATATTTTAACAACGTACTTCGTGCAATTAGTTTCACTTTTCAAAGTAAAATACGGTGTACAAAAAACAGGCGGTGAATCATTTAGTAAATAAATAGAAGGTTTTTATTTTCGTTCCAACGTCAACATTTGCACAAATCCAAAAAAGGAGTTAGACGTAATTAAAACAACTTTAAGGTTTTAACATTTGACATCATTTATTTCGAGTCATTTAAAACTTGAGGAGGGGAAATTTTTGTGTATACTTGTATTTGTATATACACCAGACCACTGTTTATTTTATGAAACAGTATTATTTGGCCATGTCTGAGTAATTTGTTTCACTTTCGATATTTCTTTACCTGGGGTTGGAAAATTACTTAAAGTCTATAAATAACCAAGAGATTATTATTTAAGATGCAGACGCGTTGGATATGAAATTTAAGATGGCATTTCGGAACAATCGCAAAAAGTTGGGCGATATGTCACGGTGGATACCCATAATTTTGTCGATGCCTTTAATGGCAGCTACCATAATTGATACCAAAGGTAGGTCATTTCTCTCACTTTCTCTAATTCGTTTTGCACTTTACTAACAATTTGCATTTCTTAGACAATTTTTAACTGATTCATAATCATGCTCCTACTAGTACATTCCTGAAAAAGGGTAAATTTCTGTCTGTGGGTATTCCATATTCAACAAGTACTAGGCCTGTCTCATAGCGCCTATCATCAACCAAGAACAGGCAAGGCTTTTCATCAATCATTTGCAGGTTTCAAATATCTCTTTTATTTTCCCACAGAACCGGAACAAATAGTGTCGTTATCATGGTCTCGACCCGGTGGTATCTCCGTCTCCTCTGCTTTAAACCGCCTGTACGTGGTGGACACCGGGAACTCCGCCGTTCTGTACTGGGACCTCGACTTGAAGAGAGCCACGACTGTGCTCGGGGGGTCTGGTAAGAAAGGGTTTTTGAACGGTCCATGCACAGAGGCGAAACTCCAAAGGCCGATTGACTTGACCGTTACAAGGGATCCATCTGTTGTGTACATCACTGATGATAACATTATACGTAAAATTGACGGAGTATCTGAGAAAGACTGTGAGATATCGAGCTTTGCTGGTGAGAGAAGGACAAAGGGAGGGATTGAACCTATTGATGGCCCCCTGTCGGCAGCATCCTTCGGTGATATCGAGTACATGACCTACTCGTTTTCTGAACATGCATTATACCTACTAGATAATAAAACTGTTCGAAGGCTGGACATAAATGCGAAACAAGTGGAAACACTGCTTGTTAATGACAATACTGGGCAGCCTGTCCTGGGTGTTATTGCGTTTGCGATAGCCGAGCTTAAACCGACAAAATATGCTGTGTATGAAACAACACAAGGTTTGTTGCGACCGGTTGAAGATGTGTACATTGTTCAGCCTGTCATTCCTTACATCAACTCTACTAATATGACCTCTCCAAATTATCCTGTGGCGCTTTCACAATACGGTGGTTATCTTTTTGCTTACGATTTGTCCGACAACACCATCAAAGTTACGAAGCTAATAAATTCTTCAGAGCAGATAGAAACGATCGCAAACCTGGAAGACTTCATTGTGCTCCGACTCGCATTCATGTCTACTGAACATGGATGCAGCCTGTTTGCGTCTGACTTTAAACGACCGACCATCATTAAAATCGCAATCCCAGACACGATATGTCCCAAGTCCCCATCCAGCGAGTCTATGGTTATGTCCAATGACGGGTACGTAACTTACGTCTTGCGGTTTATAGTTTCAGGCGTCTTTGCTGGAGTATTTCTCGTTATCTGCGTAGTTGTTATAGCTGTAAGAAAGGGCATGTCCAAAACACGGTCTGCAGAAGATCCGAATAATGCCGATGACAATATGCAAAAGGACGGTCTTATGCCCGCTGAAGAGGATAAGGGTACAGAAAGGGAGACAGACCAGGAAAAACACCCGAAACCCGCAAGAAACACCAGTAATATTGCTAAACGAGATATAAGTCTTCCTGTGGGTGAACCAAAACCCTTCTACGCCAGAAAGCGTTCTTCTGAGTTCCTAGTTGACCAAGATGAAACGGACTCGCAGGACTACTTTGATATGAGCGGAGAAGACTTCCGTCTCTCTGCAACAAGCATTGTCCGCGAGTGCTCTTTCTGGGTTGATCCTGAATTACTAATCTGTAAAGATGCTGTGCCTTCACAGCCCCCTCCACCTGCTACCGGCGTCAGAGCGAGCACCGACTTACGCACTTCACTTCGCCAGGGCATCCATACTCCCAAAGAGCGCGAGAAGAGCACGGGCCCTAAATGCGGAGGCCCCGGAATCTACGTGAACGTTCCACAGTCGCCTCCTGTACGCCCTCCCCATCCAGCCCCAAGACCGTCCAAGCTGCTGAAAGGGAAATGATAAAACGTGACACCACAATGATACCCTATATCTGTATGATTCGGGTATAGAATATATTAACAATTATAACTATAATTTAAATTCTAAGCAGAAGAAGAAAAGTATTTATTTTAAGATGCTTGAGACAGTGATAATCGCACGGACTGCAATTTACATAATCCAGAGTTACATTTGTATACTCTTCAAAAAAAAAAAAAGGAAAAGCGAACCATCACGAACAATCCCTCTGATGGGCCCCTGAATTTATTTAAAGGGGCTCTTGGGGGGGGGGAGTGGTGCGCAGGGGCGGACAGGGATCGCGTCGTTTTGCTCATATTTAATTGCTGAAACATGTCATGGGAGTTTAAGGGGTGGGCTGCGTGCCCTCAGCTTAAACCCCTTGGATACGTCCCCTTTCTTGCATTTAAATCAATGATATAGTTATATCAGTATTTAGGATAGATAAAAGTGTAAATGTTATATTTTAAATATCCTCAAAGGAACTTATTTATAAAATATGTGGTTTCCTTCTTTCATATATTAATGCTGCTGTCAATGTTACGTGTACAAAATGAGTGTTGATAATAAATTTTTTAGTAAATTGATTTAGTTTTTCTTGGATTTCAATTACAACTTGCTAAGGAAACAGCTGATATAAAGTGGTTTTCAGTTTGTTTATCTGTTTAAATGGGAGTTTCTTTTTACTCAAAATAAGAAATAATTGCACTTATCAAAGTCAGTATGCAATGAATCAACATTCATTCTTAGAGCATGAGAAGATAAATATTTTACAAGAAAACAATAAGAAGAAAAACATAAGAAAACAAAAAATTTATCTGTGTCGTGTGTGAAGGTGCCCGTGTGTGAAAATCGTTTCTCTTTTTGATTGTTTACATATAAAAAAGCGGTCGCAGTTTTCGCAAAAGCTCTTTCATAAGTAGACCTACATGTATTATGTCTCACGTCAGTGGGTTCAAATGTCATTGTGTTAGCAAAGCAGGCTGCATTATGGAATATCTTTCATTGTGTGTGGATCTACACTGTGTTTTCTTGGATATCCAAACAACCTGCTCAGTGTATAACTTTTGAAAAATCTCTCCCTTTCGTCTTACTTTCAAAACCATTAAAAGAACATCTTTGATGCCAGGCACAGAAAAAGAAAATACAAGTCTGAATATCATGGAGTGCGCCATGAAACTGCATCAATTTACCTATACAGACGAATAGGGGGCAAAGGGTTTCATTTTGAAAGAAAACGTTTTCGATAACAACTGATTAAGAAAGAGTTTACCTAGCACAACAAAGAAAATGTAAGTGTGGCACAGTGTTGAGATAAAAAAACACACAACATTACCTATTCTGTTCATAGTCACAAAAATATTTCTAAGTATGAGTAACAAAATATACGTCTCTCCTAATTTGACATCAGTGACATCATTTTAAAAATACTGATCTTTTTCGTCCATCACATAGAATGTTTTCGCGTCCAAAATAGAAAAAACATTTGGTGGGTAACCCCCCAGTGTCGAGTGACTCATAGTACTTTCACTTTACATATCACACACGTAGTAAGAAAATAGACAAACATTGTTGTTTACTTTTCTAGAATAGACATTTCTTATCTTATTGAAAATTTGAATCTTGTGCAACATTACTTTCAATTTCACTTTAAAAAGAAAATTGGGACCTAGCCAAGGGAAACCCCAGATTTTATTCATAGTGTATTTACTAACAATCTGAAATGAAAGAACATCGTATGAATATAATTCAGACTTGTGGATTAGTCAGCGACCGCTAAAAGACAGTCGGTCCATTTTTTCTGGAGAGATGTAGGCGTAGAGACAGGCAGGAGCATGAGGCTTTTTACTTCAGCGATATCCCTCTTCGCGAATACAGTGTGGTTGGTTTTTTATTGTTTATCGACAGGATGTGCGGGCAGTGAAGGTGAGCTGTATTCATTTCCGTCTTACGTTTAGAGTGTGGACCTGCTTCAGTCCTTTCCGAAAGGCATGAAGAGGAAAAGTATTTAAAAAAAGACGGCGCTCCATACTTATACTGCTAAAATTCGATTGCTTGTTACCAGCTTTATTTCACGTCAATAATTTTGATTTTAGAGGAACCGTCTTCTGCAGCTCAGACTAAAACTGACACCGGTGCCAACAAATACAGTAACAGTGAACCCGCTCGACAATCAGGCCCCTCCATGGCGCCAACACTGACTCCTCCAGCATCCAACGCGAACAGCGCATTTGCCACGCTGACACCAAACCCATGTAGCTGGGCAGTAGATTATCGCATACTTATCCCGGTTGCCACCGGCTCGGTGATCTTGTCTATACTGGGCAGCGTATTCATCATCAGGTGTGCCGATTGCCGTAAACGTCACCGGGAACAACGTGAAAGGCAAAAATCGTTGAACAGGATGCAGCGGGAGACTGAGTTAGAGACTTGGCGGGTGACCGAGCAGGGGAGAGAGCAGGAGAGGTATAATTTAAGTGGACCGAAACGTCGAAGTAAAAAGCGTCGTGCTCACCATAGCGTGCGTACTCCTCAAAGAGACCAAGGGGACATTTTTAAAGAGCAGGAAGAAGAAGAGACAGCTTTTACTGAAACGAGCCTTTTGGATGATTTCGAATCAAATTCCTATGATGACACAGCGGCTTGCCCGTACTCTTACGTTACAAACCAAGACCGATTTTGCGAAGAATTTACCGTGCATAACGAGAAGACGGGAGAAGATTATGGAAATCCGAACAAAGCTGATCAGTGTATCACTTTGGACGAAATCTCTCATGTTTATTTAACTTTCAGAACCGTGAAACGAAAATCTTTGATGCCAGGTACAGAAAAAGAAAATACAAGCCTGAATGTCATGGAACGTCCACGTGAAACTAGTCGTGTATCATTTAACCTGATGCCGATGGCCAACGCAAGGGAAGGGACGTGTCCGCTGCAAAGTACCAACGGGCTGACGGCGCTTCTGAAGCCAGATTGTCACTGTAGTAGGAAGTTAACAGCAAGCATGGTGAGCTCACAGTCGTCGAAGCGCACTGGTGAAATAGAGGAGTTTATTCTCGTGCAGCAGGAATCCAGTGGACAACACCCAAAAAAGACACAGGAGAAACCCGCCATTGCTCCCAAGCCGCGACAAAACGGAACCACTGTGGTACCCGCAATCCGAGGCCAATTTGACGACGGTGAACGTGACGACGAAATTTACCAGAATATCTATTCACCAACCGTTCGGGCAGCCACATTACCTCCACGCCCGGCTCCAAGGCGTTCATTAGGGAAGAAGCGACTTACCGCACCTAGGAATAAGAGGCGAAAAAGCCGGGACCTCCTTTCCAACGCGGTCCACCCGGATCCACCCAGCATGAACAAGGAAGGGTACCAGCTTCTCCGAGACCCTCCGCCCAAACGGCCACAATATCGCTCCTACGCCGCACTCACTCTTAATGAGGAAACAGTACCCAAAACCGTTGAAGAGACGGAGGTGTATCAAAAGAGGAACATTTACGTCAAAAATACGAGAGGTGAACGTAAATGACAATTTTTTCTAGTTATAAAATGCTTAAGATAATTTTTGTGTAAGTCTTGGCTTTGAAATAAGATTTTCCCCATCAAATATATTTTAGAGCAAATGACCGGCTCCATGGGTAGGGGGATGGGAATTCCTTTGCTTTTCTGTCTCAGATTTAAAAGTACTAATGGGCGGATTACCTCATTGATATGACAAATGGAAAATACTGCACATAATAATAACTATAAACATTTTATTTAATAAATTGATCTGACTTAAAACAGACGATATATTTTCAGTGTACATAAATTGTGTGTTTTAAGGGCTTAAAAGTTTATTTTATGCTTGTTTATTTTTGAGATCTATGATATATAGTATATTGGAATAGTGTATATCATTACTCAGTGTGTATTTATTGCAATAAATATTTGGAAAGCGCAATAATTTGATTTCACATTACATTTTATTAAGACCATTTTAATAGCCCACATTAGATAAGCACCTCCCAGTTATCTAGTGCACTTTCATCAGAAATCGAGTCATGCAGGATGAGGAATAGACTGTAATCGGATGCGTCAATAACTGATACTCAAATACCACATTTTAAAATTTTGAAAATGTTTCCAGGCCTTTCCAGTCTTATTCTATACATCATACAGAACGACCCTAAAATCCCTCTAATAACAGCATTTGATGTCGATCTGGAATGAAGAGGAAGCCACGGTCGAGTGACTTGACAATGGTTTTATCTAAACTAGAAATGGAATAAAAGATAAAAGATAAAACACAAGTGCAAGGATACTCTTTACTAGAGGCCAATGTCACTGTTGCAAAATCACTAAGCGTTTGAGGGGCCTCTGGCACATTGCAGGGACGGGTCTATCAATGCCTTTTCGTTAGGTCAAAAAAAATTTTTCGAGGAAACCCCGGATAAGATACCCCTTGGACATAAAAAGGAATGTCCAAGGATACCCTAAAACATACTAATAAATAAAATAGCGTCGTGGTTGGACCAGCTAGAAAGTTATGAAGTTTCTATCTATTTGTCTAGTCATTCTCTCGACAATCTCTTTTCATTTATAATTTACTCGGAAGACTCGTAGACAGTGCTGAGTAGGTGTTTACACATTCCATTCACCTGACATGCTTTTGCTGGTTCACGTAAAGGTCTTAATCAATCAATGATTTATTAACATATTGAAATGTAAATTATATATTTCTAACAATCTTTTTAAAAACCACAACATTCAGACTTAACATCACAAGATACAAAAGAAGGCAGAAGTGTTATGATAAGACTTGGTAAAAACACACTCCAATATCTTCTGACTGATAAATCAATTTAGACCTGTTGGAAACCGCGCTCGGCCTGCTTAACGGCTGTGTTAAGGTGTTCTTTAAACTTTTACCTGTGTGTGTAGGCCTCCTACCTGTTCCGAAGATGGCGTCTTTTAGGTGCCTAATCTTGCTTGGATTGCTCATATTAGGTCCAGGAATGATAGAATGCCAAAATAAGTTAAAGCAAAGGATTGAAAACGACCAGAGATTAAGAAGGGTAAGTCAAAAACTATCAACCACCTGTAAATAGCTGTGGAATGCAGGTGATCCAAGATGGCGGCTTCATTGTGACTCATATCACTACTCACTTGGGCAGTGGATTCCACTGTCTTTTTTTTTCTTTCTGTCTACAAATTCAGTGCATTATGGTGAAAAATAACGTTTCCACAAATATCGTTTCTTGATTTGATGACCAAAAGCTATCTAAAATATTAAATCGGTCATATTTTGGTTGTTTAAATGGGAAGGTGCGATTGAGGTCACAGTTGGAAGCATCATATTAATTTAATTCTTCAGGCCAACTGATTGTTCTAATTTGTTACTTTCCAGAACACATCACACTTTTCCATAGACAAAATTTTAAGGTAAAGAAGTGCTTTTTAAAGACAGTAAAAAAGTGATATTATTTACAACACATTTTATCTGCCACGAGGAGTAAAAATGTTTCAGGTTGTCCATAATTTGCAACATATGAGTTTGAACAATAATCTTTTCTTGCATAAAAAAGACAAGGTCACATTTACAATTCAATTCTACATGTTAAAGTACACATTCTGTCAGTTGATGAAATTGTAAAATAATTCCCCACATTGTTCATATCGGTATAATACCAAGTCTGTTCTCATCCACAGTTGTGTTATTTACCTAATTCAGATTCAAGCCTTGTGTACCTAGTGAGTAAGTGAAGAGTTTTATAGCAAATTCAGAACATGAACACCAGTTTTATTGCATCTTAAGTATATGATGTCACAGATTGTAGGAGACTTGAGCTCACTGATCCTTGAATACCCTACACCCTGCATGAGGGGCACATTTATGGTCATTGATTTACATATGCATGTGGTAGTCAGGGCCATAAAATTGACCATATTACAAGTGGTCTGCAGATGTAAACAACAAGGAGATCTATCTACCATTTTCTTGCATATACATGCACCCCAGGTGATTTAAGGCTTTTAAAGTTATTTCCACATCTAACAAGTAGCATCTCTCTGTACAATGATGTTTCAGAAAAATGAGCTATAAAGCTCAAAGATTAGAACCAGTGAAAAAGTAGGCTGGTAATTTTTTAACATAATTGGCATTTGTATTTTATCTTTTTTTCAATTATATTGATTTTTAAATTCAATAAATGTTTTGTTTTATATCTGTACTATGAATAGAAAGCTCTGTAGATTGTACGAGAATATGAATATAAATTTTCATCTCCTCCATCCCAGTTTAAACCACAAACCTTCATACTCCCATTTACGCCTATATAATAATAATAATAATAATAATAATAATAATAATAATATTTATTTCTTAAAAACCACACTACACTACCATCTCAGTGCTGTTTACAAATAAAATTATCAGAATTACAAGTAATTATATAAATAATAAAAGCTAAGGTGAATAAAACAATTAAAATGCATTTATCTCTACACTACCGTCTCAGTGCTGTTTACAAATAAAATTATCAGAATTACAAGTAATTATATAAATAATAAAAGCTAAGGTGAATAAAACAATTAAAATGCATTTATCTCCTTCAATTATAACATTTTTCTGCCTGCAATTGATCTTAAAGCTGGCTACTTGACAGGGTTTCCACTACTTGTAAATACCTGGTATATCAATGCTTTAGACTGCTAAATGTGTTGTTTGATGTTCTTCACTTGTTGTTAATTTCCAAACTTCTATACTTTTGCAGTTCAAGGAATTGCTGGAAACATCCAGGTCGCTACTTCTAGACAACTATCTGAATGGGGTGCCAGAACGGAAATACACAGTGTTTGCTCCAACAGATGCTGCATGGGACAAATTACCTGAAATAGTCCAAAATAACCTACGAGATGTCAATAATGCAGAAAGCTTGGATAAATTTCTGAGATATCATATAAGTGAGTAAATATTCATTTTTCACTTCTTTCATAAAATATAGGTTTTAAAATAATCACTGGCTCTCTACCCCCCTCTCCTACTAAACAGGTTGTCATCAGGCCCAGTAAAAGCTGAATCCAATCCAAATGACTAAAAAGAATTTACAAAAGTGGTACATATTTCTTATTTTGCAGAAATGGTTACAAAAAGTATATTATTTATATTGATAAAAAGAAACATATTGAAGCAGAGTCAATATTTTGCCTTTGAACATTTTTAGGTTAGTATATATAAAGATGGGCCAATAAGCACAGATATCAATTGCCCAAGTTGGCCTGTGTATAAATATGTTTTACTAATGTTGAGGTTAACATTAAGGTACTTATACTCTGCTTGTACTTAATCTTCAGTAATTGCATAATTTTGTTCATTTATTAAACATCACAATTCTGTATCCATTACTTCTCTTGAACAAAACCGTGTTTTCTCAATCATCTCAAGTTGACACTTGCTCTCATGATCATGATCAGGCAATTATTGCGACCAGCAGATAATTTTGTCCAAGCCTAAAAACTATTAATATGTTTATTTATGGCAAATTTCATGAATTTTTAGCTATAGTATTCTGTTTCTCATTTTTCTGCCCCCCTCCCCCCCCCCCCAAAAAAAAAAAAGGTAAAAACATATTTTTGTTAGACCTTTGGATGAATATTACAAATAAGTACTTTAAAGACTGTTGCAAAGTCATTTTACATTAACATACTTACAAAATTTACCTTTTCAAATGCTTGATAAAAACAGCATGTGCCTCTGATATTTTTCTTTCTGTGTGATACCAAGTCTTCAAAAGTGATGATACAACTATCTCTTTGTGGATCTTCAAAGCCCCCCGGAACAATTCAAAGTAAAAACAAAGTATATGGCCATCTTTTTTTTTTAGTAATAAATCATTTATCAGGTAATATTCTAACTTGTATTCTGCTAATTTGTATACACACATTTATACAATATATCTAAAATGATGAAATCTTTATTCAAAAGTCATAAGGGCAAGAGTCATTAGAGCAAACTGACTTGGCAAGTATATTAAGTTCCAAAATAAAGTAAATTTTGTTTTGAAAGTAATATGCATTCTAAGAGCACATTCAGAACAGTGGAATAACAGATCTGCAGATCAAATATGGCTGACCAACTTAAATGCTTGTTGTGTAATCCCCATGGGGAATCTATTCAGTGTCTAATTGGGAATTAATCAGCAAGCATTTGAGTGGGTTGCCATATTTGATCTGCAGATCTGTAAGTCTGTTGTTCTGAATACGCTCTTAGTATACGCAGTTACACTGATCCTCTTGAAACTGATTAACTCTTTTTTTACATATTAGTAAAAGAAGCTAAAATTCACACAACTGAGATGGCAAACTTAAAGTATAAGGAGACGATGGAGAGCAACAAAGCAAAAGTTTTCTTCAACATGGTTCAGTCTAATGGAAATGTGAGTAAATTATCTGTTTGACATATCATTTTATGTAGTAAACACTATATTACTTTTTAATATAAAAAAGATTAAAAAAGCCATTCAATTTATTTAAGAATGAGAAAGTGTTAATTTGTTAAGTCTTTAATTGACAAATTTTGATTTGCTTAGGACAGACCTATAATAACATAACATAAAAAAGGGTTTCCACAGTTGAAAATTGAATATTTTATTGAAACCAAACATCTACTTGATGTTACCAAGAAATTTATAAATTTGGGTGTTTATGCAGAAAATTTATCTTATATGATTAATTAATTTACTTCTTTTCTTCTTTTTTTAAAACCCCATTTAGCAACAAGGTGGATATTTTGTGAATCAAGCTAAAATTATCCAGCCAAATACAGATGCAGAAAATGGCTACCTTCACATCATCGATGAATATCTTTTTCCCATGGGTAGCACAAAATCCATGTCTGGGTACATTTCCCAACCGGAGTCACAAGAAGTCATTAATATGGGAGTACTGTGAGTGACATTTCTGAGTTCCAGGTTCAAGTTCAATTATATATGTATTTAATTATTTATTTCAAAAAGCACTTACAAATAAAGGAGAGAGAAAAGAAAAGAAGAATGAATACACAAATATATATACAACATACTTCATCATCGGTAATGCATGGAAACTTGGGTTACACCAAAATTGTTTTTGTAAAGTAACACTCTCAACTTCCTTTAAGTTAGTATTAAGTTGTTGTATTCATAAACCCTGCATCATATATTTAGAATAGATAGATTTGTATATAGATATTACTGAGCATGGTAAGAAATAATAACAATATTGACATTACATAGTAAAGAATGTAAGTTATGTAGGGAAAGCATGGCATTTTACTCTTTTGAGAAAAATGTGCTTTTGATTTGGAAGAGTGCAGTTACATGTTTTTTGACATTATTCTTGTGTTTTCAAAACCAGAAAATTCCAAGAGATGATGAATGCCCTTCCAATCAGAGGGCCAGGGGGTCTCAGGGACCAACTGACTGACCTGGAGCAATTGACAGTCTTTGTACCCACCAATGAAGCCCTCAGCACAATTCCAACAGCCAAATGGGATGAACTCATGGCAGATACAACCAAACTAGAACAAGTAAGTCATACGTTTGGCTCATAAACATATATAGAAATCATACCAAATAGATAATGGTTAGGATTTATTAAAAAATGACAATAATAGAAAAGGGGCTTGAAACCAGTGCATTAGTTTTTTTAAGTGGTAAAAGAAGAAAATGTGGCCACCAGTGGAAAAAGCAGCTGCATAGAAGGACAGCATGTCCCACAATACTTGCACAATATATTTTGTTAAACTTCAGAAATAATATGCTATTTGAATACACAAGTGAATTGATACTGTTTTAGGTTGTTGCATCCCATGTTATTCCAAATAAAGTCTACTTCAGCAGCATAGTGGACAGTATGGGAGAGGATGGAGTCCAAGCTGTAGAGGGAAGAATTGTGGGGCGCACTATAGCAAATGATGGTAATTGTGACATTGAATTTTGTCTGATCAAATAAATTCTGTTATCGTAGTGTTTTTTTTCTGTTTGATCTAAGTTTAATTATGCAGCTTCTGCAATTTCTTGATATTTTTAAAATTGTATTTCTAATTTTAGAATTATTAAGGTTCATTTGTCTTTTAAGAATGTTGAGTATCTGTTCAAAAAAGTGAACTTTACTACAATCAAATGTGATCAAACTATATGACCATAATAAGTGTACTTGAAATCTTGATTTATAAAAAATATTTTATATTTATAGAAAAAATTGTTTTGTATCGTTTTAGTTACCTCTGCCAAGGAGGTTATGTTTTCACCCCCATCAACATAACTCAAAAAATTATGGACTGATTTTGATGAAATTTTCAGGAACTGTCAGAAGTGGGCCAAGGAACAGATGATTTGTTTTTGGTGGTGATCCAGATCAATAATCAGTCAATAATCAATAATAATCAAAAATTGCTGCCTTGGCAGAGGTCTGCGCTCTTGGAGTGCTTTTCTAGTTACTGATATTTTCTTATTATTTTCAGTGTTTATCAAGAGTAATAATATTGGTGGCCGTGTGGTCCTGCCAGATATCACAGTAGATAATGGGGTTTTCCATATGGTTGACCACATTCTTAACTTCACCTACTTTAACATATACGCTCATATCAGTCAGGAACGTAAACTCCAGTAAGTTGTGTTTTTTTATCCTCCATAAACATAATTCACTGTTGTGATATGTCAGTTTTTCCAGAAGTTTGGGAATTTTACTGTAATGAGTTTATTCTCTAGGGAAGAGGAATTTTATAGGTATATAAAAAAATAATTCCACCCAGTTAGCCAAGCCCAGTTCTATCAGAAATTTTCTGAGAAAGGCTCCCTACATGTTTATAAAGCATGCATTGTTGGGATGAATGTGGTTGTTGTGCATTCTCAGCAGGACACATTTGCATTTCGACCAAGCAGTTAAAAGAAGTTTAGTATGTCATAAGATTTGAGCTTTAGAAAACTGTGGACAAACATGGGTATATTCAAATAGATTGTACATGTGTGAATTGGGAAAATAAATTGATATATATATATATATATATATATATATATATATATATATATATATAATGATACATGCCATGACAAAGTAGTGAAATAATTTTAAGGTAATAACACTTTCAATTCACACCCTCAGGCAGTTGGCCCAAGCAGTGATCAGCCTCCCAGGAGGTGGTCAGTCTGGAACAGGTGTCCAGGCATTATTGGAGAGAGAGGGTGAGGAACTGACCTTGTTTGCACCAGTGGACTCTGCTTTTCAGTTGGTTGATACAGCTGTTAACCTCAAGGCCAATGTCACTCTTCTGGACATTGTAAGTCTTTGGTGGTTATAACTGATATTTTATTGGTATTTAGAAAGAATATTAGAATTCAAAATGATGAAATGTAACAATTGTTCTATTTCTACACTATAAATGAAAGTGTACCTTTGATAGCTTTTGTCCCACATTTGGGATTTCATCAGTTATATACTAGTTACAACACAAGTCATCCACTGTATGTGACATACAAATGCATAATTATGTTGAGCCAAAATATAATTTGCTCTTATATGTCACATACAGTTGACCACAATTAGTTGTAACTGACTTATACCATGGCTGGCGCTTCAAACACTAAGATGAACACACCAAAGCATACGAAAATACATGCAATCTTTATGCCAAATACAAGTGCAATTGTTCTTTTGTTTGAGGCACCAGCTGTGGTATAAACTAAAGTAACAGTTTATTGATAACTGTTCACTATAACACAATCCCAGATGTGAGACAAGTTAGGCCTACCCCATCAATTCCCATCAAAATATTTGAATTGTTTTTGTCAATGAATTAATGGTGAAATTACACACTTTTAGTAAAAGTTATTGTTTAAAATATTTATTTGTACGTTTTTTTTTGTATCTTTGTAGTAATTTCATTTTTTCACCTGAGATTTCCTAACAGTTTTAAACCAAATGCCATTTAGTCTTGTTTATAGTCAGTCTTATATCTGTGCATACTAGACTAGTGTAGGAGTGTAGTGCTTATGAAAAACAATAAATTGTAAAAGTAACAAGTAATTTCCAGTTTGGTCAGCCAGCCTTTACTACATTTTAAGTTTTTAACACAACAACACTTTTACAGGGCAACTTATTCCCGATATTGTATATTTTATTTAAATTTATTGGCTAAATAATTCAATATCTTAGAGTAAATTATCTCTCCTTGTTGGTGAAGTTTAGTGTGCGTGCCTATCCCTAGATTTTGTATAGTGGTTACATTGCAATGATAAAAACTATTGTTTTTGTGCACTGTACTTGTGTAAAACTGGTATTATTGTTTAATTCTTTTCAGATTCTAAAATTGCACATTGTTAGACAACAGGTGGCCTTTAAGGATTTGACAAATACTACAGTATTGAATTCTGTGAATTCAAAGAAATTGCGGTTCGTCAAAGGCAACAATGGTAAGTCATACAGTTTAAACTCAATAGTCAACTTTTCCATTGACCTATCACTCTTTAAAAAGCTCATTAGTCTGGTAGTTATACATGGATTGTTAAATTAATCATTCCACGGACAGTTTACAACTCAGCTTTAGAACATCAGCACATGACCATTTTGTCCTGAGGAAGGCTCTTGAGTAGAGCCGAAAATTAGATGGTATGAAAATATTTAGCCATAAAATGTCTGTTAAATGATTAATTTTATAATCCATTGACCTATCACTGTTATGATAAGGTCTAGCATGAGTACAGCTTAATTAAGCCTTTTTGTCATAGACAGGTTTTATAAACATGTTATTAAAAAAAGCAGTTTAAATGAAAATGTCCAGTGCCAGCCAGAAGTTTATAGGTGTAAGGAACAGGCATAGGGAATAGGGCAAACATCAGCATAAGACGAATTGTGCCCTGATCGAAGTGGAGCCCAGATTTAATTGCTGTGCCTCTGCAGGGGTAGTTGTGTGGGAGGCAGAAAGTCAATAGGGGACTATGCAGCATTGCTTTCAGTTGGTGTGTGGTTCAATTTGTTTTGATTGCACCCTAAGAATAATATCTATCAAAAAAAAAAAAGTCTTGGGAATCTCAACACTTTTTTCACTACTTAAGGCATTCTCTTCATAGAGAGGAAGATGGGTGAATTTCACTCACAGTGGTAATAATAGAAATTAGAATTTCAAAACGGGTTCTAAAAGTTTTCTGAGTGCATGGGATAAGCAGTGAATGTTTGGATAAAAGTTTGAAGGGCAATGATTACTTTTTGGGAAAATGGCCATAAGTCATCATTTTATTAAGATTGAATGGCATTTAGTTTCTCTGCTCAATTATCTGTATGTGAATTAATTATTCTTTGCAAGATAATACTGGATTTCTAAATTCAGACAAGTCAAGAGCTACATTCAGTGATTTTCGAATAGATGGAGGGTGTAGTGTCAGCATATTCAGTGTCAGATGACATTCAGTATTATTTATTTTAAATGCTGGTTGGATCATATTGTATATGCACTAAATGTATCAATTCTTAATTGTAGGGACAAGTTTTGTGAGTTATTCTGCTTGTCATGTCTTTATTTGTGATATATTTATCTTTTCCTCTAACTGGTTCATTTTAATATGAGATGGTGAAATCATTCAGTTTTTGACATGTACGATTCCACCATTTAATGGTGTAAATGATGCAATATTTATATGTAGAGTTGCTTTTAGTTATTTGATAAATGCTTAAAAAAGATCAGCTGCACTGAGCGCCGCCTGCATGGTGAGAGCAAATAACAGTAGCTAAAGGTAATGTAATGTCACTCACATATAATATTGTGACATCCATAACAGGGTCAGACGGATGAAATCTTCTGGAAGATGGTCAGAATTTTTCAAGTTTTCATTGAGGGACATCCAATTTTCTCTGTTGGAAGATGGTCAAAAATGGAGAATGGATTAACAAAGAAAATTTGGAAGACTGTCAGAAAATATCTCTGGACCTGCCCCTGTATATCATGCACAGCTTTATACATTATGTAAAAAATATTGCTGCTGTTTTGTGTGTGAATAGTCATAATAAGACCCTCTAAAACAGGTGAAAAACCCCACAGGTATGATTTGTATCAGTATTGTAAAATGGCTATAGACTGTGTCCTTGGGAACTGTGGCATTTCTATTGTCCCCAATGACAAACTATTTCACACTGCCTGCAGGAAAGCAGATATATGTCAGATGAGGAGATATATATGTGTGTGTGTGTGTTTGGAGATAGTAGTTCTCCTTGTCTGTCACCATAGGAGACACTGAAGTCTGAGATATGCATATTATTTTCAAGGGTTGTCAGGAACATATTGGGGAAGCATTGTAAACAAGTTTTGGGTGTCTTTATTGAACTTAAAAAAAAAAATAAACCGAAGACATAACAATATGAATGACCATTCAGCCAATGTGGTAAGCTATAGCCCCTTGTTGTGTTACAAAAATGTAAATAGCTTGCCCAGTACAGTGTAGTAAAAAAGATTAGCTCTGTTTGTGACAATATGCCTGTCACTGAACTACATTCAATTTGATAAGTGTCAGAATAAAATGATATATGAGTCTTAAGTGCAAACAATAGTATGATGTTTCATACATGTGCTTTAATACAGACTGAAAAGGGGCATTCCATATGTGAACTTTATTCAGGATAATCATTCAAGAATAATAGTCAGTATCATTGACTACACCCAAAATCCAAACATGATATGGAATTTCAGCACTACAAATTGACAGAACAAATAATCAGTGTAGTCCATGACCAGGGTAAAGGAGAAAAATAAAGAGAAAAATTGGTCCATCTATCTTTTAATAAACTACCTAAAAATGATATGTCCATATTAAGTACAACATGTTTTGTGTCTTAAAAAGTTAATCATAATGGGATTATTGCTTGAGATTTTAGGTTAAAATATATAGAAGATTAATTTTAAATAGAAAAAAAACATTATAATTCAACATGCCATATCATTACTTAAGACAATTTTTGATATTCAATAAAAATGACATAATGATCATCTGTTTGGTTAGCTATTGGTGCATCCCTGCAAGCATCAATGGCTTTCATTCTTATAATGAGAGAACCCTATGTAATACAAAAATATCCTTACACCAATAGATCTCTGTCAGCAATTTATTACAAAGTTAAAGGTAGGGGGGGGGGGGGGATACAGTTAACCATTTGAATATAAATTGATCAGGGTATATCCCAAAGCTTTATCCTTTTTGCAAGAACATTGAGTCCTGATTCTGGGTCTTTTGCTGTGCTGATATATTGGCATGGCCCAAACTTCCACACATTCCATGGATTGGGATAAATAAGAGTAACCACACAAATCTTATTACCATTCATCTACAAATTATTACTAAGATTGTTTTTTTAATCTATCTGTTTATCTTATTTTGCAACCTATCTCAGGAACATCTTGTCAATTTTTAACATTATCATTGTTTTTCCAGGCACCTTTGTCATTGGAGAGCGCATCAAGGCAAAAATCATTGAACCTGATGTTGGTGTCACCAATGGTATCATTCATTACATAGACAATGTCATGGGGATTGCTACTAAAAATCTGAAACAAGAACTAGATAGTAATGATGCTCTTGGGTAGGTACACTGCTATTTGTGCAAAATTAGGACAAAATCTTTTTTTTCAAAGAATATATTGCCTCTTCTTAAATTGAGCAATCTTTTAAGAATAAATCTCCTAAATTGTGTAAAGGCAAAGAGGCAAATTACTGGTGCAAAAATGTTTAAGGAAATAATCTGATCTTCAACTAATTCATAAATCAAAAACGGTATTTAAAACAGTTGGTCATATTATTTGCAAAATTTGCACTTTTCCAACGGAAATTAATTTACCATGACTAATAAACCCCACTGTATGATTTCAAATTCTATTATTTTGATAAAATTAAAATCATTTTAAAACTTTAAAGTCATAGTGTTTGTTACAGAAACTGTCTTTAAGTTAATCAAATATCAAATTTCATGTTTTTTGTTTTTAAGTTTCCTATTTATGTAATTATTTTTTTAGGTATATGAACTCTGTCCTTATCACAGCTCAAACTCACACAGACTTACTCACAGATTTAAGTGAACGGACCAGTAAATACACTATGTTTGTACCAAGTAATATAGCCTGGGAAACACTGTACAACCAAGGCACAGGAAAAAGTCTTATTGACAAAATAAACTATAGACAAAACCTAGTTTGGGTAAGTTCAACTTTGACTCTTTCTCTCTCTCTCTTTGCTCAGAAACTTAAGCTATACTTTTTATTTATTTCTGAAAGTTAAAGGGATAACAACTGTTCATTTTGGCCAAAAATTGAATTTTCCTGGGGTAACCGACAATTTTCCCACACTTACTAATGATTAATGAATCCATTCCAACATTCAAAATTAGTCCCTGTTTTTTTTTTCTTAAAAGTTTGTTTTTTGTAATATTATCTTAAGAGATTATTACAGAGTAAAGTAAGCTGTGGAGGTCACGTGATTTGATGGCAAGCACAAATTCCAGAATAATTGCATTAACTGCCGTTTTAGTGGTAAAATAGAATTTATTATATTTCTATGAATTGTTTACAATGCATTTATTGTGAAATATGGATATTATAGGATGTATGACTATTTAAATCTCACAGGTTCTTCAAAGGCACATGGTGAAGGGACAGGTGATATACAGCGACAGCTCACAACTGCAGACTGGTGTCAATGTTGAATTAAACACTGTTTTGGGTTCAAGTGACATTGGGAAAATCACTGTCAAAAAACTTGGACAATGTACCTCACTTACTTCCTGTGGTAAGTACGAAATAAAGAATTCAAACAGAAAATCTTTAGATTAGATTATTTCAAGCTATATTCAAATCTTGGATGGGTCTTCTTTATAAAAATATATCTATAGGAAAGATGAGCTGATTATTTGAAATGTTGGCTTTTGGCTGAATAGAATTTATTATAATATTATTTATATATAATTTATTATCCAGCAGCCTGACAACTGTTTTTGGCTAATAGAAACAAATATTTTCTTAAATATTTGAATAATGTTGTTCATTTACACTCTAATTTTCCAGAAATTAAAGTCCTTTTCAAGGGTGCAGAAGCACGTGTTATTGAACCAGACATAGAGACTACAAATGGCGTAATTCATATCATAGATAAAGTACTAATAGATGATCCAGCAGATTTGCTAAGAGGCGCTGTCTCCAGTACAGCTTGGATATATGCCTCTTGTATAACCACCATCCTTGTGATGCTCACTGGGCTCCTCCTTCACTTGTAATAATTATATTATTTGCACCACATGGTGTTGCTTATATCTTGAGCTCATGAAAAAGCAATCCATAGAGCCATAGCTACATTGGTTTTTAGTAAGGATGTAAAAATGAATGATTATTAATGAAGATTTTACCATAGCAGATGTCAAGAACAAAAGACAAGAAAACAAAAATGTTGAAAATAATGATCCGAACCTGTCATATCTGGCATATACACACATCACTCGAGTTACAACATCTCCCATAGTGTAAGTCGGATACATACACCAGTTTCTCATCAAGGTGCATGTGATATCCATATGTGCTTCACACTTGTGTTTATCACATTTACCTTGCTGACTTGTGGTCTGCCTTATACATATTATTAAACCTAAAGTAAGAGGTAATAATTTTGTATTATAAACCCTGTCAGTTCTTTCAACATGCCCTTACTTACAGAGTAATATAGAATATGTTTACTTATAAAGAAATGCACACAGGGGCAAATTCTTATTGGTGTCTGTAATTAAAACAAAACATTTTGTACATTTTTTAAAAAATCAGTGCTGCACCCTTGTTTGTTTTAATTGTCTTAATCAATAAACATCTTGTAATTTTATCCATTGCTTCTTTATAAAATGGAGTACCTCTGTCTGATGCAATTTTAATTCTAGAAGATTTGAAGTCATAAACATTCTGTTCAGTGTACTTTTATGCAGTTTTATGGTACCAAGTACTATTCTGTCAAATGCTACATGGGTTTAAATTTTACACAAAACTTGATTGATTCTGGGTTTGCCAAGTGCAGAAACTGAAGGAAACGCCAGATTTCTATAAAATACTTTTATACCAATCCTTTTAGCTTTTGATATGTATAAGAGCTTACACTTTTACTAGAATTTGACAAATATATTGTGCTAAATTTTTTTCCAATGAAACATGAACAGTGCTACCAACTTTTAAAAAATGTTTTTACTTTTTAGTAGTATTATGTTAAGTGGTGGTCCAATAGTGAAAAGCAAAACCTCTTAAAAAAGGATCAAAATATTTGCACAAAAATTAAGGTTTGTATGAACTGATTTGTAAATGTATATGGAAAAAGCTTGGCATTGGCACTTTAGGTTCCTCAAATGAAGTTTTCATATCATATTAGTTTAATATAGATAATAGGTATCTTTTATATCTCTAAAAGCATCTGCTGTATGAATTTGATTTTATTCAAAGATTAATTTTTGTAAATAAGATGTTTTTATATCTAGTAATAAATATGGCACTTGTATATATTGATGTGTAAGAATGGATGTTAACATTAATATTTTCACTTGAATTGTGTTTTAGCAAATTAAAATAAATGTGCTGCAAGAGAACATGATAAGTGTAAGAGAAGGTCCACACAATAAATTAATAAATAAATGGATAAAGAATAATTGATCTATTTGCAATGATGATATTATTTAATTAAAGCAGTGGTCCAACATAAGACAAGTTGGCTATCTATGGTTCAGCATCCATAATGACTTTTAGATGTTTCCTTTCTCTACAGATATAATGTAGACAGCTATTACATGTTGGAATAGTGCAACAGATACTGAGTAAGGGTCAAATTCATTAAGTATAGGTATCAGACAACTTCAAAACTTGAGGACTATCACTGCTTTTTGACAGATTCGTAAGTGTGGAAAATCTCAAGAGATTTGAGAGTGCTGATATTGATGCTTGCTTGTTTAAAGTGTAATGTCATACTGCCTAGACTAGACCTCTTTCATGGTTGTGAATTTGTTTTTTGTACAGATATTTTATATTTTCTATAAAATAATAAAGGAATTAGGCAACATAAACTTATTTTATAGACTCAACAAGTGTTTTACACTTTATTATTAGTCTATTACTATTTATGGTTGCCTCTTACAGGTCCAATGTATACGCCATATGAATTAAAAATGTTAAAGCAGAGTACGCCCTGGATCAGGCGTGTAATAAACTGATGTAATCTTTTTATCCAATTTTTTAAGAAAGTATCCTTAATATTACAGTTGAGCATGGTCTTATAAGTTTCTATTTTTCTTAATAGTGCATTTATGGCAGTGTTAGTATCATAAACAACAAACGTGTATAAATTTGAATATTCTTATAGGCCTAATTGTTGAGCTGCGACACAGCAGTACCATGTATATAACTATTATCCTAATTTACATCTGTAATTTTGTGACACTGGAATATCGCCATTGAAATAAATGTAAGAAGCTATATATATATTGTTGTTTGCACCGATACCTATTTACCTTAAATCGTGTCGTGTTATCCCAAAGTGGAAAGAAGTGAATAGCGACATTTTTTCTATGGGGCCGCTTTAAGTACACATCTTTTCCCCATTCCTTTAAAAGATTAGAAATGCTTCAGCGTCATTTACAAAAGAAATAAAAACTACACGGGGTTCGCAGAAAACCCAGTGCCCTGGCATAGTGTGTTGGTAGAATGCGACCCTTTGTCATATGAAAATATCAAATATCGATATGTCTCTGTCGCATAAAAAAAAAGTGCAGGTAGGAAAATTAAAGGAAAAACGTCGTTTGTTCTTTGTACAAATATTTCATGCCAGTGCCGATTTAAGGAGGAGAAACCAGTGTAAATTATATTTGTTAAAACGTATAACGCATAGCTGAATTTTGTTTCATGTATAGCACACATATGAGAGACAATAAATTCTATCACGCACAATCCCTTAACGCTAATACAGTGGTTCGTAACATTGACGTTTGTATGTAATACGCGGTTCCTATGCGCCTTTACTGTGACTCCAAGCGTAAAAAGGTACCCATTGTTGTAAAAAGTAGGACTCCTTTAGTATTTATGTTCCTTTCAAAACAATCAACAACCTTAACCACAAAGAAAAATGTAGATTTATTACAAAAAAAGTCTAGTAATGGTTTCAAAAAAGTCTGATTGTGTTAACTTGGGGATCACAATAAGTTACATTTCTGGTGAATCTTGGGAAATGTCATCAGATTTTTTTGTCATAAGAGCCAGGTGAAATAACATCAAATGCATGTTAGGTTAGTTTTGTGCGAGCCTTGTACCTGACTGGCTTCTGTCGATGTTTACATTTCTTGGGCGTGGCTCAACTTTTTTTTCAACAAAAAACAGATCGAATTTTTCGATCTGGGATTTATCTCGTTCAAGTCCTCTGTTTGCTTACCCGCTGTTTGCAAACCCATTAGACAAACTTTCCAGTCAAAAACATTTTAAAATAGTGTGGTAATCCCAAGAGTAGTAAGTCTACATATTAAAGAGTACTACAAATACACTGTGTTAAGAGGGTATAGCACAACCGGGTTTGCTCTTTAGGCGGAGGCGTTTTTCAACTTGGACCCCCGGTTGACCTTAGGATGACAACCAATTCAGCAGCGACGCCTTTTGATTTGTCACCAAGAGAAGGGTTATAGGTGGATCAGTAGGATAAAGGATACGAAGCTGGGCTGATTCCTACTCAATTCGGGGATTCAGTTCACTTCGGCGCTGTTTTCAGCAAGAGTTGTATTTTCAACTCTGCGACAGTGCGTCATCGAAAGGGCGACTGTTCTTTCCACTTTAAATGGATGATAAACTAAGATTAAGGAATTAGCGCAAACTATGAAGAGCGGTTTCTGGGCCATTATCATTTTGCTGACAAGCAGTTTAGTGGTGAGTATTGTTAACAAAAAAGTACACACACACACACGCACACACACACACACACACACACACAGACACACACACACACACGAGAAACAGAGAGAGAGAGTGAAAGAGAGAGGGGGTCACAAAGTAGTTAGTTAATTAAGTGTGACGGTTTATGTTACTTGTACCTCAACGCTTCTTATGATCCCGTATATCACATTCTACCATGTACATTGCAACAAGCTTGAAAGAAAGCATTAGTTCGACCTACTACGAAAAAAGGCTCATTGTTATGTTTCAGCATTTAAGATATAGCGAAAGCTTTCACAATAGGAAAAAAATGCAAAACAATATAGTAGGCCTATACCTGGGGTAAAGCTGTTTCCTATATCGTTATATTTACTACAGGTAGGCCTTACAGTAGCGGGGTTTACTTCTCGGTCAGTCTGTAGACTAAAGCTATTTGCTTTTTAGAAAGCTTACGTGGTGCAATTCATTACCTATGCAAAAGTAAACATGGTCCCGCATCGGGGGGGTGGCCCACTTTGCGTGATCAATTTCCATTCGCAATAGCACCTCACTATTGATTTTCAAGCTATATATTTTTACTGATTAAATGTATAGGTCGAATTATTGGTATCAAAATAAGACACTTTATTGATGGATAACTTTTACATTACTTTAAGGTATTTTCTATCCCTACATACTCTACAATCTAACTGCATAGCCGGGTCAAGCAATGATTCGTGAGTACATGTGGAAAAAATTGCTTTTTTTTCAAGGAAAATTCATTTAGGTGATTAAACGCGGTATAAAACACCTTTAAATAGGCTTGTTTACACCATTTAAACATCGTTCTATTAAAGAAAGTCGAGGTCATGCACGGAGGCTTATTACCCTCTACCAGGGTCTCAGTTATCATTGTGGACATTTTTTGCTCGACATCAGACCAAATTGACTGTCTATTTATCTGGAGACCTATCTGTGAATATCTGTGAAAAATCAATCTGTCGCCCTGGTAGAGGGTAGAGGCTTACTATGTATGACGAGAGACGGGATTACGGTCTTATTGGAACATACGGGAAAGAGCAATACCTCTGGCACACTCCCTACCTACCCCCCCCCCCCCCCACCGCCACACACAGACATTACCCATTGCTTGCAAACGAGAGAAATCTGTGCGTCAATGAAGTAGTAAGACCTATAGCAGCAGATACTCTTGACACTGTCAGACAGTATGACGTTTGTAGAAAATATAAAGGAGAACATTTGATCAAACCATTATCCGTTTGTGTATACGCAAATTGCAGCAAACATGCTATCCCAATTCCGTTAACACAATTGCATTCAGTTGGAGCAAATTTAAAAGAAGACCTGTTTATGTCTGTGAAGTGGCCCGTTTGTCCTGATCAATTGCAAAATAGATGTTATGTTAGATGTAATAATTCGTCAATAAAAACATCTCAAGCAAATTCCTTTTTATCTGAAACCTATACAGGTATAAAACTCTATTATTTTCGTTGAAAGTGGCAGGTTGTCCCGTTATTGAGAACATAGGCGTGGCTGACTTAAGGATTATTCCAGTGTGCTGGTTTGTCCGTACAGCACAATCAGAATTATTTGCGAAAGGCTTGAAACATTTTTACTTAAATATATTGTTTTCCTTCCTACGTGACGTGGGTGCATATAAGCATATGCTTTATGTAACGTGGATCAGTTCTTGCGAGGGAATACGGTTGAGATGCAATGTCTTTGCTCTTGAAAGTACTCGTCAATGGAAAAATGAAATGGCATAAAAAGGCGTAATTTTGCATTTTTTTGTATTGTTAGATGATTTAATGCTTTTAATTACCAACACTCTTCGAGAACTTTCATTCACCAATCACCAAATCACTATGTTATAAGAAGCCATCAAGTGAAACTCGTTACAAATGATTTCTCAAACATACGACAGTAAACATTTGCCTCCGTGCTCTGATTTAAATAGCTTTCTCCCGCATCATGTTCACACCAACAAACTAGATGAAACTTTTCAAGGTATACAGTTTAAACTTTTGTCTTGAAATAGAAATGTGGAGTTATAACTCTTTCAACGCCTCCTACATTGGCTCCCACACGTTTATCGTTTCCGTGCCTGTCTCCACCTGCTGGGTTTATCGCCTACAACATACATACTATCCCTTTACTGTATTTTCCCACTCCTTTTTCTAGCTTCCCTTTGTTTGGCATTTACCTACAGGGCCCATATTTATGTGTTTTTCACCCTGTTTACGCGTATTATATTATATTTCATTTTGTGTTTTACTTAAACTTGTTTATACTAAACCACTTTTCTCTATTTCTTTGCAATTTCACTTTCCTCATTTATCTTAGTTTATGTCAAACGTCTTGTTTTCTTGATGAATATTGTAAACCGTCACCCCTTTTCCTCTTTCTTAATTTCGGGTATTTATAATGTATTTGTCAGGTAAGTAACAGATATAAAAACGCAGCAGTTTAATCCACCCTATAGGCTTTTAGAACAAGATACAGGTATCCTAATAAATCATATTCACTAAAGCATCAACGAGCGTTACGTAAAATGATATAAGCATGTGTTGTTTGATATTTTCCAACAAAAGTTACGCAGCAACCAGAGAATTCTCACACAAAAGTGAGTATTGCCTTTTATACCTTACACAGAAGTTCATCCTCGTGTCATTAAGAAAATGTAATAGCCTATGGATTTGGAGTCATTGCATTTTGGTAACCCTATTTTCCTGCTCTGATACAACTGTACCAGTGAACATAAATATATATATTAGATTGTATGGAAAAATTCTTTTTTTAATATCGTGCATGGCATTATAATGTTTAAGACGTGTCGCAAACCAAACACCAAATAGGGGGCCTACAACAGTCTTTTATTAAAAGGTCCGTTCTCCCTTGAACCATGGGAGTTTAGGATTTCCCATTCTTGGACCCATCATTGTTGTCTATAGTTTTTATCCCTCATTGAAAATGTCACTTTTACCCAACAATTAATTAATTCAAATGTCCATTGCTCTAAAAATTCATTACACATTTTCCTCTCCGGTTCAAAGGTTTAAGGGTCCGTTCACAATGAAACTTTCGCACTAGGTAGTTCGAACTCAGCGGGGACTCTCTCTGAATGCAATCAGATTACCAGATTAGTACGCCTACTCGTTTCTTATGTACTCGTATAATCACTATATTCTGCTCAACGTCAGGGAGTCATGGGAGTTAAAATATTTTAATCGGATTGCATTCAGCGAGAGTCCCTGTGGAGTTCAAAGTACGGTAGTTTAAATATGAACGCATCCTATGTGTATAATTTGCATCCTTCCCGTCTCAATTTGAAACAAAGATACCCAGGTAATTAAAATACCGACGGAGGAGCTGCTGATCTCTAGTTTTTTATCTTTTTGTCTTTATATTACATGTGTTTTAAATATTAAAGACTGAAGCTTAAGAGTTCAGGCAAATAGGCCTATACCAAACCATGCCATCTTCCACATGTCCTCGTCGGTAGCGCATTCGGTACTGCCTCGAGTTCGAAAACCATGCACGATGCCGACAATGAGACGAAGCTACTTGTAGGATATCATATAACAGGGTAGGTTAGCGAGTAGGAGTAGGAAGAATTATATATAGGAACAGGAGTAAGAAGTTTTTAAAAGTCAAGATAAGTAATAATATCACAAAAGGGAGAAGAATTACATATGACATTATGTTTAAATTTGCCATAAATCACACAACAAATATTACCCACTCTTCAAAACCAAAGCCCTCTGCGTGTTATACTAGTATATGATTTAGGCATTTTTTTGTGTGTACGTGCATGTAAATTGTATGTATGAAAAATTTTGATGCAAGTTTTTGTTTCAAAAAGCTGTTGGACCAAATGAAAGGGATTTTAATTCAGGAAGTTTCTTTTATTGTGAAATATTATCGCATCGATTCTTAGTACGCAGTATTTTAAAAATTGATTACCTTGTTATGAGTGGCAGATTTAGGAGGGTCAGAGAGTTCGGTCGAACTCCTTCCCTGACTGAATTTTTAAAATATAAAGTACACGTTTTAGTAGGCATAAATCGAACCCCTCGATAAAAGTCGGGTATGTTTATTTCTCAAATTCTTCGTTAGGGTTCGCTACTCTGTGTGACTCATTCAGGTACTGGTCGTCGGCATCACATCCGGTTGCTATCTGACAGATCTCCTAAATGGGAGTGACCAATTGCGATTGTTATCTCACGTAGGAGAGAAGCCCTACCCTAGCTATTACATTTTTAAAATCAAAGAGATGAATAGAGTTCTATTCATCTCTTTGGTAAACTTGCTTGGAGCTTGCATGCAGTGGCATCCCGTGACACAAATGTCAGTTGTCTAATTAACCTGCGTCTACCTAAGGTAATTAGACTAATAGTAGTTGATCGTCCTAATGAACTAGGCGAATCTTTGCCTATTATCTCTCCTCTAAGATCGTCTAAGCTACCAAGCGAGTTGTTTTCCAATTTTCACAGGTTGACAGTAGGTTGAGAAGCAATCAGGTTGATATTACAAATTTTCTTTTGAGTCGTCAAGGAGAACAGTATCATCTGCATGCAATAAAAGCACTATTCCGTAAATGGTCGTATCGGGTAGCTCGGATTCGAGGTCATTTGAAACATTTGATAAGCCTGTAACATCTAGCTCATTGTTTTAAAAAATCTTGTAATTCGATGAAATAGGCCTATATTGGTAATGCGCACATGGAGGAGGTTGCAAATCGCTATGGAGTGCTTTTGTACCCAAAATAAATTCACATTTTGTCACCTTTCGCCCAAAACTCCCGATTTACTGTCTTACATACATTGTTTTGGATAATAGATAAATCGTCAGTGTTCAGTGACTAAAGTAATCAACATTTACACATGTGTCAGCTTACGGGTAACGTCATAATTGCGATGTTGAGGTAAAAACTGAAAAACGGTTTCTCAAATTTCTCTTTTACCTGAGCACCCACGATCACTGTTCCAACGCCGATTTAATACTCCAAAACCATTTAGTACTCCAAAACCCTGCCAGCGATTTTTCTTAAAGTCTTAGTTCAGATTTTATCGTTGTTAAAGCAAAAAATTGCCTTTGTTTAACGAAAATTTGTAAATAGGGGCTCATAACTCCATAACAAAAACAAAATATAACCACAATGACGGCACGGGATTGTAGTCAATACACTCGTGGTCAACCCCGCCAATTTTTGTGATAAAATTTTGTTCAGGAATGAAGTTATGCCCCATACCTATTGCTATCTCACCTCAAAAGAGAAATGTATTAAATTGACGATTAAAGCTTTGAGTTGCCTATGCTTATACCTTGCAACGGTAAATCGTGAGCATTGAAGGTGTTTATAGACGAGTAGGCCTATTTTCTTGCTTGCATTGATAAAATCGTAGTCGTAAACTTACCTCTGCTTTGGAAGTCTACGCTGCGCTTGGCGCTTTTTGATGATTAAAATTACCAAGAAAAGTAAAATACATGAAATATACCTCCTTTTGTTAGAATTTTATGTCAAGGTTATTCTTGTTATAGTTTTAACAATTGAATACAGTTGTTATACAGTCGACTAGGGTGTCCAACATAGGAATCTTTTACTCAACACAGATAAATATACGATTCAAATGTTTTTCAAAAGGTTGGTTAGGGTTACTGTCACCTTTTTCAACACAAAATTGGTAGCGAAAAAGATTTTGTTTAATTTCGACATGTAGGGGCCTATGGGTTTTATACATGTAAGCTGCATCTGCGTTCGATTTTGAGATATATTTATTCAGGGAATTATATCGGATATCCGATATAATTCCCTGGTTTATTTAATGCTAAATTCGAATATTTCCGTCCACGTGTTGAATTGTACCGCCCTCCCTCAAGGAATTCCTTTATCCACCCCTTACTATTGTGTTTAAAATAATACCCGTAATGGAATCGAAATTTAACATGCATTGCTTTCAGTCATTCTTCATCCAATCATGTTTGAGAATAATGACCTAGTTTCGAAATGAAAGCGAGGCTTCCCGGGACATTTGTAGGTTACATTCCACCCAGACCGTCCATGTGGATTTGTAACATAAGTCAAAGGTAAACACGGGTGATTTGAGTATCTTGTTCTTAGACAATTAGCAAATTTTCAGAAACTTAATGTTACAAGATCATGGAATTTTATCAGCAGGAGCTGACCGTCAGAGCTGAAAAATTTGCTTGGTAAATCGCTGTACTGCCTGTTTACATTCAGGAACAAAGTGTTATTAATGGCTTTTAGACTTCCACTGTTTATGCGATATTCCTTTTATGGATCCTAGACTCTTGTTACAAAACACTGATGAAAATCTAGAGTGAGACAAAGAGAAAGGTCTGCATTTTGAAGACAACGTACGTTGCCGGCCTGCCACCCTACATTGTAGTATTGATTACGTGTTCAGTAGTCAGATGGTCTCACTGTTTCAGAGAAACTAATTTAGGTAATATAATATAGGTTGGGGATGTGCAACATTAAACTTATTTGTTGTATGTTTATCTGGCCCCTCCCTCACCCCCTGCTTTTGCATGTACAAAGAATAAATATTTTCAGGAGAGAGATGAGGCCTGCGTAGACAGGATGGGTTCAGGTGTTTCTTAAGAACCACTCTTATAGAAGGAAAAAAAAAAGCTTATTCAGCCATTGGTTGTGTGTTTGTGCATGCATATATGCTTAAGTGCGTGAGTGTATAGTAAAATACATATAAAATGGAAATTATAATGCTGTCGCAGGTTATAAAAATGAAATATAAGACCGTTAAAAAATAATAAAAGTTAAGAGTCAATATTAAAGTCAAGTTAAAGTCAGAATAACTCTTCGTTTTGGCCAAAAATTGGATTTTCCTGGATTAAACGGCAATTTTCCCGTACTAACCAATGGTCAACGACCCCATTCCTGCATTCCAAGTTAGTCCAGGTTTTTTTCCTAAATGTTTGGTTTTTTGTTAAAATCTCTTAAGAGATTTTAACTGACGGAGCCCTCTCTGACATTGCATAGTCACGCGATATCGAGCGATATTTTCTGGTGACCTACTTAAAACCGTGGGAAAAGCAGACAACGTCAACACTATATAACAATAATATGAGATTCATAAGATATATTCGTCTTATTGCTCAAAATGCATTAATATCTACAATGTGTGCAATTCTGGGCTTTTCCTTATCCGATGCACTATAAAAAAACTCGCAACTTACGTCTGCAGATTGCATCAACGCATTTGGCGCCATGTTATTTTGGTCTCGAATGAACGCGAGAATCCGCATGACACTCTAATGTCATTGGCAACAGATGCCTTGATGACCGGGAAGAAAGGCATCGAAAGCCCTATTGACAAGCACAGATTTTAGTTCTACTACAACAACAGCCGTTTTAGTGGTAAAATGCAATAGAATATATTTCTTGCGGAATTTTGAATCTCAAAGGAAGAGTTATTATTGCTTTAAGTCATCAATTAGAATACCATCTTTTACTATTATAAAGAGATGTTGCTTAAAAGCTTTTTTCCAATGTGCACTCTGAATTAAATTTTGATGTAGGTTCTGTGCCAACTCTCAAGTTAGGTTAACTAAAGGGACCAAAATGTCCGCCTTTTAGAATAAAAAGAAAATCCTTTGAAATTGCTGGCTATAGGCCTGAGATATATATTTTTAGAAGAAGTATTTTTTCTGTTTCACTTTAATTAAAAAACCATGAAGTACATAAAATAAATGTGATTAATGGGTTTTGTAACTAATTGATTTTATTAGTGATTCCACTATTTTTCCTTATAGGCTTCTCAGGAAACTGCACAGACACCCCCAGGACAAGATCCATTGCTGTTTAAGTTGCAGGGATATACACTGCCAGAATCCTACAGTGCACAATGGCAGTGTCCAGATGGTGAGCAATTATTTTAGCTAAAATTTATTTTTTTTATTTTTTATTTTTTATGTGAGATGCTTTAAGAAATTAAAGTTCTCAGATCTAGGGTTTTCCCCAGTGAACTGTCCAGCCGTCATTTGGACAGTCTTCAGCATCACTGGACAGCCTACAGTATATTTTGAAGACGGCTGGACAGCTTATGGATTTTTTTGGAAATATGATGGCTTTAGGTATACTTTGACACCCTTAAATTTTTGTGGTGGTAATTTTGGACAGCCTGTACCTCCAATCCTTTGCAAAGCCCTGTCTCAGATTCTTTGTTATTCCATGAAGCTTGAATTATTACATCATAATCTGGCTGTACATAATACTTAAAAACAATGTAAACAGGATAAGTTTAATTAATCATGCCAGAAAAAGACTTGTACAAACATAGTCTGTGACATATATTTATTCTAAATGGGGTGTATATGTGATTAGTGAGTGGTGTTTGGAGTGCTTTTAATACACTAGTTAGCTGCCCCTTCAGAAAATAAGTATTGCATATTTGCTCCTGTTATGTATTGACTGCTTAATATTCTTGCAGGTTTTGTTTTTATACGAGAGAAGTGTTTTAAAGTGTTTAGCAGCAAAGTAACAGAGAACACAGCAAAAGAAACTTGCCAGAGGTAAGACAAGCTTATAAACATGTAATATGTGAATTTTGGATTGATTATTGACTTTTTTCAGACAGGATAAGGACTGGGTATTTCTGATAAAAAAATAAAAACAGACAGTGAAGTTTCTATATATAACTGGTTATTATAATTTTCTCAATTACAAGGATATAAATAGAAATTTGGCATTCTTATAGTTTTTATAAGTGCTTAGTTGAAAATGCATCCATCAAATTAAAGGTATCCCATGTGCATTAGACAGTGTCCATATTTTTATCCTGCAAAGCTTCTTAAATTTTCCCAAATCAGACCTTAAAAATGATAAAGTTCCTTAGATAAAAGTTTATCTGAAGCATAGCTTTTTTCACTGCTTCCTTTCTCAGTCCAAGGTGGTAGCAATGCCATCTTGCAACTGCAAGTGAGGTATAAAATAAAATTGTGTTATATATGAATCCCATGATATAAGACCATGATACAAAACAGTGCTTCATTTTTTTGTGCCTTGAAGTGAAAACAGTGCTTAGTTCGAGTATTTTGAGTATCGGGAAGGCATATGTTGCTCCAAATGACTGGCTAGCCATTAAATTAAAAGAATTTAACATTAAATATAAGTATTTTGGTGAAAAAATCTTGTAAAGATTACCTAAAAAAATGTACCAGGGTATTTAGCCCTTTGATTGAATGTGTGCCAACTGTGTTCTTTCAAAAGTTCGGTGATGGGAAACATGATATTTTTGCTTTTATGAAAAGAAAATCAGGCTCAAAGTTGTTATGCTCTGTTTTTTAACAAAATTTAAACATTGGAGGCAATTTTTTATTGCAGTCAAAAATAGAAAACCAGTATGAAGTTACCAGTAGATTATACTCTGCTCTTTTAATGGTTTTCATATACTAGTAGGAGGTTTCACATTGTTTGCTTTGACAATGAAGACTGGTTTAGGTTGGGTGGAATGCTTTTTTTTCTTTACGTAACACATAAATTGTCAATATCTGATGCACATTTGTTAACTTTTTTGAATAATAAGTAAGTGTGTTGTTTGTTACCATGGTATTGTTTTATTTTCAAAAATACATAACATAGTATATAACATAGATAAGATGTAGTTTCCAGCTGCAGATTGCCTTTTGAAAATGTAAATGGTCCTTTGTATGATGACCAGGAAGTTTTTGGATTTTATCTGTTTAGCCATCTCTCATTGCAACTCTAGTTTTTTTGTCCTAAACAAGAACAAGGTATACCAACTTTTTATATTAACTTACAGCAAAATTGAGAAAAAATATAGATTGATATATATTATTCATATAACAGCATGTGGATCCAGTATCTAAGAATAATTGAAAATTTATAATTTTTATAAATTGACTTACAAAGTTTTCTTATTCAGTTTATATAGTTACCAACTTTTTCTTCTGAATTCTGCTTGTGATATTTATTCTTTATTAATTTTTTTATCTTACACAGTGCTGAGACCCATGTGGAGCAGTACTTTTAAGAAAAAAATATTATTATACATTTGTGGTTACTGGAAATTAAAAGGCTTGTTTTAAATTTTTTAAAGCTATGGCAGTGTTCTCCTTGGTGTGTTGGATGACCAAAGTACTACTGTGCAACTAGATGTCTTAGTAAAGAATACCATCAATGACTCTGCACCAGTTTCATATTGGATTGGTAAATGCCAACTTTTCAGTAAAACCAATAGTATAATTGAAGTGAAAATGTGTGTTTTTGTCTGTGACATTTGATTAGTTTTTTTTTATGTTTTTCCTTTCATATGTTTTATTTATTGGAGGCCTAAAGGGCAATTTTAAACTTCGAAGAGTCAGTTCAGATATTTAAAGGAAATAGAGAGTAAAGGAGAGAGAGAGAGAGAGAGAGAGAGAGAGAGAGAGAGAGAGAGAGAATATTGGCTAGCTATGCCGCTTGATTAGGTGTGTATCCTTTATTTATCTAAGTGCAATCTTACTTGTTTTTACATTATATTTTTCATGGTTATTTCCTTTTCCAGATTGGTCTTTGTGTGCAGATGCGGACACTGGGGCTGACACATGTACAGACAAGGTGTCATGGAGGGCTGGGCAACCTTTAGATCCCGCAGGTAAGTTAGGCAATTGTCCTAAGTTACATTACCCATTGTAACCAGTGCCCCTTCCTTTTGTCTCTTGATTGGGTGCAGGGCCTTTGAAGAATAAACATCATGATCTCTGTTGTGTCCTCTTTATTCAAACCAACTGCAAAGTGAATAAGGGAATTCCACCATAACCACGTTTAAAATGTTAGTTAAAACTGCTTGACATGGAATGTTTGATTTCTTTTCTAATATTATGATAAAGTTTATGTTTTTAATGCTTAGCTGAAACTTGAGCTTATTCATATTTTTATGATATTTTCTGCAGATGTCCAGGTGGATGAAGCCACAGATGAGCCCCTGAAGTATTGTACTGATGCCTTAGTGCAGAGTGAACCAGGGACACCTGCTGAGGTGAAACCATTAATTTGCCCAATAGATAATGTTTTCACATAGCTAAATGTTGGCAAATCAAAAGAGAGAGAGAGAGAGAGAGAGAGAGAGAATTAATAAAAAATAAATTAATTAAGAAAAAAAGGACAAAGAAAGAAGCATTTGTCTTGATGGTATGTTTCTTTTTATTTGTAGTATGGCTTTGTTAGCTGCATTGAACTGAATTATTTTGTCTGTGAGACGGCAGCATGCCAGCCAGGAGAATTTCACTGCAATGGCACTGGATGTATTCCTGCAAAACAAGTGTGTGATGGCATTCAGCAGTGCAGTTCAGGGGCTGATGAATTGAACTGTACAGGTAGTAAAATAAATTGTCTTCAATCTGCAAAATACTCAACCTCATTAGCTTTAATTTACATCCAAGAATGACAGCACTAAGAATGTAAGCTTTGATTATAAAGTTTTCTAAATGGCAATTTGAGACAAAAGATTTAAAAAGAATATGAAAAAGGAGTTTTAAAGATATTGCTTGAAATGACTTTATTTCTGCCTTTCTCTATCAGGTTCATCAAAGACTATTTTTCATGACAGTTAATGTCTTAAGTGAACAATTAGTTAGCCATGCTACAAAAATCTGAGAAACCGAAGGCTAGTATTAAGCACTTAGGTGTGTGTATTTTTACATTATGTCAAAAGATTTTGCAATTTTTAGTGTCGTGCGGTGGCTATGAGAAAGGAACTTCTGGAAATATCAGCTTCCCTGAATCTGGTGACACATACCCAAACTCTGCCAGCTGTGAGTGGGTGATAGAAGTGGAGGTTGGATACAGAATACAGATTGATGTAAGAGATGTGTTTATTTGGATCAACCTATTGTTTAGGAAATCAAGACTGCATGTAATACTATATGTTTAAGTCTTACATAAAAAGAGCGACAGGGTGTCTTTTTACAATATTTGATATGGAAAGATAAATGTAATGGAGTATAAAGGTGGATGTTGTACCCACTCTAGAAGTGCATACTCAAATGCAACTCTATATTTCTACACGATGTACATGTATTTCTTGATGTTGATACAGTATAAAAATTGTGTATGATTCTCTGATTTCTTTGGATTCAATTTCAGATCCTTGCATTTGACACTGAGGACAATTATGACTTCCTGTTCATTCACAGTGGCAATCCCTCAAGTGATATCAACCTTCACACTAAGCTCAGTGGCAAAAATGTATCAAGAAATTCAGTAGAGATTGCCAGTAATATTGTAACTCTGAAGTTCACATCAGATGAGGAGGCAGTGCGCCCAGGATTTGCATGTTCATGGAAAGCAGGTAGATAATGTTTGTTCCTGCCGTGAAGGTATGGACAGTGAAAGGTTTCTGTCTCTGTTCCAACAACCATCTATATACTGCTCACACACACATGCACGCAAGCACTCACACTATAAATAACTGAGGGAACTAGAATCAGTTTTAAATTTTTTGTCATCCCTGTACTATTGCAAATAGAGATCGAGAGGGTGCACAATATATACATGCCCTTTCAAAGTTCTTAAAATCTAATATTTTTGCATCTTTTAATCTAGTGCAGCAGATACAATTGCACTTTGTAGCAAGCGAAATCCAGGATTGTATTAAAAAGTATAAAAAGTTACACATGAAATATATCCTTTTATGCAAATTAAAGATTTTTGCTTCACACTGCAGTCCCTGCTCCGAACTGTGACCAGGACTTAGTGGCTACTAGGGAGTGGCAGTACTTTACATCCCCAGAGTATCCAGATGGTTATCCTGTTGGCATGGACTGTCTGTACAATATATCTTCCTTATTCCCTGCAGAGACACTGACTCTTGAGGTAAGTTTTTAGTTATGTACAGTTTATATAAAAAAAATATTGAACAAAGAAGAATGTTTACTGTAAAATTTAAGTAGAGAACATGCATACATCTTTTTTTTTATATAAACTCAGTTGTTAGTGCCATTATACAGAGTTCAAAAGAAATGTGAGAAAATGTGCAGTAAGAAAATCATAATTTTTGTCATTATAATAGACATGTAATCACTTCAGTTCAAAGATTTCAACCTGACTTCTGGGGATTCAGTGCAAGTTTTGGATGGAAAAACAAGAGACTCATCTCTTGTGGGCAAATTTGTAGGAAGTGCTCTTCCCAAGCCATTGGTGTCTAGTTCCAGTCATCTGCTTGTGACCTTCTTCTCTGATGCGTATGGCAGTGGGAAAGGGTTTAATGCTTCCTACAGGGCTGGTATGTAGTAAGATGATTGTGCAATACAATACCCATTTAAAAATGTGTATAAGTGTGATATATTGTTGATTGTTTATATTCATCTTTGAAATAAAACAATTTAGCTGAATGTATAGATTGGTAATGATAAAAAGTAGTTATTTTTTCAAAAATGTGCTCAGATGTTATTTATTAAAAAATTCTTATACTTAATGAGGAGACATAAAAGCAGTTATTTTTTTCAAATATATGATTTGATGTCATTTATTAAAAAATTCTTATACTTTATTAACTTTCTTAGGTTGTTCGGCTGAAATAGAGGCAAGCAGTGGAATAGTGGAGTCACCAGATTATGGTACAACTAGCTACCCATCGCTGCTAGATTGCACATGGAGAATCAGGAACCCAGATGAAACACCTCTTACCATGTGTTTTAGTGTGCTAGATACAGAGCTAGATTATGATGTTGTGACAGTAAGATATTGTTCTTAATTTCTCCCTGTAAAAATAATGCTACTCCTCTTTCCTTTGCCATGGAAGAAAATTAGGTACTTTTAGATAAGAAAACAAAATAATTATTGCAGGTAATTTTGAATTTATTTGTGTAGGTAGTTGATTACATTTTAAAGTGTAATAAGCTTTTCAGCCTCTTCAGCCACTTAGAAAAGAGATGGGTATGCATATTCAAAAAACCTTCAACCTTATAAGATATTTTTCTAAGTGTAACATCAAAAATTGCTCACTGACTTGTCAATAATTATTATGAATAATATCATTCATATTTCACTGTCATATATTTATATCTTGTAAAATAATTTTATAGGTTTACAACAGCACAGATGGTAGATTTCCATTTGGTAATTTTTCTGGGGGCATCCTTCCACCACCCCTGAGGTCTCAAAATGGAATCTTCTACATGACATTCAAAACTGACAGTGATTTTAATGACTACAGAGGCTTCAATGCTTCATTTTCAATTGGTAAGTGAAGAATAGTACATTTTAATCAGAATGCAACCATTTTATGATTTCCACATAATTTACAGTCAGGATTATGTACAAATATAAGTATCTGTAGAGGCTTTACTGATAAGATATTTCTTGAAAGTTCAGCTAGAAATGTCAGTATATTTGAAATTTTAGTAGTTCACTTGGGTCACAAGTCTATGTGTTATCTTTTTTTAAGATTGCCCAAGTTTGTACCCATTACCAAATAACAGCATGATCAGTAGTGATTCTCCACACTACTGTAGTGTGATCACCTATTCATGTATGGCTGGTTATAACCTCACTGGACCAACGACCAGAACCTGTCTTAGTGGAGGAGAGTGGAGTAACCCGCCTCCAGAATGCACAGGTGAGCATGGGTGAACCACTCCCTCGTAAAGGTGCTGTTTTTATCTGCAGCACAGCTGAGTGATATTTTAAGTTGTAAATTTAACCTTCTTCTCCTGTCAGTATTCTATTCTGCAAATGAGTTATTTCTGGCACCAGTTCTATAAGGTTCAGACTTCTTGCTGATTTTTATTTTAAAGGCATTTGACTGTCAGATAGTTGCAAAATTTGTGATGGTTAATTTTGAGTAGGAGACTGCATACTGTATTCCTAATAAAATACTTAATATTTTCCTCAATAGTTTATTATTTGAATTTTAATTGATAAAGATATAAGACAATGTAAAATGAGTTTTCAATAGTTGACTTTATTTAAATGTAATTTCTGGTGTATATTTTTCAAGCTTGTTTATTTATTTTGTATTAGAAATCAGTTGTGGATCTGCACCAGGCATAGACCGTGGCAGGGTCTTTGATGCACAGTACATCAATGGGAAACCATTGTATGGATCCAATGTCACTTATATCTGTAATACTGGAAATGCTATGGAGGGGATGGCCACCATTAAGTGCACTGAAAATGGCTGGGAACCTGCACCAACTTGTAAATGTAAGGGGTAGTTTTTAAAAGATTTTTTGATTTATATCATAATTTATGTTTGCTGATTGATTTTTATTCTGTGTCAAAAGAAACCAAAAGGGTACCAGCAGAAGTAAAATGAAATTATAAAATTATAATCGAAAAATTTGAAAAAAATCCATGGTGAAATATAGTTGTTTGGATTCTGTTTTACATAATATTTGTATACTTTTACTAGTAATAAAAATATTAACAGGGGCTAAGAACAAGTATTTCCTAAATGTTAAATCTTAGGTTTAATAATCATTTTTGCTCTAATGATTTATAATGTGTATTATTTTCTTATTTTCTCCCTTCATCTGACAGTATCTTCCTGCCCAGAGCCTGTGATCAAGAATGGTAGAATTGTCAATACCAAGCCAGAATACAAGTTTGGGATAGTGATTATCATTGCGGCTGATGAGGGATATAGAGTGGTTGGTGCGCCAATTGCTATGTGTTCTGCTGAAGGATACTTTATTAATATTCCAAAAATTGAAGGTAATTTGTTTTTAGTAGTATCAAAACAACAAGGTTATTTGAAAGTATCGAAGTAGCACTGCTAAATAAAATAATAAAAAAGGCAAAAAAAAAACAAAAATTTTAGTAAGGTGGAAATAAAACCTGTGGTTGTAACCAAACCAAAGAATTTAACAAGCAAAGATTTTTAATGGTAACAAGTTTACACTGCTCATGCCAATTTGGGTAATTTGAGTGACATATTCTGTGACCAGTTGGATTTTTACATAGATGTAACTATATATTAACTTCAAACATGCATGTACATTTAGTTAAGAATTTTTAGGTCAAAACACATTTTAATGTTTTTCAGACAAAACACATTTTTGTTTTTGTTCAGTTGCACCTTATCATTTCTAACTGTATTTTTAGCATTACCATGCGCACCACCTTTGCCATTTGCCAGTGGAAGCATTATAACCCCAGGACCCTATGTTAGGAATCAAACTGTGTTAGCTCAGTGTGAACCTGGCTTTGTGGCTGAAAATGGGCTTCGGAATGTCAGTGTAACATGTTATATCGATGGAACCTGGGATCCCATGCCTAACTGTACAGGTAAAGTGTATATATATATTTTTGGTGGGTTTCATCAGTGCTGTTACATTATAACAATATTGTTGTGATGTGTGTATTACATGTTACAAATATGATGATTTTTTTTCATTTACACAAAAATGTGTAAATTTTTTCGGATATTCACTGATATTTTGACATTTAATTTTAAGTATTTGTATTCTGCTGGGATATGTTTGTAATATAATTCATGTTTTCGTCTGTCAATAGCTATATTTAAATACAATACACAGTCGGAAATAATGCCTATTGATGTTGAAACTTGCTTGATGATAACATCATCATATCTTCAAAGTGTTGAAAATATTATGTCGAATTGCCACAGTGTTTTGAACTTCTTTTAGACTTGGATGAGTGCACAGCTATGGAAGGTGTTTGTGACCCCAGTGTCAGTAGGTGTGTTAATCTTCCTGGATCATACGCTTGCTCCTGTTTGCCAGGGTATGCACGTCCTAATGGGACTATTTTCAACTGTATTGGTAAGTAGTCAGAAAAGTATTAAAAATTTTGTTAATTTTTCTGATATGATTATCGATTAATAAGTTCTTCAACTTTTCGTAGGTATTTTGTAAAAATGTTAATGAAACATGGAAAGCCACTGTTATGTTGACTTGAAAAACTTAAGGTGTCATGTAATATTTAGATTTTTTACCCTTTTGAGTAGGTATGATTGAAACAGTGGGTGAATTGTATCTTTCACAGTTTTCTCTCCTTTTTAGTCTGTCAATTTTAAAAATCTTCCTATCTGCTAAACTTTGGACTATGTGAACTTTTTAAAATGTTATTGTGAATTACTTTTATTGTTGTTTTTCAAAGATGTGCTAACTGCTAAACTTTGGATTATGTGAACTTTTTAAAATGTTATTGTGAATTACTTTTATTGTTGTTATTCAAAGATGTGGATGAATGTCTGGTGAACAATGGAGGCTGTGAGCAATCCTGTCATAACACCAATGGTAGTTACTATTGTTCCTGCATGGAAGGATACAACTTGTACCTTGGCAATGAGACTAGTGCCATGGTGGGAAATGCCACAGTTGAAAGGATGGTGGATAAATCTTGTATACGTAAGTGTTACTTATAGTTTGACATTGAGATGAGTACAAATTATGTCAAAAAATTAGAAGTTCTGCAATCATTCTTGCTTTCAAAAAACTTATATAGTTCTGATATGAAATGTGTGCTTGTTCACACACACACACACACACACACACACACACATTTATATCTATCAGGGGGATTTTAAAAATTGCTATCAATTTTAACAGTTGTATATGTCTTGTTGTATAATGACTACATGTTCATTATGGGAGGTTAATAAATTAGATTTAAGCCCTTGTCATGTTATATTATATTATATTATTTTTTTTGTTCACTCACAGCAATGAGATGTCCACCTTTGGTCAACATTAGAGAAGGCAGTGCATTATTTAGCAGTTTCGCCATTAATTCTGATGGTTCATATGACTACCCAGCAGAGGTACAGATCACATGCAAGACGGGATACTTCCTTGAGGGACCAGATACCATTCAGTGCTTGTCCAATGGAAGCTGGTCTTCCAACACTAGCAGGTGTTCTAGTAAGTGTTCCAATTTAGTTTCTAGTGAATATTCATACTGCTTGCGTCCACTGCTGGTCTGCATTAAAACTGAAGAACTTTATGGTAAAAAGTTCTGTTTCTTCTACTTAATATTTGGTTGTATCATATCTTAACATTAAGCCAGTGTCGAATTTCTTTGTGAAACAGAAGGCTTTTATGTATACAATGGTATGGTAATTTTGATACAGTTTTGAATTGGAAATGATCAATGTACTATATTTTTTAGGGGTTCGTTGTGGTATGATCAAGGCTCCTGCTAATGGAATGGTCTCTCTGTCAAATGAGGACTACTTTGGCAGCCAGGCAAACTATAGTTGCCAAGAAGGGTACAAGCTGACTGGGAATCGCATAAGACTTTGTGTTAAATTTGAATTATTGAACAACCAGACTTTTTACAACTGGACTGGTCAAACACCAGATTGTCAAAGTTAGTATTTTATAGTGTTTAAATTAATGATATTAATGTCTTCCCAAATTTTTGCATATATTATTGATCCATAAAACAAAAGATCGTTGTTTAAAGCATTTCAAAGGAAAAATGTTCTTCTTTTAATAAAAATGTTTGAGGTGTTCAGTAATACATGTAGAGAGAAACAGCACACATAATAAGATTATATATGCTTTCAGTTGTTGATTGTGGCCCTCCACCAAATGTTAGCTCTGGATATTCCACAAGTCTTGGAACTACCTTTGGGTCTGTAGCTCACTTTTCCTGCAGTCCAGGACTGAAATTGATAGGAGCTTCCGAGGCCTACTGTCTGGCTAATGGACGATGGAACTTTACATCTGCTAAATGTCTTCGTAAGTGCAGATAATTGTCGTATCATATTACAAATACAAGTTCTTTATTTCACAGTAATGTATATGTTTTAGGAATAATGATGAACATCCTGGTAGGAACTTTGAATGATATCCTTAACTTACATTAACATAGGAGGCATAAATTACCCTTCGGATGTGAACAGAAAAAAACAATTTTATTTTATTTTATTTTTTTTATTCATTTTTTATTTTTTATTGAATAATTTCAGTATAAGAATGTACATATACCCAAATATGGTAAATGCAGACTCACTCTCCTCTTACACACACACACTCTCTCTCACACACACGAATATAAGATTATAATCTCGTGAACAATAGGTGTAATAATAATAATAATAATAATAATAATAATAATAATAAAGATCGATACCACAATGTATTCAACCAAAACTACAATAGATTATTAAACAAGAAAAAAGTGCAATGTATTATTTTGCTGAAGCTAATTAAATTCAAACATGTCTGACCAATTTTCCCATTTTTTTTCAAAGTTTGTTAAATTTAGCTTTTTTAATGCATTAAATCTTTCTATTATATATTATAAATTGATCCTCTATGTAATTTATGAGTGAAGAAAGACGGATACATTCTTTCTTTTTGAAACTTTTGTAAATATAAAATTTCGTACAAAGAATAACAAAATTAATTGGGCTGTTTGGGTTTGTTGGATAGCTGAAAAGGATGCATTTTTCATTAAAGGTAATGGGATCCGATGAATAGCTAAAATTGATGATGGGTTAATATCTACATTGACCTTCTCCTTGAAAATCTTGCAGAGGTCAGCCCTTAGGTTTTCCTTGGGTTTTTCTGTCCAGTTTAGAAATTTTATATTGTTCTTTTGTGAGTATTGCTGATTATGGTTCGCCATTTGTATGACAGCTCTTGTCTGGCGGCTATTTTCCTCCAGCTTCTCGGTTAACTTTCTGATTTCAGAGGCCTGTTTAGTTAGTTTTTCACGCAGTGATTCTGTCTCTAGGCACAACGCGTCAACTTTTTCAGTTTCAGCAGCTATCTTGGCCCTAAGATCTTGCTCCAACTCTTTCTTAAATTAATCTTTTAGTTCCTGTTTTATTTCGAGCTTAAGCTGTGACAGAAATTCCATAACGTCAGATTTACGTATCATCTCATTTTTGATTTCTGCCAATGTATTCTGGATCGTGCGGAGTTCATCTGCAGCTGGATTCTCTGTCGTTTTGTGGCATCTCTTGCCTGGCTTTTATGTGATTATGATACTTAATCAACTCTTACTACATGTAAATTTGTTTTCAGCTGAGGGCTGCCCAAACCCAGGCACACCAGAATATGGGACTTTGATATACAATGGGAGCTACTTTGGCCTTGGTTCTTCAGTAAGATTTCAGTGCACTAGGCCAGGCTATATTATCTCAGGTAAGGGCAATGGCCCGAAAGCCAATATAAGAGTGCACTCAGAATAGTGGATTAACAGATTCAAGAAGATCAAACATTACAATCCACAAAAAAACTTGCTGGGTATTTCTCATTTAGACACTGAATAGATTCCACACAGGGATTACGCAACAAGCATTCAAGTCCAATGGCTATATTTGATCTATGGATCTGTTAGACCACTGTTCTGCATGAATGCACTCTAAATCAAGTCTCCAAATTGTATTTTGTGGTAAACTGTGGTCATCACAATCTTGGGTGTTTATCAACTACCACTTAATTTAAGAAAAAAGGTTGGATAGTTTTAATGTAGTTCTTTTTATAAATTAAGAACCTTGTCTTATTATTTTGTTTTCCATGCATTAATTTGTACCACCATTGTGAGCCCTGGTGGAACTAATGGTTTTAGTGTATCTCCAAAACAAGGAAGGATACATCCATAGTTGCTATTGAACTTGAATAGGAAATCATATATTGGGAATCTAAATGTGACCTTGAATTTGACCTACAACCTACTTTTTGCCATGAAGTGCAGTTTGCAAATTTTCTAGCCCTTATATCTCCAAAACTAGCAGAGATACACCCATAGTAACTATATATTGAACTTGAATAGAAAAGCATATATTGGGTCTTCAACTTGGCATTTAACCTACTGTTTCACCATGAAATGCAACTTTCTAGTTTATTGTGCTGTTTGCATTACTATTTACATGCTATTTGATAGTAAAATGGTATTAGTTTTAAAATCAGCTGCTACTTTCAGTTGTTAATATACATGATTGTAATTTTAATATGATGGAATATTTGTAGATCCTAAACCTGTATTTTGTGACCTGCAACCTGAAGAAACAACTACAAGTATGCCCACAACAGTAGAAGCAACAACTGCAGAAATGACATCTTTAACAACCCAAGGTATTTTCTGAGAAATACTGCCATCATAGATTTTCTCAAACTTTGATTGATTTCTCAAAAGTTTTAAGAGTTCCTTTAAGATGAAAGAAATTATTATTATTTTTTTATTGATTTCTCAAAAGTTTTTAAGAGTTCCTTTAAGATGAAAGAAATTATTATTATTATTTTTTCAAAAAACAAGTTCCAAAACCTAAGGATTACACAAATGAGCAGCAATTTACTAATTGATTCAGGGATAACAGAAGCACCTGTAAGCACAGAGGCAACCAGTGCTGGGACATCTGCAGAAATGACCTCTGTCAGTACAACTATGGAAGTCACCCCAAAACCAACCACTGCTGATACTCCCATTACTTTATCTAGTACTGAGGGGTCTACTTTTAGTCCTACTACTGGACCTACAAGACCTCCAGGTATAAAAAGAGAAAATACTTGCTTATCCTTTTACCAGTGTTCATAGAGGTCTTTTCCTAAAGAAGCAGTGTCCAACATTTGCATATATTCCTTCAAACTCAATTCTGTGCTTTTAACTTTATAAGAAAAAACATATATTTGATATAAAAATGAGAAAAACTGCCAATTTCAAATTTTGTCTTTTATTGATTTCTAAAAAGCCATAACATTTGTTTCAAATCAAAAGACATTTTAAAATTAGAATTTTTATTAGAATATGACTAAGCATAAGGATTACACACCTACTCTCACTAATGAACAGCCCTTTACTAAATGATTCAGGGACAACAGAAACAACTGCAAGTACAGAGGCAACCAGTGCTGGTACATCTGCAAAAATGACCTCTGCCAGTACAACTATGGAAGTCACCTCAAAACCAACCACTGCTGATACTCCCATTACTTTATCTACGGCTGCTAGTACTATGGTCTCTACTTTAAGTCCTACCACTTCACCTACAAGACCCCCAGGTATGTAAAGACATGATACTTGCTTATCCTACTAGAAGTCCTTTCCTACAGGAACAGTGTCAAGCATTTTTGTATTTTCCATCAAGCCCAATTCTGTGCTCTAATCTTAATAGGAAAACATCTATTTGTCCTTTATTCTTTAGGCACTGGAAGATGCATTGGGTATGGAGATCCACATTACAGAACATTTGATAAACGGATCATACACTTTCAAGGCACCTGTAAATACACTATGGCTCAAAGCTGTGGTGCCTCACAAGCAAATCTCACTGAATTCTTGGTGTCTGTGGAAAATGAACACCGTAAGGGTAATAAGAAGGTGTCTTGGTTGAGAAAAGTTGGTGTTGAGGTCTATGGGAATATTATCCGCTTAGAAAAAAGAAGAAAAGTCTATGTAAGTACAACATCAGCAACTATAACTGTGTAATTTGAGAAATAGATGTGCAGTTTGACATCTGCAAAAGATTCCCATATTGAATCAGGGACTGCTTTTATTAAATATTGAAATGTAAAATTGGAACACCATAAAAAGTCTTTGAATTTGGTGGCAATATAATAAATGGAAATGATATGGAAAAAAGTTAGGAATGAAATTAACCAAACAATTATGTACATTGAATAAAAAATTACTAAAGCTAAGATGTCTGTAGTCTATTGCCAGAATATGTTACATTTCTTTTGTGAAACACTATTTCCAGATCAACGATGAAAGAGTGGAACTCCCAATATCTTTGGCAAATGGAAGCATTTCCATGATTTTCATTAAACGAAAAACTATAAGGTTGTCTACTGACTTTGGCTTGGAGCTGAAGTATGATGGCAATAATAGAGTGCAGGTCCGGGTGCCAAGACAATACCAAAACCGTATGTGTGGTATCTGTGGCAACTTTAATGGAAACAAAACGGATGATCTCGTTATGGCAAATGGAACTGATGTCAGTAACAGAGATAGGAAAGAGGCATATGCTCTAATTGGTAACAGCTATGAGATCCCAGGAGCTGGTATCCCAGGGTATGTCAGCATTGTGTGTGTGTGTGTGTGTATGTGTGTGTGTGTGTGTGTGTGTGTGATTTTAAAAAAATTAAACCTAAGACATGTCTAAACTTCAACTCTGAGTTTCATAGGATATGTCCGTTCAGGTGGTGTTTATTCAAATGATATTCCAATCGGTTACAATGGCATAATGTTATTTGTGGCACATGTGCTAGTTATGTCACTGTGGTTATGACTTCAATATGTTCATTTATTTAGTGTATCTGCCGTAAGCATAACTAACTGGTTTAAGATTTAATAACCACACTTAATCATTTAGGGACAAAAATATTCAACAGAAACTGGAATATCATTTGAATAAACACCTCCTGAACATTCACATTTTCATTATATTTTATTTTATTAATGTTTTGAGTAGAATGCTGCTCATTTAGAATCAAAACTTTTTCTTTGCCATTCAATGAAAATAATGTGACATTTTCAATATTAAGAAACTAGCTGCAGTTATGATTTTAAGCATGATGACATCAGAACAATAGAGACAAATTTTTCTTATTATTCTTTGATAATAAATATTTTACAGGTGCAAGAAAGGGGAAGAGGATGATTGGATAGAATGCTCTGACTCTCAAAAAGCACTAGTGACAACGAACACATACTGTGGCCTGATCAATGACACAAACAATGTATTTCGGGAATGCATCAAAAGCGGCGACTTGGATATTGAAGAAATAAAGTTTAGCTGTCAATTTGATGTTTGTGCAGCATTTCAGTTTAACTCCTTCCCCAAAGAGACTGCCTGTGAACGCCTGGAGGGCTTTGCAAAACGTTGTGCAGATGTTGGCTTCTACGTACAATGGAGAAATGCAGCCAATTGTCGTAAGTATTAGCATGCTTATTATTTGCATGCTGATTTTACACTCACATTTGATCTGACAGTACACTGGTCTATATTTAGATTTGGTTCTTTTACAGTATTTTCCATACAGTGGGTAGCCTGCTTTTCAGTTTTGTTGCCCATACTACAGGAATGTTGCAATTTTAAGAATTGATGACTTAAAAAGCATAGCATCTGTGAAATTCACAATTCCCCCAATAAAAAAGATCCGTTACCACGTACACCACTGCTATAGTGATAATGTTCAAAACATATACAATACATATATACAATACATACACAAAATATATACAATACAAAATGCATCAAAACTCAATCCTAATGAAAAACAGTAAATATATCACTTCTACTCTGAAAGCATCCTTGAGTATATATTCTAAAATTAATTGGAACTTTCAGCCCTGATTTGTGGTAAGGATGAGGTGTATGACGCCATGGCCCCAGCCTGCCCTGCAACCTGCAATACTCCAGCAGACAAATGTACAGTGGCTGGCACAGTGGAGGACTGCAGGTGTAAAGATGGCTATGTATTGAGTGGTGACACCTGTGTACCTGAAAACCAGTGTGGCTGTACAGATGGACAGGGACGGTATCATAAGGTTTGTAGACCAAAAATGTCAATTTTAATTTCTTTGCAGTTTTAATGAAACACTAAATTTGGCTCTACACAAGAAATTTTTCTGAAATAAGAGATTGTTCTAGTTGAATAAAGTGGCTATTATGTCTCAGAAATGGAGGTAATCTACAGGATTTTTAGATATTTTTTATCAAACTTATGAAATGATTTTTGTGAATAAATAGATCCCAAAATATTTATTTTCTGTTAGTGTGTATCCAGTCAGTGAAAGAAAGAAAAATAATGCATTAAATATCCTGAAAACAATTATGATTAAATAATGTTAAGATGAATTTTGCCTTTTTGATATTTCAGCTTGGACAATCTTGGGTGTCTAACAGTTGCACCACCAAGCATGAATGTGTCAGAGAAAATGGTACATCTTTCATTAGAGAAACTCACCTACCCAGTTGTGATGTAAATGCCAGATGTAAGCTGAAAAATGGAAAAAGAGGATGTTATTGTAAATGGCCTTACAGAGGAGATGGTTATAGTTGTGGAGGTAGGTGAATATTTTGGGCACTTGGGACTGTTTATATAGAATAATGACCTGTTGGCTATATTTATGTGAGATTGTTTTTATGATTGAGACCTTTCAGGTAATGCACTTCAAAAGAGGGATAAAACCATATTGCTTCTCTTTCATAGCTACAAAAACCTGCTGGATCTATGGTGACCCTCATTACAAAACCTTTGATGGAGTGAAGATCAACTTCCAAGGGACTTGTAGATACGATGCAGCAAAGAGCTGTCTTGCAAGTGGTTCAAATCTGACCAACTTTAGAGTAACTGTCCAACAAGAACACCGTGGACGAAGCAAGAAAGTTTCTTTCACACGCAATATTGAAGTGACTGTTGGCAATCATATGATCACTCTAAAGAAGAGGAGAGTGGTTTTAGTAAGTGTTCATTCCATAGTTATTGAATATAAATTTTCTCTTTAAATGTATTAAATTCATCTTTGAATTTGTCATCTTTTCTGACTTGCTTCACTTAAATGAGGATATAGTTGATAACCTAGTAATACCTGATGCCCTTTCCTCAGCTAATGAAAGTTTGCAACGACCCATAAATCAATAAAGTTCATCCTCGCCATAAAACATTGTTTGTCTATGCCAAACTTCCCTTTTTTCTGACCTGTGATTGCACATTATAATCCTGATTGTAGGTCGATGGCCAAAAGGAGAGTCTCCCTCGTGTGTTAAATATAGATGGAGGAAAGATACGCATAAGAAGATTGAGCAAAAAACGTGTGAGGGTGAGGACCACCTTTGGACTGAATGTGATATTTGATGGCAACACAAAAGCTTCTGTAAGGGTACCTGCTGAATACATGAACCAGATGTGTGGTATTTGTGGCAACTGCAATGGAGATAAAACAGATGACCTTCGTCTGGCAGATGGAACAGATGTTAGTGGTGGTAGGAAGAGGGACATCTTTGCACAAATTGGTAATAGCTATTTGGTGCCAGATCCATCAACAATTGGGTAAGTCTGACCTGGTCTACTGTTGATTTTTGCAAAGATTGTGCAAGGACTGGAATCTAAATTTTTTCTACACCTTCCAATTAGACATTGCATCATTGAACACATTTTTCTGGAAATTACAAAATATTGTTATGTTTGACAGAAATATCTTTTTGATTTGTTGCATGTTATCAAGACTTCTGTCCTTTTGAAACTAGGTGTCAGGCAGGCAGCCCTGATGACTGGGTTGAGTGCCTAGGTAGTCAAAATGCCATAGTAGACAATGATGGTCACTGTGGTACAATGAACAAGAGTGATAGTGTTTTCTCATCCTGTGTTGAAAGTGGTGTTGTGGATGTTGCTCAGTTATATGCTGACTGCCGGTTTGATGTGTGTCACGAGCTGATCTATGTTGATGAATCTTCAGCCAAGGAAGCAGCTTGTGAATCTCTGTCAAATATGGCAGATCAGTGTGCTGCAGCAGATCAAGCTGTGACATGGAGAGCTGCTACTAATTGCCGTATGTACTTTCTTGTATTTTCTTGTTCTAAAAAAATGAAAAAGGTGGTCAAATTTGTATTGGCCATCATCAAGTTCTCAATTTATTTTGAAGATCAAATTTGTGTCATGTATGATGGGGGCAATTTAGAAGAATTTTAAAAATAGTTTTCTTGTTTTACAATATCTGTTACCTTGAATAATTGAAAGTGTTTTGAAATTAAACCTTGGTCATTGGCAAATGCATGTTTGTTCCGTTTATAGCCCTGAGTTGTGGCAGTAATCAGGAGTTTAACCCAACTGCATCTGCCTGTCCTGCTACATGTCAAAATCCCAATGCTCCTGATGAATGTGAAGGAATCCCAGTGGAAGACTGTGAATGCAAAGAGGGCTATTTACTTAGTGGTGACACCTGTGTGGCTGCTGACCAGTGTGGATGTTCAGATGCTGAAGGAAATTACTATGAGGTGCTACACACAGTTTGGTCAATATCATTGGAATTTTTAAGGAATGGAGGGGTGGAAAGATTAAATAATGTATTACTTACAGCAAAGATTAGCATGTTTACATGTCTTTTGGGAAGTATGTTTCATTTTGATTCGATAATGGTCTGATACTAGGTAAAAAACATTGTATGCAATTTATTTCACTCAATATTGAATGTTTTTTGTCAACTGTTGTATTTTACACCATATAATATCTTGACATCACCATCAAATTTATCAGTATTTATCTGTTTTATATTAACATGAAGGTATTGGTTAATTTTAGTTAGGAGCAAGTTGGCTGTCAGGGGATTGCTTGAAGCATTATGAATGTGTCAATGAAAACAGGACAGCATTTATCAAAGAAACAAGTCGCCCTAGCTGCCATCCAAATGCCGAGTGTAAACTATTAAATGATATTCGAGGATGTCAGTGTACCCCACCCTATACAGGAGATGGTTATAGTTGTATTGGTATGTTTCTTTAAAAGAGTTGACACAAAATTATAAGGAAGTATGAACACTGGTACATAAAACTTAGTCTGTTTAAGTTTTGCATGTGAGAGCAGATAAATCAAGTGCTTACTTTTATTTTTTAGGTTGCTAGACTGATGTTGGTAAAGTTCCATTTGAACGAGCAATTCTTTTTTTTTTGCTTTTAGGAAATTTAAAAAAAGTTAAATGGACCTAATTAGTATGTATTTAGAATGAGTGATTGAAATAAAGAGTAGATTATTTCATAATGATTTCACTTGTTTGTAGAAACTGGTTCGTGTATCTCAAGTCTAACCAACTTTGTGACTTTTGATGAGGAAGCTTACCAATTTAATGGTACTTGCAAATACTTGCTGGCTGGTACATGTGGTAACTTGACAGCAGAACAGATGAGGTTTACGGTGTTTCAGAACAATGGACCATTAGGACTTGCCATAGAAGTAAACATTTATAATCATACATTAACACTGGGGAAAAGAGGATTAATACTGGTAAGTGCATTTCATTTGATTGCTCCGTACAACTGGAAGTGTATATTTTATTATTTAAATTGAGTTTGTGCAGTGAATAAACTGTTCAGTATACCAGAAAAGCTTTATCCCATAACAAACAACCATGATTTTTATGTACAGATATAAAACAGATGTGTCTGTACATATAGCCGTCACGTGCCTCTGTTGTCGCTGTCGTCGTCGTCGCCGTGCACTTTCACCGATAACACGATAAGTAAAATACCGTTTCACTTTTGGCTTGAAACTTACAGAACTGATGAATATTTATATTACACAGGTTAAGTTCGAAAATCACCATGATCTGGCCATTTTTATGGAAGTTATGCTATTTTTTCATTTTTTTCAGCATATATGCAACACCGATAACACACTAAGTGAAAAACTGTTTTACCTTTTGGCTTAAAACTTACAGAACTGATGAATATTCATAATATGCAGGTCAAGGTGTTCTTTTGACATTTTCTGCATCTTAACAATATTGTTAGTTGATTATATAAAAATGATGGTAAACCTGTTATTGTGTATTGTGTAATAAAGTGTCAAAAATGGAAATAAACTCCTATCTTTACAGTTTCAGATTCAATCATTCACCTTATATATATATATATATATATATATATATATATATATATATATATATATATATATATATATAATTTTATANGAATCATATTGAAATTTATCTTTAATTTTGTAGAATTTCATAATACCGTTTTTTATATATATATATAAAGAACAATTCATTATAAAATTTAATATGAGATCCATTTTAATTTTCTGAAAGGTTGATGGAGTGAAAATCAACTTACCCAGGGTAGTTGCTAATGATAAAGTCAGTATTCAGCTCTTGACAAAAGAGCAATTGAGAGTGTCCACTGATGGTGGTTTTGAAGTGATATTCAATGGAAACAGTGCTGCTGTTCGTGTACCAGCTGAATACAGAAACAGAGTTTGTGGACTATGTGGGAACTTCAATGGAGATAAAATGGATGATCTGCTGCTGAGAACAGATAATGGAACAGATATCAGTAGGGGAAGAAGTCCTAGTGATATTTGGGCTTTAGTTGCTGGAAGCTATGAAGTGTCTGGTGGAGCCGCAGGGTTAGTGAAAACTTTCATTAGTAACATTAGCCTTCGATTTACATTGAAAAATGTGATTGCAGTGATTGGGAAGGAACGCGCCATTGCGCCATACGTGCATAGAATCATAACTGGGCGTATAAAAAGCCCTGTTTGTGCGCCATAAATGTGCGTGATTTTGTTATGCCTCGCGTTTTTAAAAAGAGTCTACTCGTCAATAAACTATTCGTCAACTGATTAGCGTTATTTTCCTCTCATACCTGAAGACGTCTCAGGAACGAATTCGAAAGCTATCGAACACAATCGCCGAAGTTTGCCGAGAGCAATTAGCTCATCGTCCCAATAGATATGCTAATGAAATAAAAGCTAATATCTTATTGGCCAATCAGTTTATAGGTCATGTTTATCCAATTAGAAGTAACCTTGCTTTTCGTTCTGAAAGCACATGAGATTTTTTCAAGCAGCACTTTGATGAAGTGAAAAGAGAAATGCCACCGAAAAAGATTTTTAAAAACTCACCAGACCAGCCTACATTTGTTAGTTTATGTACTTCAACCGCTTCGTCTAAGGGTCCGTCCAACGTTCAGGAAAAAGTCTCAAAGGAGACGGAGGAATAAAATGTACCAACTTCTGAGAGCAGCGCTCCTTGACGAGTAGTAGTGACACTGACAGTAGTGTTACTGCTAGTGCTAGCACCTCTCACTCTCAGGTCGCACGAGGTTTCAAACCCCGATGGCTTCAACTATGGCCCTAGCTCCAGTACGACAGCACCCAAACGAAAATGTTCTGCGAATCACCTGCTAAGAGTTAAGATTCCTGGGAGTAAGATAAGTTATGAGGATGCACTGAATGTGTGGCGCAGGAAAAAGAGATTACTTCATTAAGTAAGGAAATCTCTTTTCAGTAAGACTGATTAATAAGTACTAGACAGTATGTGCGGACAATTTCATTTACATTTTCTCAGTTTTGAGAAATCAAGGTTTTCAGAGATCTAGATTGTTTACCTCTTGCTGATGGTTTCATCAAATAAAAACCAATTACTAATGAGTATTTCATGTTTTCTGATCATTTTGTTTTTTCATTTAGTCTTCAAATAAGTTCAGCAAAGAAGGCATTGTAATGGTTTTATTGAAAAAGACAAATAAAAGTCTTAACTAAATAAATATATTAACAAAGTTTAACTGCAAAACTT
>NW_019775425.1:464786-524966 GCF_001039355.2 Lingula anatina
CAGTGAATTCATTCAAATGTCAAGTCAAATTAAACAAATAGCACACTTATGAGGGGACTTTGAAGAAAAGAGAGAGAGATAAATTAAATCAAAATTTATCAAATGACGTCAGTTCAATGCATTCAGCTCACTGGTCAATAAAAAATAAATAAATAGAAAATAAAAATTGAAAATGAAAGTACCATATCTGGCCCAAGTCTGGGCAGCATCTGGCAAAATGTGGCATAAATGCCAGACTTTGCCAGACTTGGCCCAGATCTGGCAAGTGTCTGGCAAAATGTGGCATAAATGCCAGACTTTGCCAGACTTGGCCCAGATCTGGCAAGTGTCTGGCAAAATCTGGCCCAGATATTGCCAGACGTTGCCAGATCTGGGCCAGACGTGGGCCAGATTACTGAGGCTGTCTGGGTCCACAACAGCCAAAAATCGCAGGGGACATACGATCCTAAAATTTGTGCATCCGGTTGTGATCGAGGCTTTAGTTTTATTTTTTAGGTTGCTAGACTGATGTTGGTAAGGTTCCATTTGAACGAGCAATTCTTTTTTTTTTTGCTTTTAGGAAATTTAAAAAAAGTAAAATGGACCTAATTAGTATGTATTTAGAATGAGTTATTAAAATAAAGAGTAGATTATTTCATAATGATTTCACTTGTTTTTTAGAAACTGGTTCGTGTATCTCAAGTCTAACTAACTTTGTGACTTTTGATGAGGAAGCTTACCAATTTAATGGTACTTGCAAATACTTGCTGGCTGGTACATGTGGTAACTTGACAGCAGAACAGATGAGGTTTACAGTGTTTCAGAACAATGGACCATTAGGACTTGCCATAGAAGTAAACATTTATAATCATACATTAACATTGGGGGAAAGAGGATTAATACTGGTAAGTGCATTTCTTTTGATTACTATGTACAAGTGGTAGTGTATATTTTATTATTTAAATTGAGTTTGTGCAGTGAATAAACTGTTCAGTATACCAGAAAAGCTTTATCCCATAACAAACAAACATGATTTTTTTAAATTAAATTTTAGAATCATATTGAAATTTATCTTTAATTTTGTAGAATTTCATAATACCGTTTTTTATATATATATATAAAGAACAATTCATTATAAAATTTAATATGAGATCCATTTTAATTGTCCGAAAGGTTGATGGAGTAAAGATCAACTTACCCAGAGTAGTTGCTAATGATAAAGTCAGTATTCAGCTCTTGACAAAAGAGCAATTGAGAGTGTCCACTGATGGTGGTTTTGAAGTGATATTCAATGGAAACAGTGCTGCTGTTCGTGTACCAGCTGAATACAGAAATAGAGTTTGTGGACTATGTGGGAACTTCAATGGAGATAAAATGGATGATCTGCTGCTGAGAAATGGAACAGATATCAGTAGGGGAAGAAGTCCTAGTGATATTTGGGCTTTAGTTGCTGGAAGCTATGAAGTGTCTGGTGGAGCCGCAGGGTTAGTGAAAACTTTCATTAGTAACATTAGCCTTCAATTTACATTGAAAAATGTGATTGTGGTGAATACTTTTTATGTACAAAAATGATTCTCTCTGGTTTGATGGAGAACATGTTTATATTGATACTGAAGTTGTTACAGAAACTGAACAATGTTAATTTTTATATTTTATCATTTTATATTTGTACATGTTTCATTGCAATGGCTTTTTTCTATTCATTACAGTTGTAGACCTGGAAATCCTATACCACCAGGTACTTGTACAGCAGAACAGCTTATCAATGTCACTTCTTCTGAATACTGTGGACTGATAAACGACACAACAAGTGTTTTCTCCGAGTGTATAGATAGTGGATATTTGCAAACAGTGCGCATCTACCAGGCATGTGTGTCTGACGTTTGTGGAGGACTTAAGAACAGTGTGGCTCTTGCTAAAGTGAAAGCTTGCAACCACCTTGATAGCTTTGCAAGCCTTTGCTCATCTAATAAATTCCCAGTTATATGGAGACAGGCTGCTAACTGCCGTAAGTTTGTTTTAGCCACATGACCATAAACAGTAATACGTATTCATAAAAGGAAGTATTCCAATAGATGCACAAATAAGGTGGTCAGATAAATGTAGAAATATTTATTTTTTCATAAAAAGTATTATAGCTGCAAAAAAAAAAATAAATAATAAATTTAAAAAAAAATAATAATAATAATTGATAAATAAATAAATAAGTTGTGACTGTTGTTCACACCAAAACCATTAGATATCACACTGTTTATGATGGATGTCACTACTTGAATTGGAAATGAAAGTAAAACTTTTAACCAATAAAAAATGAATTGTATGAAGGTTAAAGAAAACAGGGCAATGCTTACAATGCAGTGTGATGCACATCTTAATAGAAATGAAATTTTTTAACAGCCTTGACATGTCAAGCAAATGAAGAATACGACAGCACATCTTCAGCTTGTCCGGCAACTTGCCAAAATCCCCAAGCTCCGGAAAAATGTAATGAAGCAACTGTGGAAAGGTGCCGATGCAAAGAAGGCTATTTACTCAGTGGCGCTACCTGTGTTCCTGAAGACCAGTGCGGTTGCTCAGATGATGAGGGAAACTATTATGCTGTGAGCATGGCTTTCAAAATGAAGTTGTATTTTCAGGCCTGTAGTCAGCAAATTGAAAAGGAAGGTTCTTTTTCTGAAAAAGTGGACCTTTTACCATGAAACTTATGTGTACTTAGATAACATTTTATCCAAAATGGACCTATTTCTGACAAAATGTTGAATTTAAATATCTTAGAAGAATAAAAATGCATATTTGAAGTTTTTAAGAAATTCTTATTTGTCATAAAATAGAATAAGCTGGAAATTGAAAAACAATACATCATTACATGTAAATTGCTAATGAAATGAAAATTTATCCACCTGAAAAAAAAAAACTACACACTAACTAAAATTGCATAGGAGAGTTTAAATGAAACGTGTTATATATTATGATTGTAGCTGCTTTTGTTTTTAGCTTGGACAAAGTTGGCTGTCTAAGGACTGTAGAATTTGGACTCGGTGTATGAAAAATGGCAAAACTTCAGTGCTGTTTGTTGACCACCGAGCATGTGACCCTAATGCTGAGTGTATGATGGTAGATTTCACACCTAAATGTGTCTGCAGGCCACCATTTGTTGGAGATGGATATTCTTGTATCAGTAAGAGAAGCATATAGAGATGATATTTAACTTATATATCAGGAACTATTATAATTTTTATCTTAACATGCGCAACCAGTTTAATGTATGATTTGTGGGTTACATGTATTACTGCATTATTATGTGCTTGTTTGTGATTAACTGGAAACAAAAATGAGGGATAAAAGAAGTTAAGTATTAAACATAGGGGAAATTATGACATTAGGATTATATTTTATTAAGTCTGATGTTCAATGTATTTAAGGTGAATACTGTCAGAACATTACATGTCAAAATGGAGGGCAGTGTGTATCAAGATCTGATGGATTTCTCTGCAACTGTTCTAATGGGTATGGTGGAGAATTCTGTGAACAAAGAGTCTGTGAAGAAGAAAGTGGATTTTGTGTAGGGAAAAGCAGCAACTGTGAAGGCACAACTAATACAACATTTTACTGTGGAGAAAGGGGAACATGTTGCTTTATTCAGCCAATAGGTAAAATCTCATCATTTACCTATATATTTTAGTTTTGCTCATACTTTGAAAAAATTAAAATATGTTGAGATGAAGATAGATAGTGCATTGTACTATGGGTAAGTTTAGTTTTGGTCCAACTTTTAAAAAAGAAAACAATGTTGATATGTAGATAGTGCATTGCGTGATTGGTGAATTACTTCACAGCCCGACGTAGTCATTGCTTTCATTATATTTATAACAATGTTTATCAGAAAGATACTTATAGATATACAAAATTTTGACGGGTGGCACATGATTAACTTTTTATTGTTACTACCAAATTGTGTTGCATGTGTTTATTTTTTCTGGTAAGCTATATATCTTTTTGTCCCATTTTAATATGTATGTCATATTGTTTAAAAATAATAAAATGTATTTTATATTTTTCTAGCCCAAAATAATTTCTGGGAGTTTTGTCAATATTAAATATTTAAAACTAATACTGTTTGTAGTTTAATACATTTTCATACATATTTCAGAGTGCCTAGTGGAAAGAGCAGATGTCATGTTTGTTGTTGATGCATCAGGCAGTGTAGGGGAGAGCAATTTTGAAACTGGTCTGAAGTTCATTGCCAGCATTATAAGCTACTGGAGCCTTGGTCCCAATGGACTAAATGTTGGTGTGATTCGGTTTGCATCCCAGTCCAGAGTGATTATTGGACTTCAACAAGTGTCAGACAACTCTCTTCTCCAGAAACAAATCAGAGCCATTGAGTATACAAGGGGTGGCACTGCTACCTACCTGGCCTTGAATGACTTACTGTCTGTGTTTTCACAAGGACGTTCTGGTGTTCCAAAAATTGGTATCTTGGTCACTGATGGAAAGTCCAACCACAAAGGGAAAACCATCCAAGCAGCTCGTCTTGTTCAACAAAGCAATGTAACTCTATTTAGCATTGGTGTAGGCAAGGGTATAGATGGTAATGAATTAGAGGCAATTGCTGGCAATAGAAAACGTGTGTTCAGTGTTGGTAACTACAGCTTGTTAGAAGAGGTTAGGAAGGTTATTGCAGTGGATGTTTGCAATGGTAAGTACATGGCCACATGTAAAGTAGCCCAATATTTAGGGTTTCTATGGGAATGAGATATTGTTGTCTGTGCATGGTACAATGTTTTTAAAGGACAAATCTTAAATTCTGAACAAATTGATATAATTGAATTACAAGTGCTGTATTGTTTGAATGAGATTCTGCAAATATATCAAATGTTTTATATTGAGGGTTTTATCTTTCTCTTTTCAGTGACTGAAGACAGCGCAACAGGTAAGTACATCATGGAATATTTAGATGCACATTTTAATTTTGATTAAAATTAAGCACATTTTAATTAAAATTTTGTTGAAATGAAAAAAGAACATGATATTTTACAGTGCAAACTATATGGAAACAATGTTGTTATAGATATCCCAGACAGCCTCAGTAATCTGGCCNTCTCCTTGCCTATCTGTGATGTTTCTTGTAATGTTGCCTCTAAATGTTTGTTTATTTATGTTTTTTATGGGGTTGCAACTGATCTTCTCTGGATTTGAAAGCCTTTGTCAATTGATGATTTTTTTGTTGTTTGCAATTTTAGACATAGATGACTGTATGAATGTCACCTGCCAGAACGGAGGACAATGTGAAGATAGATTGAATGGATTTTACTGCAACTGTTCTAATGGATATGGTGGAGAATTCTGTGAACAAAGAGTCTGTGAAGAAGAAAGCGGATTTTGTGTAGGGAAAAGCAGCAACTGTGAAGGCACAACTAATACAACATTTTACTGTGGAGAAAGGGGAACATGTTGCTTTATTGAGCCAATAGGTAAAATTAAATTTTCATTTATTTTTTGTGAATTATATGTTTGTTGAATAAATCATCTTTGTTCTTTTAAATTGTCAGTAGTAGGACTTTAAGTACTGTTACAACATTGACTTTATCCTGGTAGTTATTATTTACTAAGCTTTTTGACTCCAAAGCTTATTACCTATAATATTTTCATATTTGGCAGTCTACCTCATATTGTTTTTTATGATAAGTAATACTAAATTTCTCCTATATTCCAACATTTGAAAAATAAAACATTGTTTGGAGATGTTTTACTTTGAGTTAATTACTTAGTCATTTCATTTATTTTTGCAAAAATTAATGTTTATTTGAAGGATAATGACAGGCATGTAAAATTTTGACAATTGGCACATTCATAATTTTTTAGTCAGTGCTACAAATATTGAGTTGCATGTGGTTACTTTATCCATTGAACTACATAACCATTTTTCCAATATAAGATGAAATTGAAGATGGAACTTTTTGGAATAAACTTGTACCTAAATCAAGAAAATTTGAAGGATGATGTTTTGTATTAAGTTCAAAACGACATGTAATTCACTAACAAATGTATCTTTTTTTCAGAGTGCCTAGTGACAAGAGCAGATGTCATGTTTGTTGTTGATGCATCAGGCAGTGTAGGGGAGAGCAATTTTGAAACTGGTCTGAAGTTCATTGCCAGCATTATAAGCTACTGGAACCTTGGTCCCAATGGGCTAAATGTTGGTGTGATTCGGTTTGCATCCCAGTCCAGAGTGATTATTGGACTTCAACAAGTGTCAGACAACTCTCTTCTCCAGAAACAAATCAGAGCCATTGAGTATACAAGGGGTGGCACTGCTACCTACCTGGCCTTGAATGACTTACTGTCTGTGTTTTCACAAGGACGTTCTGGTGTTCCAAAAGTTGGTATCTTGGTCACTGATGGAAAGTCCAACCACAAAGGGAAAACCATCCAAGCAGCACGTCTTGTTCAACAAAGCAGTGTAACTCTATTTAGCATTGGTGTGGGCAAGGGCATAGATGGTAATGAATTAGAGGCAATTGCTGGCAATAGAAAACGTGTGTTCAGTGTTGGTAACTACAGCCTGTTAGAAGAGGTTAGGAAGGTTATTGCAGTGGATGTTTGCAATGGTAAGTACATGGCCACATGTAAAGTAAACCAATATTTAGGGTTTCTATGGGAATGAGATTTAGTAATTGTTGTCCATATATGGTACAATGTTCTTTAAAGAACAAAGCTTAAATTCTGAACAAATTGATATTATTAATTAATTGATTTATAAATGATGTATTGTTTGAATGAGATTCTGCAAATGTATCAAATGTGTTATATTGAGGTTTTATCTTTCTCTTTTTAGTGACTGAAGACAGTGCAACAGGTAAGTACAACATGGAATCTTTAGATGCACATTAATATTATTGAAATGAAAAAAGATGATATTTTACAGTGCAAGTTAGTGGGATCTAAATGCTGTGAAATGAATTTTAAGATGAATGTAACTCTAATGTTTTTTGAAATATTGAATTTTCAAAGGACTATTGAAAGTTGATTTTGTGGGATAATTTTTCTTCATTTTAGACATAGACAAATGTCTTGGAGCATCTTGTGATAATGGAGGAACATTGTTGGGCTGTGATCCTCAGACAAGAAATGTTAGTTGCTCCTGTCCTGTTGGCTATACTGGTACCTACTGTGAAACAGGTAAAGAAAGACATTCAGTTGTATTAGATATCATTTCAGAGTACAAATATTTGCTAGACATTCAAGTTGCAGATTGTTCTGAGATAAATGAATATAATATTGTTTTGAAAGTTTCTGTTTTAGAGGGTTCTAATGGATATATAATGTCACTTTTGTTGTATTACTGAAAGAGTTTGTATGAATTATCTCCTTGTCTATCTGTGATGTTTCTTGTAATGTTGTCTCTATATGTTTGTTTTTGCTTGTTTGTTGTGGGTGGCATCTTATCTTCTTTGGATTTAAAAGCCTTTGTTAATTGATGGTTTTTTTTGTTGTTTGCAATTTTAGACATAGATGACTGTATGAATGTCACCTGCCAGAATGGAGGACAATGTGAAGATAGATTGAATGGATTTTACTGCAACTGTTCTAATGGATATGGTGGAGAATTCTGTGAACAAAGAGTCTGTGAAGAAGAAAGTGGATTTTGTGTAGGGAAAAGCAGCAACTGTGAAGGCACAACTAATACAACATTTTACTGTGGAGAAAGGGGAACATGTTGCTTTATTGAGCCAATAGGTAAATTTTAAACACAAAGTATGCATCTCTTAGCTATGTCTATATGTGCCATGTATTCTTTATGACATAACAGATTTAAGACTGTCTTTAAAGTATTCATTTTAAATTTATGGTACTTAATAATTCTATTCAAATGTTTCAGGTTTAATATTCTTCTTCTTTTGCCATGTGGTCCATTTCATGAGCTTCATAAATTGACTCATCACAATGCTCACCATAATAGTCATGAGAAAGATAATCAGAATGTTTCATATGATAACTTGCTTCGTTTTTCAAATCCTTCAATTGTTTATAAAAACCCTTTTGCATATTCTCATTTGAGCCTGCTTTCAGTTCTAAAATGGTACTTGTTTTTCTGTCCACACTTGTGGCTTGTACCAGCACACTGGCATTATCAGCACTGCTACTCCTGGTTGCACCAGTTTTGGTATTTTTAGATTATTCTGAGTCAGAATTTAATTCGTCTTTTGCCTTTGCGTCTTTCTTTTGCCTTTGCGTCTAAAGACTTTGTGACCGTGCTCTGTTTTTTTAACTTTTGGTTTATTATCCAGCTTATCAGTTGTGATATATTCATAGAAACTTGCAGCTGTCTGGCCACACGTCCTGTCACATGTCTCGACAAAAAAAAAAAAAAAAAAAAAGTGAAGGTATACATTAGTGTGCACATGCTCTCCCATTAATGGGACTCTTGTATGACCTTGTTTGTATTATATAGAAACAAAATAATGTTTTATTTTTGTAAATATCTACCTCACATAAGAAGTGATGCTTAATTTTCCACTTGGATCCAACTTTTGAAAGAATTAAACAATGTTGGAGAATAGTCGTATTATGTTAAATCAAGAGTGAATTACTTTACAGGCAGATATAGTCATAACATTTATTTAGGCAAAAATACATGTTTATTTGAATTTTAATGACAGAAATCAAATTTTGACAAATGACACATTAATTACCTTTTTCTCCTTGCTACAAATATTGAGCTGCATGTGGTTATTTTATCCATTAAACTACATAACCATTTCTCTAATATAAGACGAAATTGAAGATGAAATCTTTTGGAATAAATTTGTACCTAAATCAAGAAAATTTGAAGGATGATCATTGTTATTTGGTTCAACACAAATATGTAGTATAATTTACTTACAAATATATCTTTTGTTTTTCAGAGTGCCTAGTGACAAGAGCAGATGTCATGTTTGTTGTTGATGCATCAGGCAGTGTAGGGGAGAGCAATTTTGAAACTGGTCTGAAGTTCATTGCCAGCATTATAAGCTACTGGAACCTTGGTCCCAATGGGCTAAATGTTGGTGTGATTCGGTTTGCATCCCAGTCCAGAGTGATTATTGGACTTCAACAAGTGTCAGACAACTCTCTTCTCCAGAAACAAATCAGAGCCATTGAGTATACAAGGGGTGGCACTGCTACCTACCTGGCCTTGAATGACTTACTGTCTGTGTTTTCACAAGGACGTTCTGGTGTTCCAAAAATTGGTATCTTGGTCACTGATGGAAAGTCTAACCACAAAGGGAAAACCATCCAAGCAGCACGTCTTGTTCAACAAAGCAATGTAACTCTATTTAGCATTGGTGTAGGCAAAGGCATAGATGGTAATGAATTAGAGGCAATTGCTGGCAATAGAAAACGTGTGTTCAGTGTTGGTAACTACAGCCTGTTAGAAGAGGTTAGGAAGGTTATTGCAGTGGATGTTTGCAATGGTATGTACATGGTCACATGCAGCCAAACATTTAGAACTTAACAAATTTAATTAAGATTATATGAAAATGTGATAATGATTTTAAAAAGAATTAATCTTTAATTTTAAGGAATGTAGAACATCTTTTGATTTGCTTGTGTGATAAAAATGAAAATCAACAATTATGTTACATGTGTATATTAAGAATTTTATCTTTCTCTTTTCAGTGACTGAAGACAGTCCAAGGGGTAAGCAAATGAGATAAAAACAATGTTGTTATAGATATTTTTATGAGTTTAGTTAGTGAAATCTATGTAACATGATATGAATTTAAAAGATAAATGTTAGTAAATGATATTTAAATTATGAATTTCCTAGGACAATTCACATGATAATTTTCTCTTCATTTTAGACATAGACAAATGTCTTGGAGCATCTTGTGATAATGGAGGAACATTGTTGGGCTGTGATCCTCAAACAGGAAATGTCAGTTGCTCCTGTCCTGTTGGCTATACTGGTACCTACTGTGAAACAGGTAAAGAAAGACATTCAGTTGTATTAGATTTCATTTCAGAGTACAAACATTTAATAGACATGCGAGTTGAAGATTGTTTAAGATCAATGAATGTAATATTGTTTTGAACGTTTCTGTATTGAGGGTTGTTATGTAAATATAGAATGTCACTTTTGCTGTATTACTGTGGGAGTTTGTATGAATTGTCTCCTTGATGATTCTTTGTATTTTAGACATAGATGACTGTATTAATGTCATCTGCCAGAATGGAGGACAATGTGAAGATAGATTGAATGGTTTTTACTGCAACTGCTCAAATGGCTATGATGGGGAATACTGTGAACAGAGAATCTGTGAATATGAAAAAGGTGTATGTTTAAGGAACACTGGTAACTGTGATGGCACAACAAACACTTCCTTTTCCTGTGGAAACAGGGGAACATGTTGCTTTAGTGAGCCAATAGGTAATTAGCAAGCAGCATTTTCAGTTATTTACAGAAGTTAACATTTTTATCGTACAAATTTGAAAAGCTTGGATATGATTTGAAGTTTGTATTTATATTTTCGATGTTTGTGAATATCTGTCTTTGCATGTAAAACAGGTGTTAATTATTAAGTTGACTGTATTGCTTTTTTTTAAGTTGATTATAATGATTAGGATGTGCTGAAACTCTCTGGATAGGAAAAAACATCCTTTAAAATTCCATAAGTTATCCCAATTGAATGTTTTAAAATGATTGTTCATTTGTCAGATACTGATTTCCTGCTGTCCTCTGGAAGATAAAACAGAAAAAAATCTTTTTATTATCAGATTTCAGTATTTATTCTTTTATTAACTTTTTTGAATAAATGTTTATTTTTTTATTCTAGAATGCTTGGTGAGAAAAGCAGATATTGTTTTCCTCTTTGATGCCTCTGGAAGTGTTGGCAGTGAGAACTTCGCAACTGGACTTGGTTTCATGGCTAGCATTGTAAACTACTGGCAGATTGGACCAGAACACATACAAGTCGGGGTTATAAGTTTCTCTAATAATGCAAAAGTTGAAGTCAGTCTGGGTCAATTCACAGATAACACACAGCTGCAGGAAGCTATACGTAACATCTTCTACTACAAGGGCAAAACATACACTGATTTTGCTCTGAAATTGCTGAATCAGATCATTCAAAGAGATGACCGTCCAGATGTGCCAAGAGTAGGAATTGTAATTACGGATGGAAAGTCCACTAACAGTGGAGCCACAAAGGCAGCAGCTCGCTTAGTTCAACAAAATAAGGTCACCCTGTTTTCAATTGGCGTTGGAGGTGGAGTAGACAGGGACGAACTGAGAGTGATTGCTGGAAATGCATCTCGTGTGTTTGATGTCAATAACTATAATTTACTGGAAGAAGTCAGAAAACTAGTGGCGGTGGATGTTTGTGATGGTATTTATACAAAAGAGATATATTTCTTGCCTGTTTGTTTCTACTCACTATGTACATTCACAGCTTAAACTTACAAAAAGGATAGATAACATCCCAAATTTCTAAGTTAAGACAATTTTAATATTTAAAAAATGTAAAATGTGTGTTAAATAACAAAATAATCCAAACTGTATGTAAACATTATATAGAATACAACTTTTTTATTCCTTTTTTTTCAGTGACAAATAATACATGGCAAGGTAAGAAATGAATGTTTAAGATTCATTTTTCTCTTTTGTACTCTTTTATGGGCATATTTTATCAGTATTTTGTTTCATAATACTGGTTTTATATTCAATATGCTATCTTAAAAAAAAGTTTGACATTTAGTATAGAAGATGTGGCAAAAGCAAATCTTTAATGGATGTGATAAATTTCTTTATAATTAATTGTACACTTAACATATTGTTTGGTATTATGATAACTATGATAAGCAATGAGAACCATGTTCCTTATGCTTTCTATAGATGTTGATCAGTGTTATGGAGTGGTTTGTGAAAATGGTGGCACTCTGAAGTGTGTGCCTGCTAACAATACAGCTGAATGCATATGCCCCATAGGATTCTCTGGAACTTTCTGTGAAATAGGTGAGATATCGGCAAAATGTTAAATGTATAGTGACGTTATTTATACAAAGTCAGATTACTAGATGTATACTTTTTCAAATAGTTATGTCACCATTTTATGTAAATGGTTAATCATATTATCTTGTTTTAACAGTTCACAAATGAGTAAGATTTGAAATCCGATGCCAACAGTAGAATTTTAAGTCTATCAAATTGTCAGAGGCAAATAAATGTTTACAATGTCTACGATTTCTATTAGATATTGATTATTGTCCTGGAGTTACTTGTCAAAATGGAGGAGACTGCATTGAGTTGCAAGATGGTTTTCGGTGCCGCTGCCCTGCAGCATACACGGGAACATTCTGTGAAACAAAAGCTGGTATGTGATATAGGGATTCTTGTGAAAAACTAAGGATGGCACACATATTTTGCTAAATGCTCTATGACTTGGCCAAAATCAGCACCACTTTAGGTGGTAATTTGTACTAAAAGATATCATATGTTCATTCCCTCAGAAAAGTAAAAAATATTTGAGATGTTTTTTCATTGAATGATACAAGTTGAACAATCATAATGGACATTTAAGACATCTGAGATATCAAATCCATTATAATTTTACATAGATGAAGTTACGATTTAAGGTTCTGCATTTTTTTCAGTTATTGGAACTTGCATTGGTTATGGAGATCCACATTATAAAACATTTGATAAACAGATCATACACTTCCAAGGCACCTGTAAATACAATTTGGCTAAAAGCTGTGGTGCCTCACAAGCAAATCTCACTGACTTCTTGGTCTCTGTGGAAAATGAACATCGTAGGGGTAAAAAGGTGTCTTGGTTACGTCAAGTGGAAATAGAAGTCTTTGGGAATGTAATCCGGTTTGAAAAGAAAGGAAGGATCTTTGTGAGTAGATGTTATAATTTTCAAAGTGGTTTTTATGGTAGCTATTTTGATATTAATGAGTATAAATATAAGTATGTTCATTATGTGACGAGAAGTTAAATGTTCCATGGTTGTGTGTTAAATATTGATAAGGTGTAAGCACAATGTATCTTTTGTATAGCTGTAAATTTTGTTTGAAAACTTTTGTTTTGTATTTTTTTTCTAAAATCTTTGCAAAAGAAAGAAAAAACTAAGTTGTCATCTGACAATTTCATTTTTTATGGCAGGGGGGATTTTAATATGGCACTTATATGTTTTGATAAATGAAGCTGCCATTTATACAGTTTTTATGATAGCACAAAATTATTTTAGATCAATGATAAGAGGGTCCAACTACCAGCAACCTTGGCCAGTGGAAGGGTGTCATTAATCAAGATTAAAAGGAAAACCGTCCATCTTGTAACAGACTTTGGGATGAAAATTGAATACAATGGGAGAAGCAAAGTGGAAGTCCAAATTCCTGGACAATACCAGAACCTTATGTGTGGGATTTGTGGCAACTTTAATGGAAATAAAGCCGATGACTTCCTTCTTGCAAATGGAACTAATGTTAATGACAGAAAGAGAAAAGAGGCTTATGCACTAGTTGGTAACAGCTATGAAATCCCAGGAGCTGGTATTCCAGGGTATGTTTGATTGTGCACTGTGCTGCTCAGTTTGAAATACTAGCAGACTAAAAAACTTAATTGAATTTTGCTGTGAAAACCAGGTCTATTTACATATGGCTGCAGTAAACAGGCCATTGTTTAATTTAATATAGAGTTTGAAGTAATTAAAGTTTTAAATTTATGTTTCACTATATTGTAAGTTGTCTTTTGGCTTTGCCTAACAAGATCTGCAAATAATGTCTTACATTACAAGGGGTTTATATCCCACGTTTCATCATCAAAATGAAAATATTACAGGTGCAAGAAAGGCTCAGAAGATGACTGGATAGAATGTACAGATTCACAAAGGGAGCTAGTATCTTCAACCAATTACTGTGGCCTGATAAACGACACAAGCAGTGTTTTTAGACAGTGTATCAACAGTGGGAATTTAGACATTGAAGAGATCAAGTTCAGTTGTGAATTTGATGTTTGTGAATCATTTGCATATGGGATCTCTGCAGCAAAGGCAACTGCCTGTGAGCGCTTAGAAGGGTTTGCCTCACGCTGTGCAGAATATGGCATTTATGTCAAGTGGAGAAATGCTGCTAATTGCTGTAAGTGTGAAAAGTATTTATTATACCAAAAACATATTTTTGACTTACTTTCCTATAAAAATACATTTAAAAAGCATGGTAGAGAGGCCAGTGCATGAATGCATTTTTGCAAAACCACTCAATCAGCTACAGAGCACCATTTTTTTTTCCAAATAAATGTAAGATAGTGTTTTCCTTTTATCAATTTGACAACTTAAAGACCATTATCTGAATGGCAGTTGGCAGGATGGCTCCATTGCCTCAGCTTTTGTAAACTTGCCTTATTCCTTTGTGACCAATGGCCAATATCATGGTTACGTTGGTTGACAAAAATAATATACTTGTTTCTTTTCCAGATCCGATTTGTGGTAAGGATGAGGTGTATGACGCCATGGCCCCAGCCTGCCCTGCAACCTGCAATACTCCAGCAGACAAGTGTACAGTGGCTGGCACAGTGGAGGACTGCAGGTGTAAAGATGGCTATGTGTTGAGTGGTGACACCTGTGTACCTGAGGACCAGTGTGGCTGTACAGATGGACAGGGAATTTATTACATGGTACACATTTCATCCTGCTGACTTAGATATTGAATATTGTAATATATTTATTCTTATTTTAATATTAAAATGTAGGAAAATTAATTGTATGTGTATTTACAGATTGTACCTTTGTCACATGCATATTGTTTGAAACAGACATTCATGAGTTCAAATATGATTTGCCATGACATTAAATTTTACATTTAGCTTGGCCATTCATGGATTTCTGAAAGCTGCACAGTGAAACACGAATGTGTGCGAGAAAATGGTACATCTTTCATTAGAGATACTCATTTACCCAGTTGTGATGTAAATGCCAGATGCAAGCTGAAAAATGGAATACGGGGATGTTATTGTAATTGGCCTTACAGAGGAGATGGTTACACTTGTAGAGGTAGGTTATAAGTACTAATTAACTAAATGTTAATTTAGAATAACTACCTGTTGTCTATGTTCCATTGAAATTTGTTTTATGATTGAGACTTTTCAGGTAATGTATTTCAGAAGAGTGACAAAACCATATTGCTTCTCTTTCATAGCCACAAAAACCTGCTGGATCTATGGTGACCCTCATTACAAAACCTTTGATGGAGTGAAGATCAACTTCCAAGGGACTTGTAGATACGATGCAGCAAAGAGCTGTCTTGCAAGTGGTTCAAATCTGACCAACTTTAGAGTAACTGTCCAACAAGAACACCGTGGACGAAGCAAGAAAGTCTCTTTCACACGCAATATTGAAGTGACTGTTGGCAATCATGTCATCACTCTTAAGAAAAGGAGAGTGGTTTTAGTAAGTAAATTTCATGATTAATGGATGTAGCTTTGTCCCATATAACTCAAAATTAGTCTTTTAATCTGTCTTGTTTTCTGAATTGCTCCAACAAATGCAGATATAGCTCTTTGTTATTTATCTGGATAATAGCCTGTTATTTACTTGTGTGGGTAATTGTGATTGTATTTTCTGACCAGTGATTGCACATAATATTCCTGATTGTAGGTTGATGGGGAAATGCAGAGTCTCCCTCGTGTGTTAAATATTGAAGGAGGAAAGGTACGCATAAGAAGATTGAGCAAAAAACGTGTGAGGGTGAGGACCACCTTTGGACTGAATGTGATATTTGATGGCAACACGAAAGCTTCTGTAAGGGTACCTGCTGAATACATGAACCAGATGTGTGGTATTTGTGGCAACTACAATGGAGATAAAACAGATGACCTTCGTCTGGCAGATGGAACAGATGTTAGTGGTGGCAGGAAGAGGGACATCTATCCACAAATTGGTAATAGCTATTTGGTTCCAGATCCATCAACAGTTGGGTAAGTCTGACCTGATCTACTGTTAATGATTGTAAAGATTATGCAGGAAATGAAATGTGAAAAATGTTCCATAACTCATTCTAAATATAGTAATATATAGTAATTTTTCAGCAAATTATAAAATGTTTTGTTTTGTAATTACGTTAATATCAAAACTTCTTTCCTTTTGAAACTAGGTGCCAGGCAGGCAGTCCTGATGACTGGGTTGAGTGCATAGGTAGTCAAAATGCTATAGTAGACAATGATGGTCACTGTGGCATGATGAACAAGAGTGACAGTGTTTTCTCATCCTGTGTTGAAAGTGGTGTTGTGGATGTTGCTCAGTTATATGCTGACTGCCGGTTTGATGTGTGTCACGAGCTGATCTATGTTGATGAATCTTCAGCCAAGGAAGCAGCTTGTGAAGCTCTGTCAAATATGGCAGATCAATGTGCTGCAGCAGATCAAGCTGTGACATGGAGAGCTGCTACTAATTGCCGTATGTATTATCTCTTTATTTCTTGTTCTAAAAAAATGAAAAAGGTGGTCAAATTTGAATGGGCCATTGTGAAGTTCTCAATAGTGTTTGGACATCAAATTTGTTTCATGCACCATACATGTATAATGGGGACAATTTAGGATACGTAATTTGAAAAAATAGTTTTCTTGTTATGCAATATTACAAACTGTTTTGAAATTAAACCTTGGTCATTGGCAAATGCATGTTTTGTTCTGTTTATAGCCCTGAGTTGTGGCAGTAATCAGGAGTTCAACCCAACTGCATCTGCCTGTCCTGCTACATGTCAAAATCCCAATGCTCCTGATGAATGTGAAGGAATCCCAGTGGAAGACTGTGAATGCAAAGAGGGCTATTTACTCAGTGGTGACACCTGTGTGGCTGCTGACCAGTGTGGATGTTCAGATGCTGAAGGAAATTACTATGAGGTGCTACACTCAGTTTGGCCAATATCATTGGAATTTTTAAGGGGATAAAGGGGAAAATGATCAAAATATTTGGAATTATGTATCAGTTATCTTTTTCTATTAGAAAAAATTAAAAATGGCCCAAAATATGTAGTTTAAGTGTAGTGTCAAGCAGGTGATGCTGTATTTTTAGTTTTGGGAAAAAATGCAATTTTCAGTTTTGGGATTTTAGCTAACCCTTTTCCTGTTATCAGTCGATAACCAGATTAATGATTTTATGCAATGTTACAAATATTTTTTACTATTATATACACACAAATACATAGTTCCCCCCCCCCCTCAACCCTCCCTCAATGAATTGTATGGAGAAAGAATGCATTCTATGAGTGTAGGCCTTGTGAATGTATAACTTGAGGAGTTTTGTTTGATTTAAACACCTTTAGCTCACTTTACTATTTCCTTTAAAATATAAATAGGGAACACTTAACATGGTCAAGCTGAAATTTGGAATTATTAATTTTGAATTTCAGCTGGGAGAAAGCTGGCTCTCAACTGACTGCTTGACACATTATGCATGTGTGCATGAGAATGGTACATCCTTTATCAAGACCACAAATCGCTCAAGTTGTGATGCAAATGCACAGTGTACATTGTTGAATGGCAAACGAGGCTGTTATTGCACTCCACCCTATGAAGGAGATGGTTACAGTTGTATAGGTGAGTGAAATACTTAACATTTCATAGTATTGACACATGGAAATATAAATGTAATTATTGTTAAACTAATTGCTAACTTTGCACCAGATGGGTTCACTTTCAGCAATATTATTTGCTCTGTTACAACTGTTATTTACTGTCATTATCACTGCTCACACAAGAGATTAATTGCAGTTTTGTGGTATGTATTTTCACAGAAACTGGTTCATGTATCTCAAGTCTGACCAACTTTGTGACATTTGATGAGGAAGCATACCAATTTAATGGCACTTGCAAATACATGCTGGCTAGTTCATGTGGTAACTTGACAGCAGAACAGATGAGGTTTACAGTGCTTCAGAACAATGGGCCATTAGGACTTGGTGTAGAAGTGAACATTTATAATCATGTTGTTACACTGGGGCCAGGTGAAATGGTGTGGGTGAGTTAGCTTTTTTTTTTTTTTTTTTTTTTTTTTTGGGGGGGGGGGGGGGGGTATCAGTTTCCTTTGTTGATCTGATATAGTCATTTGTATGGCATATTTTGATATCAAGTTAGACACAAGGTAACAAATAACAGCATTGGTATTTTGTTGCAAAATAATTAACCTAGTGGTGGTGTATGTCAAGGAATCAAGTATAATTTTTTCAGATTTTATTTTGAAATTTTATTTTTAAATGAAAATGATAATAATAATTAAATAAAAAATGACAAAAAGTTTTTGATTATTTTTATATATTATCAGTAAGATTGTTCATGGTTCCAAGAAGTTGTATGAAATAACAATTTTTAGTGATGTTAATCACTTACTTTGGAAGAAAGAGTTATTAAAAAAAACAGCTGTTTTGCTCATATCCCAAGAGCATCATCAGGCTGAATCCCCACAGGTCTTTGGGTGTATATCAGCCTATGAACTATTAGCTGGAGAACAAAAATGGACCAGGAGGACAGTTACAAAGCATTACACATCCGACATCAGGCCCCAACCCTAAATAGAGATAAGGGACGCCAGCTGCCCCCCCCCAGCCTGATGATGCTGTTGTGCCAAGAGCAAAATGTAGCGTGTCATGTAATTCTTTGTTCCAAAATAAGTGATTAACATCACTAAAATTCACTAGGTAATATATTTACATAATTATCTTCTTTTTATTAAGGTTGATGGATTGAAAATCAACTATCTACCCAGGATGATTGCAGATGAAAAAGTGAAGATTGAACTCTTGACAGGAGGGCAGGTGAGATTGTCTAGTGGTCCTGGTTTTGAAGTGATGTTCAATGGAAACAGTGCTGCTATCCGCGTACCAGCTGAATACAGAAACAGAGTTTGTGGAATATGTGGGAACTTCAATGGAGATAAAATGGATGATCTGCTGCTGAGAAATGGAACAAATATCAGTAATGGAAGAAGTCCTAGTGAAATTTGGGCTTTAGTTGCTGGAAGCTATGAAGTGTCTGGTGGAGCTGCAGGGTTAGTGAAAACATTAATTTGTAAAATTAATTTGTATCATTAGCATTGCAGTTTCCTATTTGGTATGAAAAATTGGTCTTTGTGGAAAAATGCTTTTGAAAATGGAAAAATGTAGTGTCCCTCTTTTTTAAACAAATAGCTTTAAAAATTGTAAGGCCAAGAAGTGTACATTTTTCAACAAGTTAATGGTACCAGTTTATAGTTAATGTATCATACTGATGATAATGATCTGTTTTGGAAATGCTTTTTTTCTATTCATTACAGTTGTAGACCTGGAAATCCTATACCACCAGGTACTTGTACAGCAGAACAGCTTATCAATGTCACTTCTTCTGAATATTGTGGACTGATAAACGACACAACAAGTGTTTTCTCCCAGTGTATAAATAGTGGATATTTGCAAACAGTGCGTATCTACCAGGCATGTGTGTCTGACATTTGTGGAGGACTTCAACGCAGTGAGGCTCTTGCTAAAGTAAAGGCCTGCAACCATCTTGATAGTTTTGCAAGCCTTTGCTCCTCCAATAGATTCCAAGTTACATGGAGACAGGCAGCCAATTGCCGTAAGTTTGTCTTGAGATGTAAAGTGTCCATGGTTTCAATTAAAAGCCTGGTTGTGAGTCACAGATGACTTTAACAAATTAGTGATGTTAAAACAATTTTTTTTTAAAATTCCTAAATGTTCAGTATTTATTAATGCTAAGATACTATTCATTTCATTATACACAAAACAAACTTGGGTGTATGTAAGTGACTCTTTTTTATCTTTATAGCTCTTCTGTGTCAAGCAAATGAAGAATATGACAGCACATCTTCGTCTTGTCCTGCAACTTGCATTAATCCCAGAGCTCCAGAAAACTGTAGCAAGGCAACAGTGGAAAGGTGCCGATGCAAAGAAGGCTATTTACTCAGTGGCGCCACCTGTGTCCCTGAAGACCAATGCGGATGTTCAGATGATGAAGGAAACTATTATGCTGTGAGTTTATAATCATAGCAGCTAGTATGAATTAAAAATTCTACTTGCAGAAATTAGTATTCTTTGTCAGTGTGATAAAAACTCACTGAAAATTACTTTTTATATCACATTTATAAACACAAAATTACAATACAACAATTGTACTTGTAAGACTTGAAACATTCTCTATTGTTTAAGATTTAATTTTTGCTTTACAAGCTGGGACAAAGCTGGTTGTCATCAGACTGTGCAATACAATATCAGTGCAAAAAGGTAGATGTGGAATCTGTGATAGTTACGGGTGACAGGAGGCCTTGCCATCCCAATGGTAAATGTGGTATGGTGGACTTTGCACGTAAGTGTATCTGCCCACCACCGTATAGTGGAGATGGATACTCGTGTATTGGTAAGAGTTGTCTTTGTTTTAATTTTGTGTCAAAGGTTTATCTTATAAAAAATATTTTAGTAAGTGTGAATCAGTTAAATGCAATTGTTTTAATAGAAGGTTCTACGTTTTCAAATCCTTAATAGTGATCCTTTTTAACTTACATTTTTTTTGTACAAGTAAACTACATACATGTAGTAAGAAGTTTTTTTTTGTCAGATCAAAGCCTGGAAACCAAATGAAGAATCCTGTCGCTAATTATATCACCTGTATTGTATGTTAAAAATATTCATATTATATTGAGATTATTTAGGTTAAAAAAATTAAGGCCTAGCTGAAGTGGTTTAATATTTTGGTTTCTGCAAAATTTACCTCTGTGTCACTGAAAATATCATATCTGCCCAATTCTTTTTAGCCCCTAATGTGACAGCTGAAGAAACTCAGTACTTTAGCCATGGTGGTCATGTCCTGGTGGCATGTCAAAGGACTGGGAACTGGTCTGAAACAGTGATAGCATCTTGGAGCATCTATAACACTGACAGAATGGAATGGATCAGTGTTATGCCAGGTAAAGATTAAAAGGATCCAGAGATTCAGTATTTTATTAATGTCTGGACATGCTAGTCTATTTCATCTTCGTGATCGGAAAAAAGGTATACAGATTATGGAATATATTCCAACTTAGATTTTTGAAAATGCTTTCTTTGTGACATATATGATATAATTATCAGTTATCAGTTATGAAATTAGAAAGCAGTGTTTTTTCTATATCATTTTTGAAGGAAACAAGTATGAAATTGGAACAACTGGACTGATTATCAAGAACAGTACAGACAAGGACAGTGGGTTATACAGGTGTGCTGCATCAGAAGGAAACTTTACAGCAGATACAGAAATACAGGTTAAGATTGGAGGTATGGTAATTAAAAGAGGGTGTTAATTAAAAAGTTTATTCCTGAAATAACCTGATCTTTCAAAGGAACCAAGAATATCTGTGACTTTTATTTACATTATCTCAATATAAGTACAATATTTCTTTAAAAAACTAATTTTGCAGATGGCTCTTCCCACCTAATAGTGACAGTATTATAGTCTATTCGCATGCACACATACAGTTAGTGTGATGCAAAAACGCATGCTAGTCTCCTGTTTGCATGGATAATGCACTGTAAAGTACTTCACATATAAGATATTATAGAAATGCTTAACACTTACATTCATGGAATATTTTAGAGAGGCAAGCTGGATAGACATTAGTCAGAAGATAGAGTTTGAAGTTATTTTTTGGTACTGGTATTTTTGCCTCAAACCCTTTTTTATACTGCTTCAACCCCATAAGATTTATTAGCAAGGACAAGGACAAAAGCAATATATAGGCCCTTTTTACAGTCCCTTTAATTGATAGGATGAGGGAAACAATTTTTGAAAATGACATGCATTTTTTGTGAATATTTAGGTTTACCTGAAGTATGGGGTCCACCCACTAGTGGAGCTGTGGCTGAGGGGGACAATGTAACATTGACTTGCTTTGGAGAGGGAATATCAACTATTATGTGGTACAAGGTATGTGATTCAGGAAATAGTCACAATAGGAACTTTTTTCAGATTAATATAATGTTTAATATAAATATATATATGTATGTATTTTAAGTAGTAAATTCAAACACTTTAGCTCTGTTTTCAAATTGCTTAAGTTCAGTTTCTGAACTCTTTGATAGCAAACAGTCCATTCTTTAGCAAAGACAAGTAGTCCATGCAAAATTTCAAAGCAAAGACAAATTTCCTTGGCATCTAACTGGGTATGACACTGACCAAATTTGACATATTATCTAGGGAATGGTGGAGAGTCCACTCACTGCCAGCTCCAAGTACAGCCTTAGTTCTAATGGCCATGCACTGACCATTCTGGCTGCAGCAGCAGAAGATGATGACATGTACATATGTGTGGCAAGGAATTCCTATGGTACTATCAGGTCCCAGGCCACTTTGACAGTGATTGGTAAGTGATGTTTCCCGATTACCTTATGTGCACTTAATTGGTAAATGTACTGAGATACCTAGGAGTAATTGTCAGTATTATAAACTCTCTTATAGCAAGGGCACCATGAAGTCCACTGCAACTTTTTTAGTACCAAGTCCATTGCCGATAAATTATATTAACAGGTGTGTTTTGCAAAATAGATAAGAAATTGTATAGGTTGATATAATTTAGATAATTTTCATCTAATTTTTCTGGCACACAAGCTGACGGTGTATCTTCAAAGTCATGCTAAGTAGGAGATCAGCAATAAAACTTTGTATAATTAAAAAGATGTAATTACTATAGATGGTACAATTTTTATTTTCAGCTCCAGTTGCACCATACTACAAGATCCTTCTGAATGGAACATTCACAAGTCAGAACAATAGCCATGCTGTACTGCCTACAGATTGTATGAGCTACTACATCTCTCATATCTATGAACTCTTTACCAGTACACTTCAGGCCTCCATTGGGGTGGTAGAGAAGATGCCACAATGCAGCAACTTAGTCAACTTGACATTAGAAATGGGAAATGTGGATTTGAGCAACAATGTTACTGAGGTGAAAAATAATTATTATTTATTGAATTGTGTTTTATAAGATTCATTGTAAGATTCATTTATGTGTTATTTTTTAATATCAGTGCAAAGTAATTTGAAATGGCACTTAATTCTGCGTTTTGGCTTGCTTACGAGTATTTTTTTATGTTAAATAATGTTTAATGTAACTTTTATAGAAAGCTTATTATTGTTTCATAGGCTCAAAATAATGAAACATGAAAAATATCACTTACAACAATTCAAATATAATACCTTCATTTCAGGCATATTTCAGTGGAGAAATTGTATTGCGCTCTCCTAAGCCCACAAGACAGATGGAAACCTGTGGCTTTGCCTTATCCACCATTTTGACTCTTCCCATCAGCCCTGTGGCCAAATTCATCAAAGTAAATGACAGCAATGAGTGTGTTGGTATAGAGCTGAATCCACCAAGTCTCCATGAAGGTGGTAAAATGTGGATGTGCCCAGCTGGGCACAACTTCATTGAGTCAGCATTGGAATGCCCATATGGTAAGCTTGTACATGTATACTATAAAAGCAGTCTTATAGTTGCATGCAAGTACATGTATTTTTGTATTTATTTTTGTTTGAGTAGAGGCCTAGATGCTTTCTTGAATGCTAATCAGCTAATATATGATTCAATGATAATTTTGTTGATTTGACTTGTATTTAATCACTAAAAGGTCACAGTTTAGATAATGTAAGTTTAGACACATCAGTGCATGGTCATTGAAGTTGAAGTACATTTTTTAAAGTCAACCTTAAACTTTGTAACCTTTAGATCAACTGAGTAATAAAACACCATTACCTACTACACATATCTATACTGGTACGAGTGTTCCACCAACAGGTTAGTAAACGTTCAGCCCTTTTATTTTGCCACACTCTCAGGAATGATGTCTTTAAAACATATTGGATCCACATAAAGATGGCACAATCAACAGGTGTAACAATTGGAAAGCTTTGAAGTCATCTGGCAGTGGTGCTGGTAACAGGGTTTAAATGATTATATGCACTCATCACTTTTTTAGGTGTCGTGTATACTTTTTTAGTTTACTATTAATTGTTGCCAGAATTTATTTGGTGGTGGTTGCTTTCTTAACTGGGTGTAGTAAGGTCTATAGATGACAGCAGGTGATTGATATACAATGAATTAAATAAACAGAAAGGGTAAAAATACATCAGCGGAATTGCTTGAACACGCAAGTGGTAGCAATCTGTGATAGAAATGTACCATCTCTGAAAAAATAAGCACAGTAAGATAAACTGTGGAGTTACAAGAGGTAAACTTAGGGCTCATGGTTCTATATTTTTACACATGATCATGGCAGATTTTCAGGGTTCAGGATTTCAGGGTTTCCAACTTGCACTTTTTTAAATGGTGACTTCCACTGACTGCATACGTTCTTTTATTGATTGCATTTTAACAGATCTACACATTTTGAGTGCTGTTATTTGGAAATCCTGAATTACTGTATAAGATTTGCATTAGAGACACTCATACAGCAGTTGCAGTGGCATGGCCACCTTAGGTGTAAATCCAGGCTTTCAACTATTTCACACACAATGGAAATGGTTTCACAAGGTTGAAGTGGCACATACTCCTCTTTTTCAGATTGGTACACATTCATTGTTACAAAATTGCAATTTTGTTGCATTTTCTGAAAAATGAGTAATGTAAGATTTTTTATTGTTATATTTGAATTAATTCATATATAACAAAATGGATGTGATTTTGTTCTTTTTTTTATACCAAGATGTTTGTTTTATTGATATTGTATCTGAAATTGATAACATTTTGATAACAATGACAGTTGCTAAACCTTACATATTTCCTTTTCTTTTAGTGACAAATATCACAGAGATAGCTACAACACGACCTCCTCCAACTGTGCCACCAGTGGAAGGTAAGTATTATAAGTAATGAAAAGTCATAATTCTGTATATAACAGACATGAGCTTGGGTCCCACGATAAATTATCGGAGGTTTTTTTTTAACCCAGGCTCATGTCTGATATACATGTAAGTAAGACCAATACAAATTCATTACTTTCAGTTATTACAAGCATTTGATTAGTTCAACTGACAACAAATTGACAAAGGTGGCTCATGTTTGTTACAATTTTAAGATTTTTACCTGTGTCCAACTATAGATAGGTCAATATAGGTTTTCAAAAAAGATATTGCTTATTGATATCAAAATTCCGATTATGCATGTCATTTTATAAATCATATATTAAATTCTTTTTTTTTGTTCTTTGTTGATATACAGAACAACCTGGGGTTTGCACTGCCTTTAGTGGAATCAACTACATGACCCTGGATGGCCAAATCATTTCTTTCCAAGGGACTGCTAAGTACCAGTTCATCAGTTTGTGTGGAGTCTCCTCAGACATGAATAGATTCCAAGTTGCCACGAGAACGGNAGTTTAGACACATCAGTGCATGGTCATTGAAGTTGAAGTACATTTTTTAAAGTCAACCTTAAACTTTGTAACCTTTAGATCAACTGAGTAATAAAACACCATTACCTACTACACATATCTATACTGGTACGAGTGTTCCACCAACAGGTTAGTAAACGTTCAGCCCTTTTATTTTGCCACACTCTCAGGAATGATGTCTTTAAAACATATTGGATCCACATAAAGATGGCACAATCAACAGGTGTAACAATTGGAAAGCTTTGAAGTCAACTGGCAGTGGTGCTGGTAACAGGGTTTAAATGATTATATGCACTCATCACTTTTTTAGGTGTCGTGTATACTTTTTTAGTTTACTATTAATTGTTGCCAGAATTTATTTGGTGGTGGTTGCTTTCTTAACTGGGTGTAGTAAGGTCTATAGATGACAGCAGGTGATTGATATACAATGAATTAAATAAACAGAAAGGGTAAAAATACATCAGCGGAATTGCTTGAACACGCAAGTGGTAGCAATCTGTGATAGAAATGTACCATCTCTGAAAAAATAAGCACAGTAAGATAAACTGTGGAGTTACAAGAGGTAAACTTAGGGCTCATGGTTCTATATTTTTACACATGATCATGGCAGATTTTCAGGGTTCAGGATTTCAGGGTTTCCAACTTGCACTTTTTTAAATGGTGACTTCCACTGACTGCATACGTTCTTTTATTGATTGCATTTTAACAGATCTACACATTTTGAGTGCTGTTATTTGGAAATCCTGAATTACTGTATAAGATTTGCATTAGAGACACTCATACAGCAGTTGCAGTGGCATGGCCACCTTAGGTGTAAATCCAGGCTTTCAACTATTTCACACACAATGGAAATGGTTTCACAAGGTTGAAGTGGCACATACTCCTCTTTTTCAGATTGGTACACATTCATTGTTACAAAATTGCAATTTTGTTGCATTTTCTGAAAAATGAGTAATGTAAGATTTTTTATTGTTATATTTAAATTAATTCATGTGTCACAAAATGGATGTTTTTGTTCTTTTTTTATACCAAGATGATTGTTTTATTGATAATGTATCTGAAATTGATCACATTTTGATAACAATGACAGTTGCTAAACCTTACATATTTCCTTTTTTTTTAGTGACAAATATCACAGACATAACTACAACACGACCTCCTCCAACTGTGCCACCAGTGGAAGGTAAGTATTCTAAGTAATGAAAAGTCATAATTCTGTATATAACAGACATGAGCTTGGGTCCCACGATAAATTATCGAAGGTTTTTTTTTAACCCAGGCTCATGTCTGATATACATGTAAGTAAGGCCAGTACAAATTCATTACTTTCAGTTATTACAAGCATTTGATTAGTTCAACTGACAACAAATTGACAAAGTTGGCTCATGTTTGTTACAATTTTAAGATTTTTACCTGTGCCCAACTATAGATAGGTCGATATAGGTTTTCAAAAAAGATATTGCTTATTGATATCAAAATTCTGATTATGCATGTCATTTTATAAATCGTATATTAAATTCTTTTTTTGTTCTTTTTTGATATACAGAACAACCTGGGGTTTGCACTGCCTTTAGTGGAATCAACTACATGACCCTGGATGGCCAAATCATTTCTTTCCAAGGGACTGCTAAGTACCAGTTCATCAGTTTGTGTGGAGTCTCCTCAGACATGAATAGATTCCAAGTTGCCACGAGAACGGAGACTATTGTTGGAATAAGCAGAATGGAGTATAAAATCATTGTAGAAACTTCAGTTGACAATAACACCATCGTGTTTGGCATTGGAAAGTCTGTTAAGGTAATTGATTTAATGGGAAAGTTCTTTCAGTGTTCAACTGAGTGTGAGTGTTACTGTATTTGAACTAGCTGCGTGGATTAAGAGTAGAAGAAAAATAGTTTTCCAGTCGATCTTTTTCTCCAAAATACCCTACCCTAAATAGGCATTTACACATGGGCACATTTATGCATGCACACATACATGTACCAAAAGAATGGGTAGAATTATAGATCACTGTCATTTTAATACAAACACAGGTAACTAATCCAAATGCATTATTTTCAACTTTAAAGATAATTCGGGAGATATTCATTGTCAATTATCCATCATGTAGGGAATGTTACTTCTGACTTAATGGAATGTTTTTGTAGTATATAAGATGTCTTGCTCTTTCTTTTTTCTCACAGGTGAACAGTGAACTTGTATTAGCTCTACCTTACACCATACCAGGTACAGGTGTTAACATCACCTACAACTCACAGGGTCAGATACAGCTGGTCACTACAGCTGGGTTTATGGTTACTTACGATGGTGACCAAATGCTTAAGGTCATGGTACCAAGAAAATATGCTTCAGGAACCTGTGGCATATGTGGAAATTTTGATGGAGATAAGACCAATGATTTGAGGCTGGCCAATGGAACTGATGTCAGCAATGTTGGTGAAAATATACAAAATGTGTATGCCCAGATAGGCAACAGTTATCGCATTCTTGACCTGCAGTTCAGGTAAATTACTTGACTCATGTCATGCTAACTGGTCATGATTTTCATGATACATGTACTTAACCATAATAACAAATTGTCACTTTTGTTTCATTATGAGAAAATTTCATTGATAAGATTTATTTACACTGAGGGACAGAAGAGGAGGGAAAATATAAGCTATTTGCCAAGTAGCATGTATGCTCTATTGTTTCAGTCATTTTGGTAAAGCTGAGCCTGTTCCCAACATCACTTGCACAGTGGATCAGTTAGACATGGCAAGAGCAACCGAATACTGTGGACTGTTGAGAGATGACAGTAGCGTGTTCTCCGAATGCATCCACAATGCAAACATTGATATAGAAGGCATGTACAGTCTCTGCCAGGCTGATGTGTGTGCTGAACTCGGTGTAAACAACACAGGCAGAGCCAAGCAGATGGCCTGTAAAGTCCTGGAGACATTTGCAAACGAGTGTAGAAGATATGGCTACACTGAAGCATGGAGGAGTGTCTCAAATTGCAGTGAGTATGGATTTGTTCTTTTTTTAAATTTTTTCTGCTTCCAACTTATGGTGATTACTAAGTGACACTGCCCAAAAATGTAGGTTAAGGATGAAACCTGGCATGATCCAGTAATTCCCTATATATTATTTCAATGACATTTATTTCGTAGCTTTAAGGGTACAAGATACATGCAGACCATCTGTACTGATATTAGACACAAACTGTAAAATTTATTAATTTCATCAACTGGTGATGTTTTCTTTAGGCTTATCCTGTGGTCCAAATGAAGTATACTCAACTAGTACCACCTTCTGCCCAGCCACATGTCACAGTCCAAATGCTGCTGGGGACTGCACCTCACTACCAACAGAGGGCTGTGCCTGTGAAGATGGGTACATACGAAGTGGCTATCGTTGTGTGCCTGAGAGTGAATGTGGATGCACTGACAGCTTTGGGAACTATCATGAGGTATTTTAGGATTAAGTTGAGTCCTTGTTTCCTATGGGTAGTTGGGAAAGTGCCTGTTTTTTCTCTTTTACTTTGTTATTACTAGTGGTATTGTTCATGGAAAGCATGGCAAGTTGGTCATTACTGTGTTGCTTTCTCCAGTCATTATTTTCTATAAAGCTTTTATTCTAAAGGCACTGCTGTGAATTAGGAGTAGTTGGCATGGAATTGTAAACTTATAATACTTGACTTGGTCATGTCCATGAGTCACATGTTAGTTTGATATTTACAAGCAAACACCTGTTGATGGTAGAGACTTTTAAAGGTTTTGACTTATTACTTATATAATACAAAATAAAGGTCTTTTTGATACTTGTTTTTAACTTATTTATGCTTCACCGTAAGATAGAATAATGAGGACATCAACACAGAACTTGTTTTCTTTTTGCATCAATAATCTTTATTTTTAATAAGTATTAACTTTTCCTGTATTTCTAAACTCTAGTTGAATGAATACTGGATGTCAGAAGACTGCTCAACATGGCATGGATGTGAACTGAGGATGGGACAACCTTCTATTGTGGCAAACAATGCCAGCTGTAACTCACAGTCTGAGTGCAGAGTTGTGGATGGAATCCGAGGATGTTATTGTGCTGCAGAAGACGACATTGGTAGTGGTGACATGTGTACAGGTTGGAAAGAGTCTCACTAGTTTCTTTGAGAAAAGGAATATTAATTAGTCAACTTGAAATAAGAAAAATTTTATCATTAATTAAACAATAAATTATCAAATTGTGCGCATATTTAGATATTCTATAGTGGCTATTTAATAGTGCATGTAGATGTAAGGTTGTTCTGAAGTATGTTTGCATTGATGATAAAAGATTCTTACCTCAGTCATGTTTTCAAATTATATGAACCTTTAACTAAAGAGCAGCATTGATCACTTTTATTTACATATTTTACCATATGAAAAAATTTGCTGTATTTTCCTCTTATTCTAGATACCAGACAAAATTAGCTATTAGCAAAATTAGCAAAAATAGCATAGGATGATGTACATGTACGCCTTTTTCTGTTTTTATTTTCAGCTGGATCAACATGTATGGCTTATGGAGATCCACATTTCATAACCTTTGACCAGACCTTTATGAGCTTCAGAGGCAATTGCACTTACAATTTTGTCCTTCCCCTGTCTAATACGGACTACCCAGTCAACATTTTTGTGACATATGAGTCGGAAGACAAGGGCCTGAATATTGCCCCTATTGAGAGGGTTGAGGTGGAGTTTACTGGATTGCCAAATGTCAAAATCCATAAAGACTACACTGTTCAGGTACGAAAGTTGTGTCTTTGATGATTTGATATGGTAATTACTCAATCTTTTTAATGGGTGAAAATTGTAAATTTTACAGATACTGTATTTTTAGTCATAAGTTCTTAACATTACAACACTTGTTTTGAGTGTAAGCAACAAAATGAAAAAGCAGGCTACTTATAGTTCTGTTCTATGCAGTAAAAGCACCACAAATGTTTTATAGAAACATCATTTTGTGATTATAGAATTACGATATGTATCTAAAAGTTTGATAATTAAAAAGATCAAGTAATTACCATATTCTTTGTTGAGAAATTTTAACTTTTCTTGGTATGATATATCATGATAGTTTATGAATAGAGTAATGGGAAGTAAAATTTCAAAGAAAATTATAATACAGTTAGTCAGCAGGTTATATGAAAACCTTAAGTTTCTGTAGTTATTATATTACTGTATAAGCACAGCTCCTAGCCCAGTTTTTACTTGTAGGTCGGTGGAATAACTAGGACAGTACCATTTAGTCTACAGAGAGAAAATGAAAAACATAATGTATACATGGGTCCCCAGAATACAATTTATGTTGAATCTTTGTGGCAGAACTCTACTGGTGACACCTTGATTTTGGTAATGGGTTTTAATAAGCAACTTGGCAAGGTTTCCATTTCCCTGCCCACTGTAAGGTTTAGTGAAAAGTTGACTGGATTATGTGGCAACTTCAATGGCCTGAAAGAAGATGATATTTACCTGAGGAATGGAAGTGCTGTCACTTCAAACAGTAACCTGACAAAAGAAGAAATCTATTCCATGGTTAGCAAAAGCTATATGTTGTCAGAAAGGTAGGTAACTGTTCACAAATACTGAATGCTTTTGTATTTGAATTTAGCATTTACGGGCCTTCACTTCAGCACCATATCAGCACCTTTTCATCTGGCATATGTAATAAATTGAATTAATTATGATTTTCAAAGATTCAAAGGTAACAAAAATAAATTTATCAGTGTTTGTGAATTATGTGTGCCAGTACAATAAGTATAAATTTAATATGTTGATGTATAATTTACTTATTGTAACATTTCAAATTAGTTGTGCACAAGAAACAGCAGATTTCCAGTGCTCTGAAAATGAAATGCAGCTTGCAGCAACAACGAAATTCTGTGGTTTAATCAAGAACAATCGTAGTGCAGCATTTGCAAGCTGTATAATGAGTGGAATAGTGGATGTGGACCAAATGTACTATGCCTGCACCAAAGACGTTTGTAAAGCTCTGAGAAATGGTGATTCTGAAACTGCTAAAGCGGCTGCTTGTAGGAGTTTGAAGGTGTTGGCAGCTCAGTGTCCAAGAACAACTTATGGAGAACAATATTGGACTTTAGCACAATGTGGTATGTATATAAATTGTTTGATATTTTCAGTTTTTTCTTATTTCTTAATTGTAAAATAACTAAGTAAACTTTGCCTGATATAAAATTCTTTATACATGTTGTGAAAACAAGGTAAGAAATGTCAATCTAATTCTTTCACATATGTATTCATGTAGTGTTGCAATTGAATCTTTAGATATAAATACAAGTAAAATAGTTAAAACAGAACTTATTTGCTAAGTAGACAAAAAAAAATTTTTTTGTTGAAGAACCATCCTGTGGTGAAGATGAAGTGTTCAGATCCAGCACCTCTGCTTGCCCTGCTACATGTGCTAATCCTGTTGCCCCGCTGACATGTAAGAAGGCAAATGTGGCAGGTTGCATGTGTAAACCAGGATATCTTCTTAGTGGGACAAAGTGTATACCAAAGTCTCATTGTGGATGTGTGGATTCTTGGGGCAACTACCACCAGGTATGTACATGTACAAATACATACACCAGCACACACATTCAGGGGCACCCACACAAAATTTGTAACTTGTTATTTGTAGGATTTTAATTGCTGACTGCTTGGTCAGAATTGATAAGCTATGGTCTCTATTTCTAAAGCATCTATGTAGTAGTCCCAGAGTAGTTGTTGTTTTACTCCCTGGCTTTTTTTTTCAAATTGACCTCAATTTACAAATAGTTTAATTTTTTTTCCTGAACATTCTTTGTAATGAATACCTTGTGTTTTTAGCTGGGAGAAAAATGGATGTCAGTCAATTGCTCCATGCAATGGAATTGTGAAAAGGTTAATGGAACTGCAGTAATTACAGATACTTCAGTTCAGTGTGACAGTAATGCAGAGTGCTCTGTCAGGGAAGGAACCAGAAACTGCTTCTGTAGGTCACCTTACACAGGCAATGGCTTTACGTGCACAGGTAAGAATATTACATCATTTATCAGAATTGAAAGTTTCTTAGATCACTAAACAGTAATTTGTGCAAAAATGTTCATTATCTTGAGAGTTGGAGGATATATAAAACACAAATTGAAATATTTTCATATCTTGAGTTATGGCCACCCTGGACATAGCCCTTCATCAGAATGATGTGAGAAGATGTTGTTACTCACTGACCATGTCTGTGTATCACTGTTATGTACAACATGGCTTTCATACTTCTAGGACCATACGTTGATGCTCCAAGTCCACAGTATTTGGTGGTAAATTCTGATGACACTATCCAATGTAGAGCTGTTGGACTGTGGACACCTCCACTTGGAATGCAGTTTACTAAAGACAGTGCAATTGTTTTGACAGAAGGTAAAGTTATTTTTTGGGGAAAAGATGTTATTCTTGTGTATAATTTTGATTAAACATTTTACTTTTATAAAATTATGCTACAGAAAATTATATAAAATTACATAACAAAAAAATGATAAAGAAGACAGATCTTGGGCAAACGGCTATCTCCCTTAGTCACTGTACAGTAATACAATATGGTGCAATATGCACATATCCTCCTTGCTAATCTTTAAAGAAAAGTGACGGAGAAGGGAGACTGCATGGCTTCTTTTTATTTTAGCCTTATATTTTATCTGGATATTTTAGGAGACAAGTACATGGTCAACAGCAGCAGAGGTTTGATGATAATGAACATCAGCACTGCTGATGCTGGTTCCTATATATGCTCAGTTAATGACTCAGCAGGGGTTAGAGATACAGCAACAGTGGATGTGTATACTGGAGGTACATGATTTATAGGGTCATATGAACATCATTTATGTTAAGAGAAAATGGCAGTTTTGTTTATTTAATGATGAAGCTATGGACAAAAGTAATCTTGGTGATGTAGCCTTTACAGATGAAACCAAATTTGATTTTTTAACAAAATAAATGATTCATTTTTAATGTGACAGTTTTTAAATATGGTAATGCTTGCATTATTATTATTATTATTATTATTATTATTATTCAGCCTTACCTGTATTATGGTCCACACCCCAAGATTCCCATGTTGCTTATGGAGATAATGTGACCCTCAGTTGCTATGGTAATGGAGATTCTGTGTTATGGTATAAGGTAAGAGAAATGCTTCATCAGTAACAAATCAAACCATTTGGCCTTTTTGCAACCACTCAAAATGAAATAGGTGCAGTTTTTTGTGCCAACTCATTGCCTAGTTTCAATATCTAATTCTGAAGAGAATAATTTCATTTAAATATTAGGGTGTTCCAACTTAGAATAATCATTTCTGTGTATGACGTTATTGCAAGTACTGGTGAGCTTGGGTAACAGCAATAAACTAGATAGGAGAAACATTCTTGTCTTGTAATAAAAAGAAAATGACAGTAACTGCACATTATGATGAATGTTATTCAAATATAATATATATTTCAAAATTGTTATTTGGTTTTAATTCTGATGACTAAATTAATGAGACTCACCTTTTTCTAGGGCTCCACCTCTGGTGAAATCATTGAATCATCTGAAAACATTGTGTTGAAGTTTAGCAACGCTACCCTCACCATTCTGTCTGCTGATGAAAATGCAGTTGGCACTTACGTCTGCACCTCTTCCAATGTATTTGGGACAGTGACGTACTCAGCAAATGTAACAGTTATAGGTGAGTAATAGTAGTAGCACATCTGATTTTGAAAGAACCATATATTTTAAGGTTAAAATTAACTAGACAGTATTTTTACACCCAAAAAAAAATATTCTATAGCAATCTAACAGTTTTAGAATTGTTATATATTTTTTTAATTAAAATTTAAGTATTTTTACACATTCTAACTGTCATGTAACAAACAAAAGTGCATGGATAGTTTAAAACATGGAATCTCTAAGTCTATTGTATTCTGTAATCTTTGTTTTAGCTCCAGCCATACCATCCTTCCTCCTGTCCTTCAATGGTACAATGGGGAGCAACAATGCCTCTCAACCAATCCTTCCATATGCTTGCCGTGACACCTTCACACAGAGTATTAGAGCCATACTGGATGACACATATCCAGAGACTGCTTCCATATTTGCCCTTCTGCCTGAGTGTGGTGGAATACCAGGTGTTCAACTAAAGAATACTGGGGAAATACTGGTCAATGCATCAAACACCACAGAGGTACATTGAGTAAACAATTGAGTTAACATTAATTTTTATACATTATACATTATTTAATTATTATTTATTTTAGTTACATCTATATGCCAAGTTATAGGTGATTGAGTAAGATAAAGTTTAAAAATGCCCATCTCTTCTCTTAATGTACCTGTACATGCACTTCTTATTTGCACCTTAGACTGCATTTCTGTAAGCCCATCATACTAGCTGGATCAATCTAACTCTACGGAGCCTGCTTGCCAAAGTACTGTAAGTGGATTAAATGTCTGGTACACCTACTCAAACTGCTAGGGGGTAAATAACAATAGTCAGACAATTAAGCTGATTACACAGAATGCAATTTAGCAAGAATCCCTGCAGAATTAGATTGATCCAGCTAGTATGATAGTTTTATGGGAATGTTCCCTTATATTGTATAACTTGATGTTGATTTGTTACAGGCTTACTTCTATGCAGAAACTGTGGTGACTGCAACCTCCATAAGTATGGCACTGGAAACTTGTGGGAGAACCATATCTGATCTTCTTACCTCTGTAACTTCTGTCAGCCCAGCTTCCCTGTACCTCTTTACCCAGGACACTGTAGATTGTCCAGGTATCCAGCTGAGTCCTGGCTACCTCTCAGATGCTGGAATGAAATGGACATGCCCACAAGGCTATGTTTTCAGCATGGTACCTTTCCAGTGTACTTTCTGTAAGTGCATGATTGATGTTCAGTTGAATCTTTAGGAATGAGCAAAACCCCTTCAGTGGTACATGTACCTCTCTTAAATGATCTCTTAATGCCACTGTACCCTTCTAGGAAGTCAAGTTATATCTGTGTCACCTAGATCATCTAGATGCCTGCTATTCCAAAAATAATTGTTGTGGTAGCCATCTTAGTTGTTCATAAAATGTTACAAGACTGCTTTAAGTGGTGCAGTGGCACCCTTTCAATTCTTCTAATGGAGGAGGTGCTGAATTAAAGGTAGAAGGATCAGATTGGCATTGCATAGCAGTTGTAATTTTATCCCCCTCCTTGGTACTTGGTAGGGTGTTTGTGTGTCTAAAAATCTTGTCCAAAATTAAGTGTGGTACACTTTGAATATAAGTCATGAAAACCTAAGAATGGAATAATTAATACCTTTTCAGTGAGTGTCCTGCCAACAGTTCCTGTGATTACTGCACCGATTCCCACAACAGCACCAATAGAAATCAGCAGCCAGGAAGCAGAAGCTTTAGTTTCAATACACAATGCAAATAGGTCAACTGTGGCTACTCTGATGCAGGCAGCAGACATGAGAACATTGGTGAGTACTTTGTAATATGGGTATATGTAAAAGATACAGGTAAAAGATACAGAGTCAATGAGTTTTATTGAGAATACACAACTGCTTTGTTTGTAATATATTTGAATACATATGTGTTCCTGTAATCTATAAAAGAAAAAAAGCTGAGTCAGTGAGTTTCTACTTTTTTTAAAATAATTATCTTTTAGAAATTCAGTTCATTGTTAATTATACTACATATTACTTTGAGAACAAAATGGCAAGGTTTACTGTAATTATGATAGCATATTACTGGTTAGTACATGTATGTGTTAGTACCTTCCATACCTAGTTGTACACTGTTAATCCTATATATATACCTGTAGCATTTACTTGAATGTAAAATACACTTTTGAAAAACAATGTTGTTATTTGGTACACTCATTTTGTATCCCTTACTAATGAAAAGTTTTAGAAGCAGGAATATAGGATTAAATATCATCTTCAGGTTTGGGGCGACTATCTAGCTGACCGTGTTGCAGCACGGCTGGTAGCAATGTGTAATATGTCTGCTGTGGCCTCTGTCATCACAGAACAAGGAGAACCCATAGGGCTTATCACCCTTGATATCAGCAACCAAACTCTTGTTGAAGGCATCTTAGCATTGTATGAGGACTGGATATCGACACAACCACAGTGTGAAGTTACACCATGCAAGGAAGATCCATACAAGGTAAGATTTTGAAAGAATTCAAAATTTCTCTTATTTATTTATCTTGGAGGAGGTTTTTGATAAAGTTCCTAATTAGTTAGGACATGTTGCTATTTCTGCAGGTCAATTTTTGAAAAACAGGGAAGTAATTGAAATAGGATATCACTTTATGAAGTTTTACAAGATTTTTCTAGGGCCAAATGCTGTTTTTAGGTGTGAGTAAAGGGAAAATAGCAGTGAACTTAAGATTTTAACTTCTGAAAAACTACTTTTTTTTAATTTTGGTGGTGTATTTTGTATAACTGAACAGATATGTGTATAACTTTTTTTAGCTTGTGTGGAGTAAAGCTTCAAGAATGGGCTGTGCACTGCGTAACTGTCTCAATGGTGTCCATCAAGCTGTTTGTGCATATGCACCAGGGTAAGCATAATTGACATAATTAGCTTATAAATTCCTGAAAAATTATAGTTATGTTAACCATACCACCTGTAGTCTTTTTCAGTGATTTTTTTCACTGAATCATTGTGCAAGAAGTATGACTGTAAATATTTCATACTTCTCTTGAGATTTAAGTCACTTGGACAGATAACAGTATGTATCAAAATAATTGATGAAATTGATTAATTTTTATTATTTGTAAAAATACAATCAATACAGTCACAGGGTGAAATACATTATATTTCAATAGCCCCCCTGCACCTGCTGTGGGTGGAGTCTACAATGAAATGCCATTCAAGAATGGTACACCTTGCTCAGCATGTAATACAGATGATGATAACAGAGAAAGCTGCTTAGTTGCTGACAATCTGTGTGGTATGTACTTAGGGCTGTATCGATATATTTTTTATGTGTAAATGTCAAAAATAACTGGTCATTGACAAAATATATTTAACATATTGATAAGTTATTGTTTTGTTTAAGAATGGCTTTTGTAATTTCTTTTTCATTTCAAACACTTGTCATTATATAATATATTTAGCAAAAAACAGGACAGTGGTACACATGGGGAGGGGAAACTGTCTTGAAATGTTAAATATGCACTGAAATTGGCTGTAACCATTCGTAATTCTTTCTTACTTAAAGCCACACAGCCTTACTGCCAAGCCAAAAACTTGTCCTGTGGTGAGTGATTTCTCTCTCTCTCTCTCTCTCTCTCTCTCTCTCTCTCTCTCTCTCTCTCTCTCATACACACACACACACACACACACACACACACATCTGTTGACACAGAGGAGAATTATAATTTATCTTAATCACTTACCATAACACTAAATGCAAAAGTGGAAGGGGAGAAGGAATACCACAAACCTCCCTCATACTAAATTTCAGTAGCAGTACAGTATACTTTATAGCTTAATGTTCTTGTTCGGTATTTTCAGCTTTGTGTGGTGGATTTACCTGTAAGAATGGGCAACCAATGAACTACACCACTTGCACATGCCAGTGCTCAGTGGCATATAAAGGTCTGCGCTGTGAAAATGGTAAGATAAGGGATCAATCATATCAGAAAACATTTGGATCACGTTTAGTGGAAATAATAACACAAATAGTAATTTTCCTCTTTGTGGAAGAGGAGTTGCTAGATTTAAAATAAAATGTTTAAGAAGTGGGAGAGTCCCCCCTTATTTCCAAATTATGTAACATGAAAATTTTGGTCAAGTTGATTTAAAATAGATAATATTTTAGAGTGAATAAATTGTTGACTTATGTAATGGTTTTGCATCAATGTCTGATAGCGTTTACAAATGCCATGTGCAGTATATATTGTATTGGAGATACTGAACTTTTGTCAAGGATAAGACAAAGGACCACATTTGAAATACATCTGAGAATATTTATATGACATCATAGTAGCTTCTTTAGATTTTTTGTGTAAGATCTTAGTTCCTGATAAATATTTAATTATTCAGTAATAATATTGTATTTATCCTTTTTCAGCCACTTGTGAACAGGTTTTAACTTGTCAGAATGAGGGAACTTTTAGCTATGACTCCTGCTCATGTTCTTGCTCCAAATACTATATTGGGCAAACATGTGACCAGTGTAAGTAACAAAGAGCAAAGGATTTCTGACACTATTACTATGAAAAAATAAGTTGTTATGATTATGTGTGCGTGTGTGTTTTATTGCCAGTGTCATTCTGTAATAATTTTACATATTTTGTAATTCACATTTAGATTTTAATAGAATGTGTCATGAAAAAATTTTATCACTCATATAAATATTTTGTACTGTCATGTATTCTACTTTACATCATTTATTCATTGAATATGTTTACCATATCTGTATTATAGTTACTATAACAGTAAATGTAACAAAAAATAAATAAGAAAATGTACTGGTAAGTTTTATGTGATTTGTTTCTAAACAAATAACTCCTTTAAACTGAAATTTTGTGTCAGTGTTGTGAGCCAGAGGCCTGAATGTAATTGTTGGGGAATTTGTGTTTTTATGTGGAATCATGTTCATTTATCCATTGATTTATAAATTGTTTCTTTTTAGTTGACTGCAACACATATAGCAATGATAGTCTGAGCCTTTGCTCTGCCCTTGCTGGAATCTGTGAGGAAGAACTGGTTGAAGGGATTCTTGTCAAACATAGGTGCCCAATTACCTGTAAAATCTGCCCAGGTAATGAAATTTCCCTGATATTAATTAATTAATTAATTCGTATAGAAATCACAACCCGGTAAATAAAAGGAAATTGTATTTGTTTAGTTATGTAAAAAATCATTAAATTATCATAATGAACAAATGAGCTAAACACAGTGTTGCATTTTAGTTGGATCAGGAAGAAAGAAGAGGAGTATAACTCAGCCTTTATTGAGTAGTCAAAATGTTGGAAATATCACTATCAATGTGACAACAGATGGCAATGGAACAAGTGATGTGGTAATTGGAGACAATAGCACTGTGACTGTCCAGCCATTAGTCTTAGTGTGGAATGAAACGCTTCCAACCTGTCAAGGTAAAAATTAATATATAATTAAAGTAAATGTGAAACTTAATTACTGACCACTGAATTGGATCAGAATTTAAAGACTCCGGGGTAAAAACCACTGTAAATATTATGCAGTGGTTTATCCTTTGGATGTGCAAAGTTATTTTACATTGAAAGCAGTTGGCATGCATATGACTATTATTTTAATCATGACAGTCCTAATACAATTTGACAATTTTCTATGGAGGCACGATTCTCAGTTAATTTGTCTTTGTCTTAACTCCAAGTTCAAAGATCAGTGACAAACATTTTCTAATATTTTTTAAAGATGTCAAGCTACCAGTGTTCACAGTATGCCCAGAGAACATAAATATTACTTTGGGAGTGAATGGTCCTGAGGAGGTTGCCTTTGACATGCCCCAAGCAGAAGATAATTCTGGTCTTGTCTCAATCACGTCATTGCCACCAAGAGTAATATCACCTTACATGTTCAAGAAAGTAAGTCTGCTAGCCTTGACTATCATGATAGATTAGTGGAGGAGGCTTAGTGTGTATTCAGTTTTATGAAAGTAAAATGGAAAAAAACAAAATAGATTAAAATGAGAATGGAATTTAAATCTTAATCCAGTTTGTTCTATATTTTAATTGATGGAAGTACTTTCCTTCTTCTATTTACATGCTATTTTCTCATGAGGATTTGAAATGCCTTCTGAAGCCACATAAAGCATAAACCTTCAAGATATGTATATTGTAATATTCTTTTAAGTTAAGATAAAACGTAGACTCAATACTAACTCTATGATGGATATGTTTAAAAGGCATAATTATTAATGTAATCCATTCTTCCAGAATATGACTGTGACATATACTGCTGAAGATCCATCAGGCAATGCAGTCAACTGTACTGTCAATGTTGTGCTTATAGGTAAGCAATACTAATAACATCAGTTGATTATTCACAGTTTACATCTAAACAAGCAAACATAATTGTTTTTGACACTATTACTTTCAAAAATGATTCCTTATAAATTTATTATTATTTTTTTTTTGCCTATAGACATCCACCCACCCGTAATGTACTGTCCAGCCAACCCGGTCATAGTGAATGTGACCACTGATGTCCAGCAAGTCCCTGCCTCCTACCCCCTGGACACCGTCCAGATAAGGGACTACAGTGGAATAGCCAGTGTAGTATATGATCCACCCAATGGAACCATGGTTATTGTTGGGGAACCAATGACAGTCACTGTGACAGCCATAGATGCAGCAGGCAACAATGCATCCTGCACTTTTATCTTCCTGATAGAACGTAAGATTTATTTGAAGTTTCTGAGTTCTTCAAGAAATAGCAAAGTGATTATAAGTAATTTTTAGATTAGTTAGTTGCATTAATTTGAAATTGATGTAACATTGAAGTGCTTTTATATAAAATAACTCCACAGAGCTTTTTAATTTAAAGAGATTAAATGAAAGTTTTGGTTGATTGTTTATAAGAAATTTATCCACAGGAAAATCAGAATGAAAAATTTTATAGAAAAAAGTTCCCATATGGTCAATTTCACTGTTTTCAAGCAGAGTTGCACCAAGATATATCCAAATTCATAAATATGAACATAACTGCATGGATGTCCAACATTGATTTTTCAGCTGCTGGATGCCCAGACTGGACCCTAATACCACCTCAGAATGGAAACAAGAGCTGTGTTAGTGACAAATTGCCCAGCGGCCTGGATGCTTTGTTGTGTACTATATTGTGTGAGGGACCGAGATACTCTCTGGCTGTGGAGGATCCAGAACCTAGTCAGTGCACCTCTGGAGGACTCTGGTCTCCTAGTCCATTCTTACCAGACTGTTCATGTGAGTTGATAACATTGTTGGAATATGTGCAAATTGTGGTGGCTGCAATTTGGATTAATTGCTTTTATTTATTGATGTTCTATGTTCTATATATAAACATTTTCCACTGTAGTAGTTTTGCTGGCAATCTAGTGCTTCTCTTTGAATGTGCACTGCATGCGGGCACTCTCGCATGTCTGCATGCATGCTTACACACACACACACACACACACACACACACACACACAACTGTACCTCTCTGTTTCATATGAAATTATCATTTTAAATGCTATTTTCCATTCCATTCCAGTCCTAAACCTCCCAGAGTTTACCATCCAAATTACTCTGGATTTTACTGTGCCCTCTCTAGCAGGGTGCACTCCCACATATGAGGCAAGTGTGATAGAAGCCTTGACCCAGCTGGCTCTAACCAGTTGTAGTGGCTTTGGAGAACTGAACAAGACTTCAAAATCTTTAGGATCCAGTGCACTCACAAATGGGGTAAGGAAAGACAATTTATGAACACAATAGAAGTTGACGAGAGCCTTCAACAGTGGGGCAAAAGCTAGCAAAAAATAAATGGGAAGGAATTATGGTACATATACATAATCCAAACTTACTGTTAATTAGCTACATATACATCTGAAATAATGAAAAGTTGCTTGTCTGAATAACCCATTTACTAATGTGAACAAAATACTTATTCTTTTCAGTAATATTATACATATTACCAAAAAAATACTATATTTAGGATAATTTCATTATTTTGATAGAATACTCTTTAATTTCTTTCTTTCTTATATTTTTTATTGCTGTTACAGCTGCGACTGGACACCTCCATAGACCTGTCCTTCATTGACCCCACGGCAGATATTCAGGCCAGTCAGACAGAGCAGTGTGCAGAACTCATCAGTAATGCCCTCTTGTCCACTACTGCCTTGACCGTCATCAATGTTACTACATCTGGCTGCAATGACCTGAACCTGGACGGTGTTCCCAATATTACAAAAGGCTACTCTTGTCCCATGGGCCAGGTTGTCACAGTGAAGAATGGGAGCTCTTTCTGTGGTATGTTTATATGCTGGTATGCTTTAAATGTTAAATGCATAATTATAAACCTATCAGTTTTCAATGCACAGCTGTGAACTAGCTATTTGAAAACAAGTTATATATTTCAGAAGCACAGATATTGATATTTATTAATTTTAAAAGATTTATTATCGAAAGTGTTTGTATGGTGTCAAATTTGAATTTTATTGCTTTGGAAACATGAAATGTAATTTTGACAAATTCTGACAATTGAGTGTTCATATACACTGCTTGGAGTAAAATCAACATTGGACATTTAGAGAAAAGTATCTAAACCATGATCAAAAACACTTTCATGCTACTTATTCACCCTCTATGACTTTCAACAAACAATTTGGATTTCAAAAAAATCTGAAGGGTAAAAACCTCGAGACTTCAGGACACACAGCCTTGATTATATCATGATCTCTTGCAGCTGAATGCTCAGCAGGTTTCTATGCCTTCAATGGCACCTGTATGAAGTGTCCCAGAGGTACCTACCAGGACCAGTTTGGACAGACCAACTGTACAGTTTGTCCTTCAGGAACCTCAACTCGATATGATGGAGCCAAGAACCTTACTGACTGTATAGGTATTTGACCTTACTGACCGTGTAGGCATTTGAAATATATGTGTGGCTATCCAGATTGTTTTGTACATTATTTTTAATTTTTTAGCCTTATGTTACATGTATAACTAAGTGATACAGATTAATGATTTTTAAGGACTGTTTTTAAGTGCTGCATTGGCAAGATAAGTTGATATCTATGTTGGTATACTGAATACTGAAAATGTGTTAATTTTTTTCTAGCTTATTGTGGACAAGGGGAATTCTCAAAGAATGCGCTACAGCCTTGCAGTAGGTGTGAAATAGGTTCTTACCAGCCTAACACTGGGTCTAATGATTGCATAATGTGCAATCCAGGAACCACCACGCAGTTTGCTGGGGCAGTGTCAGAAAAGGAGTGTAAAGGTTTGTGTTTAGTTGAGATGCCCTAATGCAATTGTGCCACATGGACATTCTTTTGAATTAGTCTAGCCTCTATATAGCATTTGTATACTGTTTTAAGCAATCAGCTAAACACACAAGGTTTGTTTAGAATCTAGTAATATATCTTGGAAATATGTTTTTATCTTGGATTTGGTCAGGTATGATAAATCTAGTAACATATTTTGAAAAGAATTTTTTTTCTAATCTTGTGTTTAACTCCCTTAATTTTTAGCTGTATGTAACCCTGGAACATTCAGCAGTTCAGGCCTGGTTCCTTGCATTCCTTGTCCAAGGCATACCTTTGCTGACTTGTTTGGTTCCACTGTGTGTCAGGAGTGCTCAGAACAACTGGCTACTGTTTCCATGGGGAGTAATAAATCCAGTGATTGCAAAGGTATGATATCTTGAAATTTAATGGTTAAACCCCTGTGAATATGTTACTTGCAGTATCTTTCTTTTATTTTGTTTGGTGTTTGTAAAAGCGTATATCATTAAGTTATTATAAAAAAGATAAGTGTTTTTCATTTGTATAGCTCCCAATATGATTTTTAAAACTAATGACTTTGTGATATCATTCTAATGAAATTGCAAAGTCATTAGTTTTAAAAAGTGACACAAATATTTATAAAATGCATATTTTTAAAATATATTATCCGTGAAGAATAATAAAAAATCTTTTTCATTTCCAGTTATTGATCAGTGTGCTCCCAGCAAATGTCAGAATGATGGTACTTGTAACAGTTTTAGTAGATATTACACCTGCCTTTGCTCTTTAGGATTCACAGGTTAGTGGTTGTTGGTTCTGGCTTTAGGAATATTCACAAGATACATTTTAAGCTTTGTTCACTTTTCTGTTTTCTTTTGTGTTTGCAGAAAAAGGGAGAGAGACCCATACTACTTCATTATTAATTTTTTTTTTAATTTTGTCATTATAGGTAAAAACTGTGAGACTAACATTGATGAATGTTCATCTAACGACTGTCAAAACAATGCAACTTGTGTGGATGGAATTGGATCTTACATGTGCACATGTCCACCAGGTGAGTATATGTCAGTGTATATGTATTAAAGATCAGTGGATGCACACGTGTGTTTGTGTGTGTGTGTGTGAGAGAGACAGAGAGAGAGACAGAGAGAGAGAGAGAGAGAGAGAGAGAGAGAGAGAGAGAGAGAGAGAGAAACATGAACAATTAAATTCAAACATTGTCATTATGGGTTTGAATCATGTCCAGTTCTGATGGTGTATTGAAATACTTCATTTCTCTTAAGTTTATTGTATATATTTCATTTAAAGCTAATTTCTTAATGTTAAACAGTAATATTTGTCTTTCTAGGTTATACTGGCAGGTTCTGTGAGGTTCCCGTAGATGAGTGTGCCTCCAATCCATGCATGTTTGGTGAATGTACAGATGGCTTCCTGTCATACGACTGTGCATGCTTCCAAGGATATACTGGAGCAAGGTACATATTATTACAACATTCTTCCTTAGAAAAAAATTGAAAACAATTTTAATTTCCTGGTTTTATATTTTTTGGTGAATAATTATGCAGCTTGTTATAGAAGGAAAAATGCATTCTATGGTTTCTACGGTTTTTACTTTTTGATATTACAAAAGATACATTACCATATGTAACTTCTATCTGATTATTGATTTGTCCACTATTACTATGAGTTATAATGGTTGTTCTAGGTGTGAAAGTCCTGTTGACTACTGTCAGAGTCGTCCCTGTGCTAACAATGGGCAGTGTTTCAATGCAGAAAACACCTATGAGTGTGTATGTGAGGTATGTAATGTAAACACTTTGGTTTCCAAAATAACCACGATAACCTGAATTATTTAGAACAGGATATGTATGCACATACAAACAATTTTGTCCATCAATGATGCTGTCCAGTTTTATATCAAGCGGTACTTCATAGAACTATCTTTTATGTAAATTTATACTGTTAATAGTTTAATTCTTGCATTTTGTCTGCCTTTGATGCTCTTCTAAGTTTCATTTTAATCTAAAAGACACTGAGAAATAAAACTGATCAATACCTATCAGCAATAAACAAATTACAAAAAAAGTACAATATAAATGAAAAATACAGAAATTGTACTTTGTTTACTCCTGGTTCTAAGTTCCATGTCAATTCATCGTCATTAATTACTCCTCCTTTCAGGGGTGCACACTCACCAATAATATAACTATTGCCCAGTGACATCATGAGGGATGCTAAGTATTATTTTTACTTTGTTTACCAGGGAACAGGATTCCAGGGTCCACAGTGCACAATTCCAATAGATGACTGCCTGACCATGAGCTGCCAAAATGATGGAAACTGTACTGATGCTATCAATGACATTATTTGCAGTTGTCCTCCAGGTAAGGGGTGAGAAAACAGTGGGGTTAAAACTTTACTCATTATGTTATGATTATCCACAAAGGTGTATTTTTTTCAAATTATATTTGTACAAAGTCATCCTAAAGCATATTTACATATGGATAAGGGCAATACAAACATTGCCTCATTCATATTAGAGATCAAGTCTTTAAACTAATAATCAAAACTATGATTCTTCTGCTTCATTTTGCCAGGGTTTGCTGGACAGTATTGTGAGCTGGAAGAAGATGAGTGTAGCAGTAACCCATGCATGAATTTAGCAGCCTGCAAAGATCTGACAAATAACTATCAATGTGATTGCAAGGTAGTTATAGTGTGGTGTATATCTGCTTTGGATAACAGTAGTAATTCAGTGACCCACTCAGATCACACAATGTGGAGATTGAAGTCTCAGCACTTCTTTTAATATTTCTTGTGATTGACTAAAATGGGCAGATTGATTTTAATGATTATAAAAGAAAAGATTGCTATTGTAATAAGAATGATTTTCAGTATTAACTGGAAGTAAACTGACCCTTTTGAACTCTGTTCACAGCCTGGATTTACAGGACGTAACTGTGAAGTAAACATTGATGAATGTGACCCTAACCAGTGCCAGAACAACGCAACCTGCATGGATGAATTGAATGATTTCAGTTGTAAATGCAGCCCTGGTAAGTTCATTTTAAGATTTTAGTTGAATTTTTTTTTTGGTTTTTAAGGTTTATATTTTTTCTGTCATGCCAGGTAGCATTTTAATAGGTTATTACTGTTACCAGATGTAGTGTAGTGTAGATAATTTGGTTAAAATGAGACAGAAATTGGTTCAAAAGGATTACTTCTTAGTTGAACCTCTTCTGTAAGTCACTTTATATCTTAATACTGGAAATATAGTTATCCAGTATGTACAGAAGAGATAGTGGCTGACCATTCTCTGTGACTTTAACATGTCAGAAGAAATTTACATGTTGTTAAGAAAAGTTTCACTTGAATTCTTATATTAGAAAGGCAAACTTTTTTATTCTACTGTACAGCAAGAGCATGCAGTAAGGGGGAGGGGGAATAACTTGAGTTACCTCTTGCAAAAGATGAGGCGAAAACAGTACTCTGTTACATGGCATCGATTCATTTCATCACTTCTAAGTCTTTAAGTCTTTCAATCTGTACATCTTAGGTTATGAAGGCCGCTTATGCGAAAACAAGATAAACTATTGTCTAGATGAACCCTGCAACAGCAGAGGATCCTGTGTGAATGGAATTGATACCTACACTTGCTTGTGTTCTCCTGGATGGACTGGTGAGTCTTTGTAACCAAAACAAGTCATTGTTTATCATGACCAAGTAAAACAAATGTATCTAACTTTTGATTTCTTTTATAGTAATATGGTATGATGATTGATGGGTGTTTCATCTTGACTGTCAACAAAACTTATTCATATAATAATAATAATAATAATAATAATAATTGTTTATCAGGAAAAGATTGTGGGACAAATATTGATGACTGCAGTCCAGACCCTTGTGTCAATGGGAAATGTATAGACCAGCTGAGGGGCTATTATTGTGATTGTGACAGGGGTTACACTGGAAAGAACTGTTCAGTAAGTTTTTCGAAATGTTCAAAGTTTGATTTGATGTTTCTCCCTTGACAATTTGTTTTTAAAAATATACCTAAATATTTCCAGTAATTAACTTTTTATTTTTCAAAAAACTTGAAAAAGCTACATGCTGCTTATATGTAGAGCTTGAAACCTGTTAGCTCAGATGATCATTGTCTGCAGTTTTGATATAGCCTGCTAATCACATTGACTTGACATGAACATTTCAGGACATAATTGATAACTGTGATAAGGGCTCATGCTTAAATGGGGCTAACTGTACCAGTGTCCTCAATGGCTTCACCTGTACTTGTAACAGCGGATGGACAGGACAACTTTGTGAAAGTAACATCCAAGATTGTGCACCTGACACTTGCTTAAATGGTGGAAGCTGTGATGATGGCATAAATGAGTTTTTCTGCAGGTATGTGTCCTGTATGGAGCAGTGGACGTTTGTAATGCAACAGAAGGGTATTGGTACGTGTTGAAAGAGGTTTAGCGTTGTATGTCTTTTGGGTAAAAGATGTCAGGTTGTGATTTATCTGTATGAAGCAGTAAAGAAATTTTTCTGTCTATCAGTGGATTTCTGACTTTTTGGAAACCAAAAAATTAATATCAATTTTGATTTGGATGCAGAGGGCCTCCTGGACCCCTGGCTTTTTTGCTAAGTGACAGTCTCATCCCTGATGAAGATGTAAGAAAAAAATTTAACATTATTAATGATTTTCAACATCATTTGATTGTAAATTTAACCAAATTAGTTGTATATTTTTATAGTTGTCCAGATGGATTCACAGGCAATCGTTGTCAAATCAACATAAATGAGTGTTTGTCTGGTCCATGTGAGAACGGAGGGTTCTGCACAGACTTGGTGGATGGGTACAGTTGCTCCTGTGCAGCAGGTATGTATATACAGAAACCAGCCAAATCATTAAAACAAAAAGACTATGCTTTGTTTTAGTACAGATTTAGCATAAAATAATTAATCTTCATGTTTCACAGACAGAAGTTTGCTTTGCAAATTTGTGGCGCAAAACAAAATCTTAATATTTATTTCATATAAATGACTGCTTGTGCCAAAAAATCTGCAGTGTTCTTACTCATAATATTCATTTATAGTCTTTATTTTAATGTAAGAATTGATATTTTTTCAGGATTTACTGGCAAAGACTGCAAGATCAACATAGATGACTGCTCTCCAAACCCTTGCCAGAAAGGGGCTGAGTGCATTGACAAAGTCAGTGACTTTGCCTGTGTCTGTCCAACAAGCTACACTGGCAAGACTTGTGCAGATATAGTAGACTACTGTTCAGTTCTTAACCCATGCCCAAAGAATGCAACATGTGTGAACAGTGTGAAAGAAAATGGTGCCACTTGTAGATGTCCCCCTGGGACCTATGGCTTAGTCTGTGAAAAAGGTAATTTTATTAACTGGATGCTATTAATAAGTGTTATTTGTTATATTAGATGTAGTGAGGATATAATATATAATGGAATGTTTCATCATGATTTACAAAAGATTAATGTAAGCTGGTACTATTTTTTCATTCGGTAAAAACTACAGATGCTTAGTTTGTGTTGGTGTAGTGTTTAAAAAAGTTGTGCATTATTTTGGAATCATTATAATTACTAAGACTGGGGATCCAGCAGAATGTTTTTTCCAATTGTTTTGAATGAGTATTTTAATTAAGTGATATATAACTTTGAAAATGGATAGATTCTGGATCTCTTTAGTATTTCCTCTTTTTAGAGCCTTTGTGTTATCTGGATTTTAATTAATAGAAGATAATGAAACAAACAACAGTTTAGGGTATTATTCATATCATTGATTTATTTTAGTGTGATTTATTTTAAGTGTGGTTTTACTTTCAGAGAGTTCTTCAGACTTTGATATACTTTTCCAAGGGACTGCTGCATGTAGTGCCCAAGGCATAGCAATAAGTACAATGACAGAACTGTCCGTCTGTCTATGGGTGCGTTATCTTAGTGACACAGTTGATAGACCACATTTTGAATTGTATGGAAACGGGTAAGTTGTCCCTGCAATCAATGAATGTTCTGTTTGTTATGATGGCATTAAGGGAAGAAAGTTTGCAAAATCAAAGTTAATGTTGCTTATTAAGGTCTGACAGATGTAATTTATTTGAAAACATTTGACGAAAATAATTGCATCAGCCTAACACCAGGACTGCTTGGTTTAGATTTTGATATAAAGAAACAAAGTTTTAAATAAAGTGGTTGATGTCATTTTTCTCCAATTTCTAGAATAGGGATAAATGTTTTTGGGTCTTACACCTTACCATCCAAATGCAAATATTGATACTTATTTGTATCCCCCCTCCATACATACATATTGTTGCTGATAATTTGGAATGGTAATACTATCAGTAGGTTATTTTTGCCTTTGGATGCAGCTGCAGCGAATAGCAATCAGTAAAATTGAATAAAATTGATCGGCTACAATTTCAATATTTCAGTGAGCCAATCCTGTTGTTTGACAGCAGTAAGACATACCTGAACATCACAGGAACAGTACAAGAAGTGGACACAGCAGTCAGCACTGGAGCATGGTTCCATCAATGTGCAACATGGTCAAGTACTTCAGGGGCCTGGTCAGTCTATCTTAATGGTCAGCTAGTACAGTCTGGCACTGGATATGGAGTTAGTAGCGTCATATCAACAAGGTAAGTGGTCATACATTTAAGATAAACCTTGAATTTCAGTTTTGAATTTTATAACTTGCATAAATATGTTATGTACATGCGCCTTCTTGCTGTAATATATATGTAATGCTCAAGTGTTCTTGCATTCAGCATGTCCATCAAGATGGCATTTGGTGCTCGAGGAGCAGGAATCCTTAGTCAAGTGAATGTGTTTTCCACAAGTCTTCTGGCCTCAAGGATAGCAACGTGGGGAAATACATTTAGTGTCCTGCAGGGCACTGGTGCTATGCTACCCTGGAGTTATCTCGGACAGTTTGGATACTTCTGTAATGCTGTAGAAATACTGGTGCCCTCTATAGGAGGAACACTGGTCTGCCCCCCTGGGTTCAGAGGTGCTTCGTGTAAAACACCAATAGGTAAATGAATAAATAAGAAATGAACTTTCAGCAGAGGGTATGCTTGTAAATGTTTAATCAGTAATTTTGGATTTACTTGTAAAGCAAAAAACTAAAAAATTCAAAATACATTAGTTATGACCCCATAGGTTAAATTTAAGCGTCACTTTTCCTGTTGGATATTCCAGTTTTAAAAAATAATTATTTTGGTCATTGCCATTTTATTGATTTTCAATTTTTTTTTCAGACCGAGACCCACCAGTGGTCACCTACTGCCCCATTGACCAAACAATTGTGTATAAAGGATATGGTAGAGCACAAGTTAATTGGGAAGAGCCAAGGTTCACTGATAATGTTGGGGTTGTCAAGATTGACAGACCATACAGAAGAGGTAACACTTCTTTATATTGTGACACATTTCAGTTTTTTCCGGCGCCCCATTCAATTGTATTGGTACATAATTGTAAATCTGAGTAAAGAGAGGCATTGTGTGTCAAAAATATTGACAGGGGACTTACTGGTTCAATGATTGATTCAATTATATTATTTTGATTCAGGTGCTTCACTGTCTTGGGGCAGGTATGCTATACAGTACACTGCCTGTGATGCAGAGAACAACTGTGCTTCTTGTTCCTTCATGGTGGTTGTGACAAGTAAGTATTGATTTTCAGGTGAAATTTAACAGAGGGAATGTGGTGGCATTAATATAACTTGATCTAATAGTAAGTCCAGAACAGGACTCTCTTTGGTAGTTTGAAATATTTTGTTAAAAGAAGGGTTGACTGTCCCCTTGTCCTCCATTCAGATATCCTGAACTTTTCATCTCAGTAGAACATTTCAGTTGTTCATACCAATAGTTATAACATATACTGAACATTGTTTTGATATCATGTATTTTGTTTTAGCTTCATACTGTGAGCCATTCCCAGCTCCTAAAAATGGCTACAAAGAATGCACTGCAAGGAAAAAGCACAAGAAAAAGGGCCATAACCATAAGAAATATGGAGATTACTATAAGTGTAAACTGAAGTGTAACAAAGGCTATAAATTCAATAAAGCAGACAAACCAGCGAAGTACTACACATGTGGAGAAGATGGATCATGGTCCTACAAGAAGAAACGTGGGGCTCCTTTCAGGGTTCCAGCATGTTCTCGTAAGTTTTTCCATGTAGTTTTAAGTTCACACTTGACATGTAAGTAATCACAAATGTGCTGTAAAAAGAAAAATTGTAAAAACCAAACAGAACTTTTTTTTTTAAAGAGACAATGCATCAAGTTCATATTTGAAATGTTTTGGAAACATTTTTTAATCTCAGATAAGAGCTCTTATAAGATATCTACTCAGGTCATTCTATTGTAATGATATATACAACAAGTTTCTATAATCATCGTAATCTGTTTTATAAAAAATATTTCATTAATTTATCAAAATTGTTGTATGAAGTATTTGATCATTTTTAAACAGTTGAATATTCTTGCAGCTTATAAGAAACCCAATTGCCGGATAAAGGGAAGAGCCAAACACAAGAGGAAATCTTCTGCTGATTGTACTAACAAAGAAAAGGTGGATGTGATGGAATCTTTCAAGAAAGGCTGTAAACGCAGGTTGAAATGTAAGAATCATTGATTTCATATCAGTGGATAACTATTTTCCAAATTTGGAAGCTCTCTGATCTTTTGAATTGGTTGGTAATTGGTTGACTTAAATTGAATACTTTGTTCCCATGGAGCACTTTATTATGACATGAAAATTCAAATATTTATGAAACAAAGTGTAGTTGATTGTATACATAAAAAAAGGTTTTTCTTAAATGTATCTGAATTTCAAATATGGTGTTTCAGACCACAAATACACTACAGACTGTGGCCGTGGCAAATATGGCTGTCAGTTCAATGTTAATGTGAATTGTGGTAGAGGATCAGCTCGTCTTAAGAGACAAGCCCAGAATGACAGTTTCTATGAAGTGACATATGACTTAACAGCTGCTCCAAATGACACAGATGCAGACAATGAAACTGAACAAAGGTGAATTAAACAGTTATGAAAATCAGCTGAGTCCCCAGTTTCACATTAATAAACGACTGTTTTCTGGCTTAAATCTTTGTTTCTAATGATACAAAAAATCTAAAAGGTCAACTTAGCTAGAATTTTAGATTCTTTATAATACACTAATAGTCGGCTGCAGAGTAGTCAACTTTGGTAAGTCACCTATCTAAGCGGATTACGCATTTAAGATTTTTTGGTAAAACAGTTAAGGATCTTAAGAACATTTTATCAATGATTTAAATTATTGCACTAATTTTTTTGCAGTGAATCTATTGTGAGTGCTTTCACACGTGATGTCAAATATGGCTTGTTGACATATGATGTAGACAACACTACAGTGGTAGCTGATTCTTCTACTATCATAGTGGATGGCATCTTGCTCTGTCCAGAAGGATCAACCTTGGATGGCAATGATTGTGGTAAGTTAAAGGGCTGCTGTGAATTTCAGTCTTGGTATTATTGTGGTTCAGACTGTATGCCACTGCGTAATCCTGTATGATGAGAAACTACTGTAACAGGAACCACTTATTGATCAATTTCAAAAGGTTTAAATTTCAATTTTTCAGATGCCTGGTTCTTACCCAATGCATGGCTTTTTAAAAGATTTTAAACATATGTTTTATTTCCCTCTAGTTGACTGCCCAGTTGGAATGTATTATGAGAATACTACTGGAGTTGCCCAGTGTTTGCCTTGTCCAGTTGGATCATACAGTAATGAAACAGGCCAGCTGGACTGCACACAGTGTCCAGTGGAATATAATGTAACAGAGAATGTCCAGTCTGTGAACGAGACTGACTGTTACAGTAAGTGATTCCATTTACATGATATCTAGATTAATTCACACTGAAATGCATGGTAGGTGAAATTGAACGGAGCATGTCATTTTGGTTTGTAAAAAATTATTGGCACTGCAGATGTCAGTGTGTTGCACTGATATAAAAAGATTGAAAGAGCAGAACAGCTGCAGGCTGGGATATAAGAAACAAACATTCATTTTCAGGCCATTTGAATGAGAATATAATGGATAAATACCAAGTAATAGATATAGTTCTGAATGTATATAGACCCACCCTTCAAAAAATCGACACTTTCATGAAATTGATGAAAACTGGAAGTACTTTGTTGTTGTTTTTTCCCCAGCATGCCTAATGCAAACAGTCTGCATTGTCAAGTGCAATGAAGTGACGGATACAAAGTATCAAACAGGGCATATACTTGCTTGTTTACAATGTCTTCAATTTACACAGTACACTTTCTTCAAGATCTTGAAAGCATTAGTGTTACAGTTTGCACCAAGTTTGAAGCATTCTATTTCAAATGCAACTGTTTGTTTAAAATTTACTCAATTTTTTTAAAAATGATATTCAACCTATGGACAAAATTTAAGAGCTTTAGTCCCTTTTTAGCGATTTCTTGAAGGTTCAGTCTATAGTATTATTTTTTGACAAAATACATGTACATAATCTTTTTTCACACAGGCCTAGCCACCTGTCAACAGATAAGTCATTGTGTAAGAATTATGTATGTTATTTACTCTAAAACGGATATGTCCTCTATTATCTCTGCAGAATCATGTCCAGCAGGCAGTTACTATGAGGAGTCTCAGGACAGCTGTGTCAAGTGTCCTATTGGCTTCTACCAGGACAAGGTCAACCAGAAGTTCTGTAGAGGTTGTGATAGTGGAACTACCACACAGCAGATAGGGGCACACGAGGCCTCCCTATGTATAGGTATATATGTGAATGATTAGATACATATGCAATTTTTGCTGAAATTCTTAGAGAATACATTATTTTAAAGTCCAGTCCTGAGAAAGAGAAAGTTTTCCAACTACTTCAAAATAATAACATTTACCTTGATAGGACTAAAATACAATTTGTTTTTGCAGCCTGTCCCCCTGGCACTGATTTGTCAGTAAATGGAACATGTGAAGCTTGTCCTATGGGAACATACAAGAATGTATCTGTCAGCATCACATGTCAGGTGTGCCCTGTTGGAACCACCACAAACTTCACTGGAGCAACAGATATGGACCAGTGCCGTGTGATAGCAACAACACCTGAATTGCCAACAACCACAGAAAGTGCAACTACAGAAACTGCGAGCACAGAGGCTCCAGGCACTGTGTCAACCATGACCATACCTACCTCGGCAACTGATGGCACCACAGTTTCCACACCAACCACAGCAACTGATAGAACCACAGTTACCACAACAACTCCAGGAACTGACAGTACCACAGTTACCATAACAACTCCAGGAACTGACAGTACCACAGTTACCACAGCAACTGCAGAAACTAGTGGTAGCACTCAAGAAACTACGCCATCTTTTACAACTTCCACTGGTATGTAGTTCTTTTTTAACTTGTTCTCATTCTGGATTAATGTGTACTTACAGATAGCCATTCTGTTGGTATTGACATTGGCTTACTAATAGTATTGTGCATTGTATTCAGATATTTGCTACATAAGCTATGGTCAAATTAATTGGTATTAAATATATAGCATGGGGAATGGATTGCTAATATTGGAAAAATGTTAAAATTCTAAAGATTTTTTTTATCTGGCAGCAAATGAAAATACTCATTCCTCACCCAGTAATGTGTAGTTAGTTTACAATGAAATATAACATGTGCATTAATTTTTTATTTGATTTGGATTAATTTTGTTTTGTAGTTGCTCCTACAAACGTGTCAGTTGAAGTGTACATTAAGGTGACAAATAAGAACTATACAGCTACCTTGGCTGACCCCCAGTCTGAAGATTTTAAAAATCTGGCTGTGCAAATAGTAAACATTGTAAGTTATGTGATACATTCATAGCTATATGATTACTTTTATATTTTTTAAAGAAATATTATGTAACTAGTTTTTGGACAGTTGTGAATACTCTGTTCCTAGATTAAACTTACTGTCATTTTGCCTTTATCATGCTAGATGCATTTTTTCATTATTATTATAATTATTAATAATATTATTATTATTATTGAGTAGCCAATGCAATGAAAACTTTCTTCAACATGTCCTATGCTTTAATCTGTTTCAGATGACAAGATTGTTTTCTAACATAACTGGATTCCAAAAAGTGATAATCTTAGGATTTTAGTAAGTGCAAATTGTGTACATGATGATTTTAATAAAGTTGCTGCATTTTCTTCTTTTTTATGAGTTCTGTGTATAATTACATAATTTTTAGAAAGCAGTGCACTCTTTTTTTTTCAGTTGCAATATTTTTATTTACACATTGCTCTTTAGAGGATTTTGTTTTGCAATAAAAAAATTTGAAAAATATGTTCTAGTCATCCCCATTTACAATTAGATTAATAATCGATTGAATAAGCTTTGCATTGATATTTTTTCAGACCGATATTCAATTATTTGGAGTTCGAAAAGGAAAAAGTATACACTGCAATATGATTATCCAATTTTCCCTCTTTTTCAGTCCTGGAAGTATCATTGTTGATTCACAAGTCATTGTCAGAGTACCACAAGCAAACATGAATAATATAACGGTTGCACTTGAAAACACACTCAATGAGGCCGTGCAAGGGGGGACACTGGAGACGCTATCTGTTGACAATCAGTATGTCTATGTAAATGAGAGACCACCAGGTACAGTACCCATAATTGGAGGAAATTTGATTCCACCACCTGCTACTGTTTCTAGAATGAATTCTCTATCTAAAGTTTATTCTGTTAGAGTCATGCTGCTATGAGGATTTCTTTAGTTACCCACTTGTTTAGTTAACCAGCAATTTTATCTTAGCACAAAAATATTTTCTTTAATTTGAAAAACGAATTTCATTACTGCTTGTATTTTCAGTGTATTTCAATTTTTAGAATCAAACAAAAGGGTGGGTTTGATTACCTAAAGTCCTCATGCTTAATGTTTGATGTAAGTGACCTTAATTTACTGAAGCTGAATTCCTTTATTATGATGTGGGTTTACTTATAATTACTTCTTCTTTTTGTCAGAACTTACAACTCGGGTACCAACTACAGTGACTCCAGTGACCACTAATCCACCAGAAGGTAAGATAAAATACATAACCTTACTTGACTGACATATCTGTTATAGAATGTTAAACCTCTATGGTAAATTAGATGTAATTGTGTCATTTGAAAAACAACAATAACAACTAAAACTTACATTTGGTTACCATGTGATGGAAAAATAAAGATGAAAGAACAGACACTTATTTAGATATTTATAAAAACATAATGTTAAACTATATGATGATGCTCTGTGTTCAGGTGTTCCTGTGACTTTAATTGCTGTCATAGTAGTGAGTGTAGTGGCTCTGATACTGCTGATCGCCCTCATTGTTGTTGTTGTCGGGAGAAACAGAAAAAAGTAAGTTACCTTCCCATATAGGTCACATCTTTTTGTACAATATGTGTTTCTTTCTGAAGTGTAAATGTGTATGCTGATTGAATACACTTTGCATGTTTAGAATTGTTTTAAAGAGGAATTTCAATACCCGTTGTTTGAGGGAAAATTACTGCCATAAACTAAGTTTAAATATGATTATACAGGAAACCCGCCAAGTATGACAACTTACATCGTAAAGACTTCAATGGACACACTACTGTCATGGGAGACTACCCCTACACCAGGAGTGCCAGTGTCCCTGGGTCTGACAGACATGATCCTACACGACCAATGTACCAACAAGACAAGGATTACAGGAGTAACTTGCATTACTATGAATCTATTTCTGGGGTTGGAAGAACACCTTCTGTCTTCAAGGTAAGTGGTATATGTGGAAGTGACTGGAAATGTTTGCACATATAAAAACTGTTGCTACAGTATTGTTTCCCTTGATTCCAAGGTTATACTTTTTTTCATATGGCACAATCAAGGATAAATATTTGGTTATCATAGTGCTGCAGGTAATTCTAAATAGTTTATATAAGTATCATACAGACAACTTGGGAGGTACATGTACATGGGCAAATTAATTATTGACAATTGAAGATGCAGAAAATTGCAAGACCAGGTATAAGCTGTAAAAGTTAGCTGAACTTTTTTAATTATCAAGGAAAACAGTGCCTGTCTTCAAACCAATAAATAAGTTACACTAACAACATGTTAATTTTCTGATGATTTATTTTAGGCAAGTGAATTTGATGACGACTCTCTGTTTGGAGACCAACTTGGTATCAGTAATCCCTCTTATGTTGCATTAAGAACCAATGAGGAATATGACCGTCCTCAGGGTAAAGCCATGGGCTCTTTCAAAGGTGAAGATCAAAGTACATCAACCAGTCAACTTGAAGAAGGCCTCTTGTCTGTTCTTAATGCTGAGCCTGCCTCCCAACCTTCAGTGTCTTCCAGTTCCTCACCCAAGTCCTACACTAGTCAGGTGGATATAAAGGAAGAAGACCACACTGTGACAATCAAGCCTGGCACAGGAGATGATGTACAGATTATTCATGGGAAGCCTAGACCTGGGAGTGTCACGATTAAGATTGGGGACGAGCCTATGCTGGCGCCACCTATCACTGATGTGGCTCCTATGCAAACACCACCCTCAGGTGATGAAACTCAGCACGAAACTTAGAGAGGTCAAGGAAAAAAAGAATATCAAGGATTTCTGCTCAAGTCTGAGTTTTTTATGACAATACCATAAAGTAATAACAGTTCTTTTTCATGACTGTACATTGGTGCAACCTTCTTTTAATAAAATTAGGAAAGCTGGGAGCCAATTGAATGCTCAGTGCAAGAGATTCTGCTTATGTTTTTATTTTGAATTATCCAGTAAAATTTGGATATGCCTCTACAGACATCAATGAATTTTGATTGCTAAACAATATCCTATTTGATAATTAAAATCACAGGGCTTCCAAACAGATTATTAGAAAACAAATTTTCTACTAGGCACATGGTTTTAAAAATCAAACTTATTAATTTGAAGATGGATTTAATTTTCCCAAGAATTTCACATTTTTATATAAAAATATCTGAAAATATAATCAATTAGTCTAGTGTTTTTATAAAGCAATATTCTCTGTATTTAATCAAGAATTTTATAAAAAATAGTATTACTTTTTGAAAAACTTACTTGTTCTGACTAATAATGTGTATTATATTTGACATGTATGCCAAAAAATAAGACTAGTATGTCTGTAACTAAGATAAATTTCAACATGTTGTGATATTTTTGTGGTATAATTTTGTCTGTGAAACATATATGATATACATGAACAGATACATTTTTCACAGAACAAGTAAGATATGTGTGTAAATCTTTACTTTTTAGCTTCCTTTTGTTACATGCCTGTTTGTTTTCCATGTATTTTAGAGGTATATTTTAATAAATTTTATAAAGAATTAATCAAAATTGAGGCTTTAAACTTGTAGCTGTAATGCCACTAACATTCCAGGTTAATTTTTTGTGAATTTAGACAAGTTCTTTTGTTAAAAATATTGTGATATATAAAGTGTACTTCATATAACAAGTATTTTTTTTACTGAAGTATTATAGCTGCATTATATAATATTTTACATTTCTTTTTGGTCTTCATTAATTGATCTTGTTGTAGTAGCATACGATAAATTAATAAAGCTTTACCATTTCCAAATGTGTTTTCTTTTTATTCATAATGTTAAAATTGAAGATACCAATCAGTGAAGCTTAAGAATTTCAAAGCTTACATTGGAATGCCAGAGAAGAATTCTATGAACTGTGTTATGTTATAAGGATCAAAATTATATCAATATAATTCCCTGTAAGGATAAAGTATTTTTTTTCTTCAATCAACAGCTAAATATTGAAATTATTTACCTCCAATATTTTATTGTCTCTCAGAGCATCTTCATTAGGGAATTAAGCCATCCAGATGAAGATAGTCTCTTTTTAAGGGATACCCTCCCCTCTACTGCCTTTAGAAAGGCATGTATACTGCTACAACAGAGAGGATGGCACCATAGTTTCTGTTGAGACCAGCCCCTGTCTACTTGACAGTATATTGCATCTCATATAGATTACAAGGACCTGTGTCCTCATCTCTTGAAATTACATCACATGTAACCTCAGTTTAAATCCCCTTGATTTTAGGCTCTGTCACTACATGGAAATACATGATCAGTTTATTTGCATAGTTGTTAAGTTTGTCGCAATGCACCCTTGTCAATTTTTAAAAAAATTAAATGCCAAATTTCTCTAAATTGAAGGAGATATAGGCAAAGTTATTAAAGAAGTTTGGTAGAAAGTCATGTGAAGATTTTAAATTTGACCTACATTTATTATATTCAAGGTCTCATGGGCCAAAATTTTGTTAACATTTTCTGTTAAAAAGTGTTTGCTGTTGATGGTTTTCAGAAATTGCATAGACATAACTTTGGTATTATATGGTGAGAGGTTACTCTTGGGGTTTATTTTAATCTGCATGAGTTTGGGGCCAATCAGAGCATTTTCACAGGAGATGCAGCCATTATAGTTCCCGAAACCTAGGATCCAAAATAAGATGTAAGATGGAGGACATGATCCATCATCAATTTCTGGTCTGCACACTAGATCTTCAATGGCAGCAGCATTCACTGTTGAGTCAGAACTTGTGTTTCTCCTTTGTTTTTATGTGTAAAAGAAGTGTTTCATGTTAGTCACATTAAGACCACACAGATCTGGTTAATCCTTAAATAATTAGGTATGTGATTATGTGGGATGCATGAAATGAAGGAAAATGACATGCAAGGCTGCCTGTTATCATGAGAGGTTTATA